>KK112620.1:101235-128220 GCA_000611955.2 Stegodyphus mimosarum | reverse complement strand
TCCCCCCCCCCCAATGTTAATTTTTAATTCTCGATTGGGATGTTTTTAGTAAAAATCGAAAATCGCCAAAGTTTCGAGAATTTTCACTGCCTACCCGGCAACTCCAGCAATTTTTCATGTCCCCCCTCCTTCGTAATGTATTTCCTGCAATAATTACATCATCATGATCGGTACAGTGGCTAGCGATGCTGATTCCCGTGTCGCTGGACTTGGACTCGGACTCGAATCCCGAATGTTTTTAAGTTCTAATTTCTTTTAGCGGCATGGCAGCACTTAAAACATTAATCAGCCGAAATTCCTATCAGATGGTTTCCTGATACAGGAAGAGAGATGAGAAGCCCACAGATCGGTCTGTCCTGCGGGGTATTCTCCAGAAAAATGGGTGAAGCTGTATAATTAATGTGGTGGTATTGTACAATCAGTAGCGAAATTCTGATGTCTCATTCATTTCTGAGCCACCCAGCAGCAGAGCGGTAAATCTCTGAACGATGGCAGTTCGATCCAGTTTCCAGTATCGGCTAATGGGCTGACTGCATGGGAGTTTCAATGCCTTTCCCCATGTGTAACCCGGATATGATGCAGCTTTCTTTTAGAGGTCCAACGCGAAGACATTTTACCCATAGGCATAATGCGCTAGACTCGCTTTGCCTTATTCAATTAACCTACCACACATTTCTTCCTGTCCTGACTTAATTATATCTAGGGGATATTTACTATAGGTATGTCATATTGTGATTCTTGCGGATGATGAAAACACAACACTCTTTAATCATGGCCGAGAAGACTGTTGCTTAGAGGATGACTGGTATGGAAATCACAACCGGCTTGATGGTTAAAACATCATTTTTATTATGCACAGGAACAATTATCAGATATACATTTCTGCTTAAAACTGCTGTGCACCTCCTAATTTCCATATATATAGTTTACATCTTAAACAATAAAGAAAGAACGCGAAACGAGAGACGTGGTATATTCCAGCAGCAGCAAGCGAGGAAAAGCAATGACTATTGATATCATTGATATCACAGTGCAGAGAGATTGCAGGGAAAAAGTGACGAAACATGCGGCAGAGTGATGCAGAATGGCGCAAAGCGTATCTTTGAAGAGGGGATATGTCTCACTAAAATTTATAAATTTTAAGTGTATTGCCAGTTGATTCCAATCAAGTTTAATAATTTTGTTTCATATTTTATATTTTACATATCCCCCCTTCAAAGAAAAAGGCTTGTCGAAAGAAAAGCCTTTTGAGAAGAAAGCAGTTGTATTAGCAAAGAAAGAGAAATATTATAGAATATTTATAATATTTGCAATTGAAATGAGAAAGCAAAGAAGGGCTTCGGGAACATTGCGTTGAGGTTTCCTTATGCGTATCATTTGCTTCATAAATTTCCTCCTATTTGAATACTGAAAAATATATAGAAATATAATTTAGATATTTAATAACAAAATATTATATAATTTGGAAATGGAATTAAAGTTGAATTTGAAAGTCTCTAAGAGATAAGTTTGTAAATTTCTTGAAATATTGTGGAAACATTTTCTCCAAATACCCTGAATTTGGAATATTAACCATTGATAATGTTTACAGTTCTAAGGAATCTGAAGAACTCATTTACATCACTGAATTTTACCGTCAGCTGGAAGTCTCGTAAAACCATGTGTTATAATCCAACGTGAAATCAAAATGTTTTTAAAATATACAGTACAAAACGAATTCAGGTTCTGTTATTATAGACCAATGAAATATTTAATATGTAAAACCAAACAAAAGACACTATAATAATAAACTTTGACCAAAAATGGAAGGTTCTTTGCAAGGGAATCAGCGGGACAACCTGCTAATGAGTGCGTGATGCTTAATTACAATCACACATAAAACCTGTGTTCCTTAAAAACGATTGTAACATGTGAATAACAATGTACTGCTAGATATAATGTAATTTCTGCAAATCAGTAATCCCAAAAACATACGTAACAGCACACAATGAACCGTCACAACTGAGTTGTTCAATATCAGCACAACTATACAATAATACTTAAATGTAACCTTTGTAAACAATTTTATTGTTCTAACTTAATTTTGATAGTAAACACTGATGTAAACAGATCATGTTTGAAAAAATGATTTGTAACGTGGGAACATCACGCTTGTATCTACTGCAATATATAATGGCCTGAAATATGATGCCTGTACCCACTAGAATAGATAGCATCTTGAAAATGCAGCTGTACAACTACGTACTATATCGCATATATATATATATATCATGTAACGCATTTTACTTCAGCTAATTAAAAGCTGAAAGGTAGGAGTGCGTTGATGCCGCCAGCGGTGACTGTTGGCTGGAGTAACAATTTCATCACGACTCAAGGAATGTTGTTGGGAACATCACGCTTGCATCTACTGCAATATATAATGTTCTGAAATATGATGATTATACCCACCACAATGGATAACACCTTGAAAATATACCTGTACAACTATGCATATCGCAATGTATATTATGTAATGTAATGCATTTTACTTGAGCTAACTGAGTGCTGTTGATGCCGCCAACGATGACAGTACTTGTAGTGTTGGTTGGAGTCACAATTTCATCAGGACTCGAGGAATGTTGTTGGTTTTCTAGTTAGCGTATAGGGCTAATACCTACTTACTTAGGGTAAATATTAGGTGGTCCCTTCACTTCTACATAACGTAACATAAAATAGCCTAAACCGACATTGTTCTCGCCATAGATTATGCATATCGTTTCAAAATAAAGGTCACTTATGGTTCGTTGCTGTCTCTGTTTGTTTGTTCATCACTTTCTGACAACTCCTTCTTGGTGTTGCATTTTCAATGCCGGGTAATATATATTTATACACACTGATGTCCAAAAGTTAAGCATAATTGATAATTATGTGACTAAAGAAGGAACTGTAAATCAGAATGGCGGGAAACGTGATATGCGAGTGTAAAATGGTTATAAAATAAGGAAGCAAATCAAAAGAACGATAATAATTAATTTTATTATCCAAAGTACCAGTTTGAAAGAAAACTGAGAATAGTAAGGATTCGCACTTTAAAAAATGAAAGAAAACATTAAATAAATTACTAATGCTGCAGTTTAATAAGGAGTGTGGTCACCTCTGACAGCCAGGCATGCTGCACAGCGATTTACCATACTTGCTATGAGATGATGAATGAGTTATGGGCTCAAACGGTTCCAAGCTTCTGGAAGAGTTCTCTTCAGTTCTGTAAGGGAACTTGGTGGGTGCGAAAGGGCTGCAGTTTGTCTCCCGAGCATATCCCATACATGCTCGATAGGATTTAAATCAGGGGAGTTCGCAGGCCATGTCATGCGCTGGATGTTTTCCGTTTCAAGGAAGTCATCAACCGGCACCGCTCGGTGGCATGGCGCATTATCATCCATGAAGATGAAGTCATTACCGTCAGCACCTCGAAACAAGCAAACATAAGGCTCAAGAACTTCGTCTCTGTATCTTTGACCAGTCACAGACCTCGTGTCAAAGAAATGGAGGTCTTTGCGACCGTCCTTCATGATGCCTGCCCATAACATTACTCCCCTTGATGGAAAATGATGTCTTTCCGATATGTTTTTTGGTTCAAAACGTGTTTCACGTTCTCTCCATATCATTACCCGACGAGAATCAGTACTCAGACTAAACCGAGACTCGTCACTGAACATCACATTGGCCCACTCTCCCACACTCCAATGTTGATGTTTGAAACTCCAGTTCAAACGGGCGCGTTTCTGCGCAGACGTAAGGGCAATGCAAACTGCTGGTTTTCTGGCATACAGGCCGGCATGATTGAGTCTCCTGTAAACAGTTTGTCTCGAAATTCGTATTCCTGTGGCGACTGTGAGCGCCGAACCCAGTGCTCTGGCAGTACTGCCCCTCTGACGTCGGGCACGTATTACCAGATATCGGTCTTGGCGAGGGGTTATGACTCTTGGTCGACCTGATACTGGTCGTCGGGTAACATCTTCCGTTCTTTGAAACCTCTGCTACAGTCTTAAGATCACAGACTGGTTCACATTCAGAATTCGACGCACTTCGGTTTGTGATCGTCAGGATTCCAGCATTCCAACGATTTTTTCTTCCGCAAACATCTCCAATTGGCGTCTTTGTGCCATCATTCACCTTGTTTGATGGTTAACAACATTCTTTCGCACAGCAGTTGCCCGAAACTTGTCTGAAATGCCTATGCTGCGTGAATCGGTTTCTCTGCGTTCCGACATGCGCAGGTGTTTCGCGTCATATTTTTGCGCATTTTACAATTTATGCTTAACTTTTGGACACCAGGTAGTTTGGAGCAGTGCAAGAGGTCCTTTAAGTAATCTTTTTTTCTAATTCTGTATGAGTTATTAACGGGCAAGGAATAACGGGATTGGATCCTTTATTTTATGTTTAGGTGAATTATTTTGTACACAGGAAAATCACGTTCTTTTAGGACATTGGATATCAGTTGAACTGTGGTATGCGAAAGTAGATTGCTGAATAACATTTTAACGGGGCTCTGTAATTTTCGGTTCATAACATAGTGTTCAACAGAATGTTCTCTAAGCAAGATATTTAATATACGATGATCTGCAGCGGTAAGGGACAATATGTTCAGGAATTCACTATTCAGGTGTTCAAGGAATTTTTCATAACTTTTAGAAAGATTATTTAATTTATTTAACCAGTTATTTTATATTAAGAATCTTTACCGTCACTTCTCTCTTTCCATTTTCACGGCAGAAGCAAATTAGATCTCGGGTATTTAAGTGAGGATTTGAGATGGTTTAATTAGATGTTTTGCCTAGTGAAGGACACGTTGCTGGGTGTGCTGTTCTAAGACAGAAATTTCTGGTTTCGGCTGTGCATCATAACTGCCTATAGTATTTCATGATGGTGAAGATTTAAGAGCCAACTTCTCATTTAAATTACTCTGCATAGCATTTGGCTATTATCTATTTAGATTTAGTTTTACATTTAATTTCTATTTTGTGTTCTCACCATAAATGCTGGGTGATTTATAAGCACCAGTTATACCTTCTGTTCATCTTGCTTAAAGTAAAGAGTCTTTAACATTCTTCTCACGTCTCTATAGTATTTCTGAAGGCATAGCAGTAAGTCGCTTACAGTCTTATTGAGGATCAGCCAAAAGTTACATTTAGTAAAATTCAGATTCCTTATACGGTAAATGATGATAATTCTTCTAGATAATCAGCCCATACTTTTCAGTACATCTTCAGTACATTTTACATAGTTTTCAGTATAATATAATTTGCTGGACGTTGAGTGACATCTGTTGGATTATTTCAGAGGTCTCGGTTAAAATTCGAAAGGCATATTGCATTCATCATTGAGGTATTAAATTAATTTTTACATCCATACTTTTATGAGAAATATCACGCTTGAATGCTTTAGAAGTTTCCTGGGATATATAAATCCATCATTAGAATTAGCATCGTTATTATTATTATTTTCGTTAATTTTGGTAATAATGGTAACTTTCAGATTAAAATTTGGAGAGGCGAAGGCTGAATTAACAAAATTCTGGTGCTCACCCCGCCTGAATTCCAAAATTCCTTTATTTTTTTTCCTCTTTCCCATCATATTGTCTACTGCAGGAACCGCTGCCTACATGATTGCGGAGAGCTATTATGTCATACTTGATATGATTATATTTCTCCTGTAGGTTGCAAGTATACCTGGTTTTTGAGATTTAAAAAATGAAATGCGAAAAACTTTGAATTCTGAAAGCTTTAAGAACTAGACTGGAATAGGAATCCAGTTCATCCACTGAAGAGTTTTATGCATAATGTTTGCAAAATCAAAATTAAGTAAAAATTATGATTAAGTGCCTAGTAGATAGGTTTTTTTAACCTCGATAAATAGCTCTGCATTTGCTTTCGCTTTGCTCTACCTGTTCTCGATATAAAATGGTTGCCACTTCTCTAATTTTTGAAAATCTTTCTTTGCTCCTAAAGAAAAGAAACAACGAAATGAATAGTGTTTCATACACAATCTAGACTAAACTAAGTTTGCTTTTTTACTTAATTTTAAATTTTACATTAGCATTTTTCCCCTATATGATATACTGCATTAATGTATTCCCCCGTTTTTCCTACTAATTTTCGTCCTGAAAATCTGGAGAGAAAAAATACGTGCTGTGTACTATTTCTAAAGAGACGGCTTAAATGATGAGCATTAAACATAAATAAAATTTAGAACATAAATAAAGATACTCTTATATTATTTTATTATGCATTTCAAGGAACTTATCAAGAGTATTCGTTTTTATTATGCGTGATTTCACTTATTTTTCAAAGTTCAATCTTTGAATCCCACAAACACTAACAAGCGAATAATCGCTTAAGTGCGTGAATAAACACGTAAGAATTAAGAAGGGTTAACTACCCTTTATTTCTCAGAATACAATCAACTCCTAACTCGTAGTATGCAACAAAGCCTCCACTTGGGCTTGAACATTAATTATGAAATTAAACTAATTAAGCTAACGGAATATATAGCCGAAGCTATCAGGATTCTAAATAGTTGGCCTTTAAGGCCAACTATTAGATGAAGACACTGATCTTCTTTTCGTTTTCAAGGAGCCGCCCCATAAACAGAATTGAGAACCTCGTGGACTTCTTTTCATACTTACACATTCATTTCGAAAACGCATTCAAGTTCCCGAGAAAATCTTGCCGCTTGCTTTTAATGAAATTGCATTTCTCGTAAGCGAAAACTGTTGAATAACATTTTTATGCTGATAATCTCATAAGCAAGATTACGTATTCTCGGATTACGTATTCTCGTGGAACTGTTCTCATACAGTAAAGCACCATTTACACATCTTTGAACAGATCTCTCAAATAAGAAGTAAAAAGAAAAAATATAACACACAGAAAGAAATATAACATACATTGAGAAAGATATATAACACATATTTCAGTTTAAGATAAGATAGGCAGACATTTGATGCATAATTTTAATACTTCGACTACATTACTCCTATTACACAAAATTTAGTTTCATCATCTTGCATTAATTTGCTTATAATACTCTCCAGACAGAGATAGGGGTACTAAAAAATAATCGGAATGATAATATTACATGCTATCATTTCGTATCGTGCAGCTGGGCCATGTTAATTTAGAATTTCTCTCACCTGTCTGCCAAATGGCATTTGCCTGAGTACAGACTCCACGCTAACTAGTGTATGTTTCTGCTCCAAGTGTTCTGGAATTTTTGTTATGAACAACCATAAATAACAAAGAGTGTGCATGAAATTTACTTTTTGACTATTCATATTATTGTTAGGCTTCGCTATCTTATAAAAGGTAATGCTCTAAATAAATCAGAAATATAAGAATGGTTTTCTAGATTCAAAATTAACGACGAATAGACGGGAAATGTATAAATGGTATTTCACTCTATTACGTACTCGATTAGGAATCTTGGTAAAGCTTACGAGCAAACTTTGCTAACATTTTCTCCCTTGATTCGCGAATTTGAGAATCGCTAAAAAATTTAATAATCAGCTTACTTACTACAAACCATAGCAAAACCTAGAAGTCAATAGAAATGTTCTAAAGTTTCTGAAAGTTTACTAATTTTTTCCTACAATATTAATAAATTAAGATCAGTCTTATATTCGAAAGGGCAAAGAGAAAAACGTATATACCGTGGACGCAGTCAGCTGATCAATATTAACGTTTACAGAGTGTTATAAAGTGTTTCCATACTTTTTTTCATGTTCGCTATACTATTTATATTTGTGACATAAACTGATGAAAGTACCCAAATTATTTACTTCGAATATCTTTACCTGTAGAAATTGATACTGCTTGGAGTTGTAAAAAGGTTTCAGATTTTTGTTTAATCTTTTGCTTTTCTGGCTTGTTTATTCGCAAAGTTTAGACGAAATGTTAATACTCAAGAATTATACATTTGACTGCAAAAGAGCAAAATATTTAATTTTTCTTTGTTTTGAAGCATTTTTTGTGTTTCATTTGAAGTATAGCATTTGAAACATTTTGGAAACGATTCTCAAAGCAATTTAAATGGAATTCTAAGTTTTAAAACTTTTATTTTGGAAAACACGTATGGTGTAATTTTTATACATTTAAAATTGTGAATTTTAAGATTATAATAATAAGTCTATAGGATGTTGCATGCCTTATTAATATGATCTAATTTTATGATTTGAAATCTACGGATTTTTATGTTAGTTTTAAGAAATGAATGAGCTTTAAGGTAGAAGTTACTTACTTTAGTTATCATTCCCAGCGTTAGCAGTTGCATCAGCATCTTGGTTAATATGATTTAGAAAGGCGAAGAGAAAAAAACGACTAAAGGGCAAAGAAGGGAGAAAGAGAAAAAACGTGTTGGATGTAGTCGTACTCAGTTGATTAATGTTTATGTTTATAAATAATATTTTCGAAAATGATCAATGTGATTATAAACAATCATTGAGCAGTCAAAAAAATTAGTTCTCTATTGCGTTCGACGAGTTAACATCAATATTCAGCAGTCCAAAAGGTTTAATTCTCCCCGTGACGCATCAAAGAAATTATTCGAGATAGATCAGTGGAGATTAAAAACAAGGCTGAACGTTGGATAGACGTTTGGTTGTTTACTTTTTAAAGTATTATTCGATTCGTTAGAGAATCAGGGCGCCCACCAGCGGCCGAGCGGTAAAGACGCTGAACACTGGTAGTTCGGTCCGAGGTTCGAATCCCGCGAACGGGCTGGCTGCATGGGCGTTTTCGTGGTTTTCCCCATGTGTAACGTGTATACGAGCCAGTTTCCCTTAGAAAGTCCTCCACGAAGGCATCCCTCCCTTTAGGCAGATAGCCCTCGTGTGCTTTGCCATAATTGAATAACCTAACCTAGAGAATCAGGGGTTTGAGAGAAGCCAAGAAACTGGCCAGGTATTTTCTTTATTCAAACAAAGGTTTTAACAGCAAAATCTTTTTAAGAAATATTTTTTTAAAATTTTAAATAAATGTCATATCTTTTTAAGAAAAAAAAACAATATGTTTTCCCTTATTTTTCACCTACACCTTCTTTATTACAGCCAGTAAGGTGTCCTCTAAACATTCACATAGTATTACGCTATTCACGGTATTTCAATCCAAACGTATTCCTGTAATTTATAAAAACATTTCCTACACTAACGATTTCTTTAAAGAATCTTTGCTCAAACAGGTTTATCACTTGCCATAGCACACCTTTGCAAACAGAGGAAATGGCTGATGTTAATTCCTGCATTCTGTTTCGCAATCTGAGAAAATCTGTACCTATTTTAAGCCCATTGACGTCAAAAACTGGTATGTACTATCAACAAAGACAACTATCTGACGCGTTGGGATTACGTTCTCATGTATCTGCTTAACGTTTCAGATATATTACGTCTTCACAGACGTCATTCGAAAGAGCAAATATTATTATTGGATTAAAAAACCGCTGATGGGTATTATGATCACTGCTTACATTGCTTTTCTGAAATAAACTCGACTTTCTGGAGCTTCGCTATAAGCTGTAATAATACATAAAATATCAAAAATGTTATAAATAATTAAAATTTTCTCGATTGTAAATGTTGTTCGTTAAACAGTTTCTAAAGTTTAATAAAATTATTTTCTTGCTCTGTTCTTGAAAATTGTTTTTATGTTTATGGAAGAAATACTATAAATTTTATTTCATTTTAAATCGCTCACAATGAATGGCGCAACAACCAGCTTGAACTGAGTTATATTTTTGGCACAAATTAATTCAGTAACGCGTTCAGGAATTGTTGCAACTTAATTTAATGTACTTATTTTACGAAGGTATTAGTATTCCTATTTTTATTAAACTTCGCGAATTTCGAATACTTGAAACTTTGAAAGTCTTCTGATATTATAAGATTTGCTAACATTATAACTAAAGTGAAGCTAGCTTAAAGTTACCATTTGTGAGACTGATAGAAATGCTCATACGTTTGCACCCTTCATTAGCAAAAAATCCTTTGACTTACATTTATCCATAATCGGGGTGAGGGCGAAACTTGGCGAGGGTTTTTAATTCGCCGCGATTTTGATTTGGTTGTGTTTTCCGGCTATATGTTTTCCTTTGGCAAACCTAGAACTTTATTTCGATGATTGTATTGAGTTCGAGTTAGTTAGCCAGGTTTTTTTAAAATTTAATTTTGAAATACTGTGTTTGTTTTGAAATGTTTTACTGTTTAATATTTGTAGGAGGTTAAGCTGTTGTTGGTGGGAGAATGTTGGATTTCAGATGACGTGAAGTTTATAATTTATGAATGTTTTCATTTAATTTTATTTAGTTAATGTTTTTCGGATCAATAAATTACTTTTTTTAGCTTTGTTTCTTGCATGTAGCAATCGAAAGATGTAGAATTTTTAAAGTTTTGAAAGAAAGTTGTTTAGTGAGTTGAATTCCACGACGATACTAACTTGTATATTTTAGTGAGTTTATGATGCATCTGTTGTTAGTGAATTTGAATATATTACTTGGTTGACAGTTTGGAGTCCAAGGAAAGTTATACTATTATTCATTATATTATTTATCATGAATTCCATAGATAGGAATACGTTTTTACTTGAAAACCTGATGAACTTTGTTTTACTCATCTAGTATTTTATCAACTCATTTTACTGTTCTGTTTACATAAAATAGCAGCGTTTTACTACTACAAAACGTAAAAGTTTATTCTGTTTACGTTTAAAAGTCCCATCTTAGTGCTCTCATTGCCGCAAAAAAAATTCGCCAGATTTTGAAGGCCAAAATAGTTTGGCGTCAACTTACCGCGCTTATGGAAAATTAGCCCATTATACTAAACTGAACAATCTTCTAACAAATAATGCTATTGAAATGTTTCTAAAGCTTTTATTTCAATAAATAAATCATTCAGATTTTATATATTAAGATACATTCATATGCACAGGGAAGTTAATGACACTAAAGAATGCAATTAGATTTATGAAAATCCTGTTTGGCTTTTTAACTTCAATAATTTTCAGATTTTTTAAAGTTCTTTTAATACAGGTAGCTACACAATCATTGAAGAATCTGATTATTGTACAACAGCATCAGAAAGTGGACTTTCATCTTTTACTTTAATCACTAAAAACGTATCCTATTTCATATCTATGGTTAATAATCTTGTTAATGATGTAATTTATCAAGTTTTCTGTGCTGAATAAACTAATTCGTTATAGAACATCATTATTAAACGTCTTTCTAACGTCTGCAGTAGCGTTTCATCGTCATCCGAATGAAAAGAAAACAAACTTGCTTAAAACATTTATAATTGTACGTGTAACCAGTTTTGTCAAAGACTCTTTTAATCATGCTATGGCATTTATAAAATATATTTACATAGTAATTTAATTTATTACTTTAACGCTCTCATATCCTGCCAATACAGTTTGAAGCAAAGTTTTGATATAAGAAAGCCGAAATTCTTCATTTACATCTTGATTAAGAAGCTCTAAATTTGATGCCATACTTCCCCAAAAAAATTTAATCTTGACGACAGGTAACAGGGGAAAGTCGATCCGGACACCCGGGAGGCTTGCATAGACTAATCGGGTATTGTCTAGATCCCGCAGCTGTTTAATACAACAGCCCGGCGCCCCACAAGGAACGCATGAGAAGTTTATTAAGATGCTAAATATACTGATGAAGACATTAAACTATACATTTTACACATTGCTACACAAATACTAAATAACTAAAATATAAATACTAAGTAAATGAAATTTCACAGATAATCACGAATGCTGAAACAGATATTAAATACTAATGCAAACATTGTATATACAGATTAGATTGTATATTGTACAGATATATAGATGCTAAATACATTTACATACTACAAAGATATTAAAAAGGAATTTTGAGACAGATTCTAAACATTAATGCAAGTCGTTACACAAATCCACAGATACTAAATACACTACTACATACTACACAGATACTAAATACACCACTACATACTACACAGATACTAAATACACCACTACATACTACACAGATACTAAATCTACTACAAGTCACAGATACTAAATACACCACTACATACTACACAGATACTAAATACACCACTACATACTACACAGATACTAAATACACTACTACATACTACACAGATACTAAATACACTACTACATACTACACAGATACTAAATACACTACTACATACTACACGGATACTAAATACTGATATAGATACTCAGATATTATTAATAAATAGATACTATATGTATTATTATTTACTATGCAGATATTAAATGCAGATGCAGACACAGATTCTAAATACTAATGCAAGACATTATGCAGATAAACAGGTATACTAGCGCAGATGTGTAGATAAGAAAGAACGTAGATATACAGATACTGAATACACTGTTACACAAGTATGAAATACGAATACATTAATGCAACAGTCTTTACACAAATCCATAGATACTATCCATCCATACAGGTCCATACTACACTGATACTAAATACTGACACCGATATTAAATTATACTGATAAACACCTACTATATACAGTCAAGTACCGAAAATCCGCCGACCTGAAATCCGCCAACTCCTGAAATCCGCGTTGCCTCTCAAAATATAAACAATGAATTTATAGGTTCCAGAAACCGTAGAATGGAGAATGAAATACAGAAGAAAAAATATTTATCCAATAATGACGTCATAATTACCGAATAATAATGATTCTGTGTTAGTGGCAGAAAAAAATCTTAGCCCAGAAGAGGGTTTTAGTATGGATGATGTGTTCAGATGAGCCAACACTGGCATATCAGATAAGGGATGATGAAATCATTGGCTCCGTTTTGAACTCGCCGCAGCAAGAAAACGATTCCAACACCGACACAGATAATTAATGTGAAAGGAGTGAGAAAATATCTTTTAATGAGGGTTTGGAACATGGTGAAAAATACCTAAAATATTTAGAACAACAGAGCTGTGTCACAGAGCAAGAGATTTTGACCCTGTAGAATTTAGAAAAAAAAAATCTTACTCTGGAACACCTAAAGTTTTAAAACAAACCTCTATCAGAAAAATGTTTGAAACAAATAAAAAAATGAAATATTTTATGTATATACATATAATAATTTAATGCATATAATAAAATAATGTAATAATGTATATTATTGTACATAATTTAAGTAGATGTATCTAATATGCCTTATTTGTTTTGCACTTTTAGTCTGAATGTTATGATTTGATTTTTCTGTCCTGAAATCCGCAAAATCCTAAAATCCGCACAACCTCTGGTCCCAAGCATTGCGGATTTCTGGACTTCTACTGTACTATTATTTACGTCACAAATATTAAATGCAAATGCAGACACAGATTCTAAATACTAATGGAAGACATTACACAGATATACAGATACTAACGCAGATATACAGATACCATAAATGACGAAAGAACACAGATATACAGATACTAAAGCAGATATACAGGTACGATAAATGACGAAACAATGCATATATACAGATGTTAATTACACTATTACACAGATATTAAATACGAATACATAAATATTAAACTGCACGATATAAATTAGACAGATATTTAACATTATACCCAGATTTTTAATACGAATGCGGACACAAATACTAAATACTAATACAAGACAATATGCAGGTACATAGAGCCTAAATGCATTACTACATACTACACAAAGTACTGATACGGACATTATATTTTACATTATGCAGGCGTTTCACAGATGTACAGATACTGCATAATATACAGATATATATATATTGTACAGACAGCGTATAAATACATAATCAATAAACTGGTGCGTACTAATCTGCATAACATAGATCTCGCCCTAATGCTTCTAGTTTTTCCATTATACTTCTTTATTTCTTAAGGGTGGCCGGCCGTTTGATGAAAAATCGCTTAAATGTGTTCTCAGTGTCTGGTCAAAGAATATGTACTGTTAAGAAGGAAAACTTCGCAAAAGCAGAAGTGGCTCCCTTCCAACGAAAAGGGAAACAACTGCGCATGCGTGGAATATCTGTCGCCAAAAAGCGCCAAAGCTCGAAGCTGAATGTCGAAGTTGGTTAGGACAGGTTCCACCGTTACGTTTAGCAAGAGTTTAAACAAAGAACAGGTTCTTTGGTTTCAAGTAGCGACATGGACAATGGAAGTTTAACAGCCAGTGAAAGTGAAACTTCACCTAATATTTCATCATTTCCTAGTTTAAATTATCGCGACAAGTCAAAGAACGATTCATCTTAACCCGTGTTCCTCAATTTCCTATACACGTTGCGGAGGGGGAAAATGTCGGCTAGGTACCAAAGAACCGGCACATCACAGAGACAAGCGCCTGGCCCCAGCCACCACCCCAAGCTCTTATTGGACACTACTTGTGATGTCATAGAGTGACGAAATGAATTCCCCGCGGCATTTTTGCGCGCGAAAAGCTTGCTTTAATTGCAAATACTCTGTTACATTCCACAAATTCACATTTATACAAAACATAACAAAGACCAAAAAAGTATAAGTTTACCTAACTTACACGAAACCGATGATAAAAATCTCTTCAACCTGACGACATAAACGGCAACCAATAAGAACAGGGGTGGTGGCTGGGGCCAGGCGCTTGTTCACAGAGGGGAAATTCTCGCCAACAGATTCCGTCGCCAAATCCCTTGGCGAATGTTCCCTTTTCTTTGTAGCGGCGTTGCAGACAAAGTGGTTTACATTACGTCTATGGAGCCTTTCCTTCTTTACATAGAGGTTCTTTGGTCTGGCAACTGCATGTGAGACGCTCTTTGAGTCGGCACGTTGTTATGTAATGGTCGGGTGATCCAGCTTCGCCGCACACACAGAGGTCAGAGGAAACAAAACCCCATTTCCAGAAATATTCTGGAAAAGGACCATAGCCTGTGACAAAACGGGTCATGTATGGTGCTGGGATTAGGCGGTTGGTGGAAGCTTTGTTGTAAAAGACATGTGCTCGTCTGCCCTAAGGAATTCCGTTCCGTTCATCATCCGAATGCTCTATTGTAATAGTCAGGCTACTTCTCTTGAGATGGGATTTTGAGAGCAGGATGGTCACAACATGCGCATCTACATTGCGTGCGACCTCCTTCGCGAGTTCATCCGCTTTTTCATTTTCCCGGTGTCTGGCATAGGCCTTTATCCAGGAAATGTTAAACATATTCCTATCATGGTCTCTGTAGCTGCTATGGCCTGTCCAATGGCCAATACCGGCTTAAAAGACGGAATTCTCAGATCCCAAGTGCCCTTTCCATTTATCTAATATTGTATCTTTCCTTTTGACTGCCACTCCACTGCCGACTCCTCAGTCAAGGTACGAGCCGTCCGTGAAAGGCTGATTGCATTTGCAGGGACTATGCAATTGTCAAGCATTGTCTTGTAGGCGCGGATGCTAGCTCCGAAATGTGAAGAATGCACTCTTAGAAGCAATCGTTTTCTGCTCACAATTAACTGGATCACAGTGTTGTCCTCCGTGCACTGCTGAGCGTCTCAGTAACGTCATCCTTGTGACAGCTGCCTTCATAGCTTCCCTGTGGTGGAGTGGTATCAGCCCTGCTAGGATGCAGCCCCTGCGGTCGCATAGTGCGGTAGGCAGTGGTTATTGCCAAAACAAACGGGCACTGCATACTACTTAAAAGTTTTATTTTTCGAGTAGTCATGGGGATATCCTAGATTGCTGCTCCGTACGTGATAATTTTTTCTGCAGCTCTGCTGTAAATTATTTTTAGAATGTGGGACCTTAGGCCCCCATTCAGAACCTCATATTTTCTTAAAGTTGTTGGCAGCCATGCATTCGACCTTTTTCCTCTGAACACGCAGGTGCGGTAGCCAGGTTAAATATTCATCAAGGATGAGGCTTAAGAGAATCTTGACGAGAGACAGGAGAATTCATAAGCAATATGTATTATTCTGGCAAAACTTTCATTGCCTTTTTCAGATTAGCACTATAGAATTTAATTCAATAAAATTGAATTGCATCAAAAACTCATTACCTCTTGAGGTTCTTCAATGTCTTTACGGAACTTATCAGCTATATTTTTGAAAAAATCCGCAGTTTTGCAGATCTTCACTTCTCGGTATATCACACGATTTTTAAGCTCAGAGACGCATTTGTTATCTTTCTAAGAATTTTATTTTGAATTATTAAAATTTCCCAAAAATTATGGCTATTCCAGATGTTACATATAGAAATTCAAGTTTTTAAATTATTTTATACATGATTATTTTCTTCCCTTGCTTAATAAAGCTATAATATGGCACTAGCGAA
The DNA here is from genome assembly GCA_000611955.2 of Stegodyphus mimosarum. NCBI lineage: Eukaryota > Metazoa > Arthropoda > Arachnida > Araneae > Eresidae > Stegodyphus > Stegodyphus mimosarum. The sequence continues at coordinate 111,905 of KK112620.1, read as the reverse complement.
ACTGGAATTGACTTAAAACATGCTTGCTACACTCGTTTCCAAAAGTTAACCACGGAGAGGAAAATGCTAATTTCCCGAAACCAATCAGAATTGAAGAGGATGCAATTCGCTGCAGAGGTAGATGGAAGTATGCAAATTTGTTAGGTAACAGCCAATCGCGCTTTCATGTCAAGAAATATGCAAAAACGGCAGTCTTATAAGAAGCCAGCTTTATGAAGGGTTACAGAAGTTGATTTTAAGTGCTGATAAAAGGTGTTTAAAACTTTCGTACAATTTGTTTTCAAGACATACGTGTTTCTATGACTTCCAGAAAACGAATGGAAGATTCTGAGCGCTGGCATGCTGTGGGCCGCATTGAATCAGAACTGTCGATCACAGATGTTGCTCCTTCCTTCGGCGTTCATCATTCTGTAATTTCACGTTTATGGAAACAATTCCAACCCACAGAGACAATTGTCCGAAAGCCCGTAGCCGGTCGCTCAAGGGTTACAATCCCCGTGGAAGATCGATATATTGCTATTGTAGCCAAGCAGAATCATACACGTGTGACATCTATGGTTACAGCGTCCATTGATAAGGCGATATCTGCAGCTACTGTACGCCGAAGATTACATATGAGTGGAGTGTACCCCCGGGTACCTCGAGTTTGTGTTCCTCTATCCTTCCAATCAAGAGCGGCACGATTACAGTGTTGCCGGGACCATGTCAATTGGAATGTGTCTCACTGGTGCAATGTCATGTTTACTGATGAGTCAAGATTTGCTCTGGAGCCGGATGACTAGCGTATAAGGCATGGCGTGAACAACGAACACGCGATCAGTCCCAAAACACCACCGAACATCACGCATTCCGAGGCGGAAGCATTATGGTGTGGGCAGGGATTTTATTAGGATATCGCACCGACCTGCACATCTTTAAACGGGGTTCTTTGACGACTATCCTGTATCGAGATGAAGTCCTAGAACCCATTGTGAGATTGTATGCTGCAGCAGCTGTACAAGAAGAATGGCGATTGCTTAATTCTGCGGTGTTTGACCACCTATCGAAAGCATGGTCACAAGGTGTAAACTTTCTATACAGATGAGGGGGGATCCCGTACCCTATTAATATCCTTTTTTTTTTCATTTTATGCTGTTTATTTTCACTTTATACACAATTCTGTTTAAGTCTCCAGTATGTAATTATCTGATAACTTACAAAATTTAATATTGTTTTCATTTCTGTATATAATTATTGATCTTGTTTTATGCATAAATAAGTATGCTACCTTCCTGCCGAATTTTGTGTCAATCAAAGCAGTATTTGTTGATTTTTTTTTTTTTTTTTTTTTTTTTTTTTTACATCTTCGTGCTTAACTTTTGGAAGTGAGTGTTTTTAAAGTAGCGAAAAAAAATTTTTTCCTATTTTTTTTACTTTTTATGTCTAGTTATATTCTTTTTCGGAGTTATTGGAGTTAATTTCTGGGTATTATATGAATTCTACGGTTAGCAAAACAATCTTCGAGAATATGCAGATAATTTTGCAATTGATTTTTAACAGCTTGCATTTGCCGCTTGGATAAGCGCAAATGCAATAGAATTCTCCCTTCAAAAACAAGACTTATTGAATTTTGGGTGGTGCAGAAATTTTACACAAATAATGTATATAAATATTGAATAAATATGAAACCAACTAGAAGCTTAAGGAGACTCTAAAAAATTTTCTTCTAGTCGATTAATCATATTTTAAGTATCTGTAAAAAGATTAAAATTCAATTTAACGATAAAAATTTATAAAATAATTTATTAATTTGTGCATTAATCCTCCGTGTTAAACTATGTCAAAAGGTTTGCAACATCTAAAAAAATAATTACTGTCAGGAGTTCTGTTATTTTATCCTCCAGTAATGGCATTTATTATTTTTAATTACTCGTAAACTGAGTTATGTTTGCTTTAAAATTCGACTTGTTCTAGAAGAATAAAGTAGTGTGCAATGGGATATATTTTAAATTATATAGTGGCACCTCAGTATACTTCAGCTTTAAAATATGTCCAACGTGATATACGTCCTATTCGAAAGCGAGGATTTTTGTGGTAAAGGACATTTATTTGACAGGTGAGTCGCGACTGCGCGCACTATGCTCGTTTTCAATGCTACCACTGCCCATGAGATTACTACGCCTGTTGCTACTATTCAGTAAACAACTCACATTATAAATCTGAATTTTCAAGTGATTTTGTGCTTTTTCGCAAAATTTTTTTGTAAGTTCGTTAGCAATGACTTTTAGGAAAGCTGAGAAGAGTTAGGCAATGGAAAAAATGTTTAGGATTCCCATGGAAATGAAAAAAGAGATCGTTGAAAAATATAAAGCTTGCATGCGTCTCCGTAACTTGGCTACATACCGTCTTGCATACGTATGACGAGAATGATGGTATTTTGCATATATACGGCTGTTAAAAACAAATAATAATAAATAATAATTATAATAATTAATGTAAAAGCTCAAACCAGAAGCAAACAAAATTTTATGTTATGGCGTCACATCGTTTTCTCTCATTTTATACTATATATAATTTAGCATCTTCTACTGAAATAAACAAAAATCAGTTGTGTATTATTATAAATTAACATTAAATTATTTATTTTAAATTTATGTGTCTAATAGTTAAGCTTTGATTTTTCTGAAAATAAATGTAATAAATTTGTTTTTAATTGTCGGAAAATGTAAGCTGTCCGAAATGTGTGTCAAAAAATTCATGCAAATTAAAAAATTGTACAAAGGGCATAGACATAGTAACTCTTCAAAAATATCAAAATTTGGTGACGTCAGAGCTTCGTACGCATGGACCTTATAAGAGAGTATCTTATAAGGTCCATGTTCGTACGCATCCGCGACTGCGTGCGACGGGCAAGGTCCTCTGATAGACAGTCACGTGTAAACAGTCAGTGTGTTCGGATGGTTTTAATGTATTTTATTGTATTTCACCAAGTGGCAAGGTCGTCTGATAGACAGACAGTGTGTTCCAGTGGTGTCTGCAGAATTTTAAATAAAAAGAAAAGGCATTTGATTTTATGAAATATCATTTTAATCTCATAAATAGTGCCAAGTAATTGTCCAAGCACACTTGGCAAATCATTTAAAAATTTAACAATTACTTGGGAATATAATTGTATATATTTAAACTTAAGGATCTTATTCCTCATTTCATCGACTAATAGGATCATTTTGAATGAGCGAATGTAATAAATAAAAAACAAAATAAAATAAAATATATATGTTTTTAAAATTTGTTTTTGTTTTATTTGTTCTATAACATCCTCACGCTTCTGTTTTTAATCCTACACATTAAATACCATTGACCCTTTAAACTAAAAGAGAAACCCTAGCGTCAATTTTTTTCGCAACATATGAATTTTAAGTAAAAAGGCATATTTCATTGCTTATTTTTAAAAATAATGTATCTATATTTTTAGCTGAAGTGTTCTTTCTGTAGTCTGATCATCCTATAAGAGTAAACTACGATCGTTGATTTAACGTAACATTTGCCAATATTGTGACCTTTTATGCGAGAATTATTTTCGCTCTTTTTTTAATAAAATAAATTTGATTCCCCCCCACTTCAACTATGTTATTATTATTCATTGTAATGAATGCATTAGAATATTAAAATAATTATTATATTAGAATTCATTATAATGAAAATTATATAATAAAATGAGGTAATTAAATAATTATAATAACAATTATAATGCAATAGTAGTTATTTATTATATTTCATCATAAAATTATGTATATATACTAAAATTAAGTTTTGAAAACTCTCCTATTTTTACTATATTCTCCTATTTTTTATTAAGTATAAATAAATTTATTAATCCGCAAAATTAAACGCAATGTAATCAAACAATTAATTACAAATGATGATCAGCGTATTACCTCAGATTGCTTAAAAGTAATGTTCTGTCTACTTAATTCTATGCTCTTTGAACGCTGTGAATATAAACAGGGAAAAAATTAAGAACGGAAAAATTCCTTACTACATAATTCATGTCCATTCCCCCATTTCTTCAACAAATCGACCCGAATGGGGTATGCATGTTTGTGCTCATGGTTGCAGAGGGTTCGGTGAAACTGCATTGAGGAACAGTTTGTAACAGAATTTCTACTTGCTCTCTTGTTGGCTGATATAAATCTTACGATTGGCGCCGCATGAATGACGCCCTACGAGACCAGTGACTAGTGCATACTTGTCTAGATTAATTCAGTACACTTGATATACAGGAATGAGACACTGTAGGTCATTCTAGTATAGCGAAGCGCATTACGTGGAGTGTGGAGTCCGAGTTCTTGTTTGTACAAAAGTTTAGCAGTGTTTAGTTTTTATCTGTATATGAACTAGAAACCTTTCTTTTATCTACCTCTGTTAATTCGCATCTTAATTGCTTAAACAGCCCCGTTTCCTGTTGTTACCTATGTAGCAGCCTTATCATTCTCAGTCAAAAGACAAACATCAGGACATTTGTCAGGCAAACTTATTTTGCCTATTTTCAAGAGATTAATTATCAAAATAAATCATAGCTCCCTCACAAAGTGTGCAAGCAATATGTCTCGAGTTTACGGGTGTGGATGAAGGAAGCACGTTCTAAATTTCCATTTGGTATACCTATAATTTAGGAAGAGCCGAAGATCACTCAAGTGATTGTTACATTTGCAGAGTGAAAACGTCAGGATATAACAAGAAAAACAAATGAAAAATAGAGTATCCTAGCTTACCATCAGCTACACGCCCAGTGCCTCACTCAGGTGAACTATCAATGCCAATTTATGAAGAACCACGCTCTCTGGAAATACAAGAATAAAATTCTAGTGAATATCGAATTGACCCCAGTGACAAAGATTTTGAAAGTGAAGATGATTCAGTTCGTAAGGGATTTGATCAGCCAGAGTTGAATAATTTGGCACGAGATTTGTCAGTATCCAAGAAAGCTTCAGAACTGTAAGCATCAAAGCTGCAAGTGAAAAACTTGCTTGAAAAAGGAGTTAAGGTATTCTACTTTCGATCAAGAGAAAGTGCGTTTCTGCATATTTTCAAAATGATGATGGATTTATGTATTGACAGGACGTACGTGGTTTAATAAAAGAGCTGGGAATTTCAAGTAAGGCAACTCAATGGCGATTATTCATCGATAGCTCAGAGCAGAGCTTGAAGTGTGTCCTCCTGTACAGTGAAAATTATTTGACTCAGTTCCAATAGACCATTGAGTTTGTTTAGGTGATAAATATGAGGATATAAAGAGAAGCACTGATTTGTTGCAATATCACATGCACCAATGGATCATTGTGTTGACCTTAAATTTTCTGTTTCCTCCTTGGCCGGGAACGCGGTTATAGCAAGCATCTCTGTTTTTGTGTATATGGCACAGCAGAGTTCTTGAGAGGCATTGGGTGCAGCCGCCAAGATCTGAACTGAAACCTGGTCGTCTAAACCTTCTACTTCAGACATTTGTCAACAAAAAGAACATTATATTTCCACCTCTGCATACAAAACAGGGTCCCATGTAGCGATTTCTCAAATCTTTGCCAATTGAAAAAGACTGTTTCAAGTGTCTCATTTTCGGCATTTACTAATCTGTCATTTGAAAAGATAAAGGCTGATGTGTTTGACGGCTCACAAATTCGGCAGTTCCTTAAAGAAGAATATTTCATCGGAATAAGGACAAAACTTCAAAAGAATGCTTTGTTGGTATTCAAAAACATTGACAAAATTTTTCGTGGAATTATATGAGCACAAAATTGCAGTGATATTCTCCAGCAACTTTTGAACAGCTTCAAAATGCTTGGTTGCAAACGTAAGCATCAAACTGCAATTTTTACGCAGCCATTTTGATAACTTAGCAAATAGGCCTGGTGCAGTCGGTTAAATAAGATGCACATATAATGGGTAACTACTGTTGGAGAATCAAATGAAAATGTCCACAGATTAAACACTGCAAAAAGAGCCATAAGCGAAACTTTTTACCTTAATATGTATGTTTACCGTTTGATAAATGAGCTTTATTATTTGCGTGAACAAAATTTAACTTGCAGTGTCCATATATGGCCTTCGTATGAATAAAACTATTCTTCGTGAATAGTTTGTTTGGTAAACAAAAATGTTTATGCTGTCGAAAGTATTGAAATACTTGGTATTCAGCACTAAGAGTCTCAAAAATTTTATGTGTGATTCATTGCGATTAATGTCATGTATGTCATTATTATATGCTGTCGGTGACATTGAAATACTTGGTATTCATCACTAACAGTCTCAAAATTTTATACTCCCTCCGTCCCAAATTAGTTGCTGCATTTTAAGTAGGTGAAGTCAAAAATAACTTTCGATGTAGTTTACTATATCAACAGCAGTAAAATTGTACGATGAACACTGTATACTAGAATTTCATTCTCAGTTTTTACTTTCCACAAATGTAGCACTTATTTTGGGACAATTTTTTTTCGAAGCAAATTTACAGATTTTGCAGGCTCTTAGCCACGCCTCATTATGTAAGGACTCTTACCGCCAGTATATCAGAAAGATCCACGAATGCAGACTGCGATCCTCGCACAAAACGCATCTCTGTATTCAGTTAAACATGTACAAAATCACATACATGCACTCCTGGCTTCAAAGCTGGAAAGTAAAGCTCAACGTCGGGCAGTCATGTTTTCATACTGAAAAGAGCTATAATCTTTAATATTTGTATGTATAAAACTGCTATCCTGTGGTCCAAGTAAGTAACCTATCTTGGAGTCATACTTAACCGAAGATTAACATGGTAGCCTCACATTATAAAGCTACTCCCCACCCCTTAATTCGCCGGAACTCGCTTCTAACCCTTGACCACAAGTTACTCATCTATAAGGCCTTATTGCGCCCTATTATTACTTATGCCTCTCCCGTCTGGGGTCTTTTATGTAAAACCACGTTATAGAGACTGGAGATTAGTCAAAACATTACGCTACCCCAAATTGCTCGTGCTCGCTGGTTCTATCGTAATGCAACTATACATGGCATAAAACTTATAGCTATACATAGCTTGGCATAAGACATATTACTGTGTTTATTGCACAAATTTCTAAAAAAAAATTTAACAGATTTTCCAGGCTTAAGAACCCTTCAGTTACAATGCTAAATTATGATCTTTATCATGCAGTTAATAAAAGACGGCATAGAGCCGTTCTTAGACATTTAGACTGATTATTGAATTCATATGTTATGCTTTTATTTCATTCATTTGTATGCTGTTAAAACATGTTATTCCTGTTTGTATTATTATTTGTATTTTATTATTTGGAACAAAGCCTGTAGTGTTCTGCGCTATAATGCTTTCCTTACTTTCAGACAATAGCTAAGCTTACGCCAGCCAATCGTTAAACCTTTAATTAAGTGTATCATTTGACCCATCTCATCGCTCCCACTTCTCCATTGGTGCTTTTTACATAAGCTTCGACACCGACGGACTTGTTTCATTTCGTATAGCCTTTATTACGAACATTTTGCCATCGCTTTTCCACCCTACAAGGAATTGCTACAAGGACTATTCATCTTATATTACGTTATTATATTATTTATACCTTATTTTTTCATGCTACGTTTTTCACATATCTTGTTAGCCTACGATAAGGCTCCGGCCCAGGAACCCGTGTTTCGTGGCTTGCGAGCCACCTAAAAATATATCAGAAAGATCATGTTTAGGTGATTAAGGCAAAGCCTGCAGAGCTGTCTGCCTAAGGGAAGGGATGCCTTCTTGGAGGTCTTTCTGAGGGAATTGGCTCGTACACACAAGACAGATCATTGAATTCACAGTTCATTAGCTAGAAGATAGTTTTATGCGATTACTGATGGAAGAGTCCTCATAAAATGAAGCGTGGCTTAAGGGTGTGCGAAGCCTGGATTTTTTAAACTAATTTCATACTGGTTTCAGGAGAGTATGCTTGGTACGTAAATGTTGTTAATTGATAACACAGTACCCTGAAATTTCTGAAAAATGTTCAGGCGAAATCATAAACTCTTCAGTATAAATTATCAGTACAAAAGTATTCAAATGTAGCAAATATTTTGGGACAGAGGGAGTATATGACTCACTGTGATTAATGTCATGTATGTCATTATTATCAGCTGCCGTTGATATTGAAATACTTGCTATTCAGCACTAACAGTCCCAAAATTTTATATATAATTCATTGTTATTAATGTCATGTATGTCATTCTTATATGCTGTAGGTGATATTGAAATATTTGGTTGCTTTGTTGTTTTTTGAAATATATTTTATATCTGTATCTGTCTGTTTTCTTTATAATACACTGAGAAAAGCATAATGTTTGATTTAATGAATAGCTATATCAATAACTGTATTTAATGTATAGCTATTATTTTCATTGGAATATTTGAAGATTCTCTAACATTGAAAATTTAAATTACTTGCAATACGTTTAATTCTATTTCTAATTTTTTAATGTTAACACCAATCAAATCGAAAACACAATCGTAGTTGCAAGAGAAACATACCAGTATAATATTAAAATTAGCAAAAAAAAAAAAATCTCGTTTTGAGTTTTATTCAAATTCTGTGTTAAATTAAGATTGCTTTTGTTCGCCTAACAATTTTAGCCTTATGTTGAATATCTGTAACGTTGCATTTACTCTTCAGAGCTCTAAATCTGCATCATTTAAAATTAACCTTTTAATATTTCCTGAAAACAACTATTTGATAATTATTAAAAAAAGGAAAAAAGTCTTCAGTACCTAAAATTAATTCTCTTTTAGCAAAACTTTTTCTTTTATGTAGTATAAACAGATATACAAATTTTAGATCATAATTTATTAATACGTTGATTACATATTTAATAGGAGCTAGTAAATTATTTTTGAACAGGACTTACGTTTTCACCCAGCTTATAGGAATATGATGTTCTGAAGTTATTTACTAACTTCGTACTATATAAATAACTGAAAAGTAAATATATCCTCTAAATTACCTTTAAATTAGAATAAATAGGTCTAATAAGTACAATTCAAATTAGCGCATACTTAGATGCAAGCAGGACTTAAATCCGGATCAAGTAGCTGGCGTTTATATATGAAAAAAAAGTGGGATAATTTGAAATTTCATGCTTTCTTTCTAAATAAAAATATTTTTATGAAAAAGAAATGCATAATTTCTGACTACTACAGATTAATCGTTTCTAAATTTTACATATAACAAGGCAATATTTGATTTCTGGTACATTTCTGCTCATTGTTAGCATCGAAGTGTAGCAGAAGAGTAGCGCCATCTTGCGGTCAGTAGAAATTTAACGGAGACCACCGAAAACACAAAAGAATATTTTCACACTGGCAAGCCTTGAGTATAAGTTGACCTTGATGAAGCATGCAGCCAAGCTCGAGTTAGAGCTATTCAGAAAATTCTAGTATGAAATCGAGGAACTGAAGGAGTTTACCTTACGGAAAGTCCAGATTTTTAATATCCTATATGGCAAGAGGCTGGATAAAGAAATAATTCAAATAATTTTGCCGCGACTCCTACCCCAAGCTCAAGACTACGTTGAGGTTCAAAATCCAACAACGCTGGAAAATTTATTTGAATTAGCCACGAAGTTTCAAAATCGACGTGCGGCAGAAAACAAAAGAATGACAGGGTACGGTGAGTAGCCAAAAGAGCGATGTTTTAGTCCAACGCCTCAGCGAAACCCGCAGTTTGGGACGAAGAAGGAATTTTATAAGAAAGAAAAAAATCAACCGGGAATAGCGAGGGACAGAAAAGAAGTAAACAAAAAGCAGGGGGACCAGTTAAACTCAAGACTTAGAAGAGAAGGGTTAATTCATACAGCTCTTTTCTCTGAAACAGGAACTGAGGAGGGTGTGATGGCGTAGTCAGGTTGACACTGACTGCAAAGACACAATTCGCAGCAAAGAAATAAACGTTTTAAATTTGAAAAAACAGTCTTAAAATAACTATGCGTGAAAAAATAACTTTAATATAGAAGAGAAAATATCATTACTGTAAGCATTTATAACGTTTAAAAAGTTAATTATACTGATTTATTAATTAAAAAATAATAGATAAAATACACTACGTTTTCTTTAAAAGGTGTAGGTTTTTTACCCTGTGCATTTATAATTAAATCATGAAGGAAAAAACTATGACATTCATTACCTTTTCTTTATCTGCATACTAAGTGAGAGAATTCTAAGATAGCTATAATAACAGCTTTTTAAAGTAACTCAAAACGAAAACTTAGTTTAGCGTAGTTTTGAATATATGAGGGTCGTTCAAATAAAAGTGATTAGAGATGTGTATCCATGAGATGTGCAGCAACAGAAATGCGACAGATACATAAATAGGAACAACAATACTTAATGATTGAAATGCATACAATGTCTGTTAAAAAAAATCACTCATTGCTTGGGAAGGTTACAAATTCCGCGATGAACGATGTCCGGTTGATCATGGAATCAGTTCATAACTGCTGCCTTTACGTCCTCGCTGGACTGAAAACGTTGGCCCTTTAGGCTTTTCTTCAGCGGTCCAAAATGTCATAGTCGCAAGGCGTCAGATCTAGACTGTAAGCTGGATGTTCCAAGACTTCCCACTTTTTACGAGCCAATGCCTCGACACACACCCGGGCGACATGTGGCCTTGCTTCGTCGT
>KK112620.1:73520-100067 GCA_000611955.2 Stegodyphus mimosarum | reverse complement strand
TTCCGATTTCATATAATAATAGATATTGTAAAAATTAATTGTCTAACTCATATTTATACTCATACATTACATTACATTTAAATAAGTACAAGATCGTTGTCTTAAGTTTTACAAAACAATTTTGCTCACAGTATCTAAAGAAAATTACTCAATCTTTTAAAAGAGGGTCAAAGGCGGAAGATCTTTTTTGTAGAAAATTATTTTGATGTTTCCTACGATTATAAATTATCTAAAACGCTGAGCTATCTTTGTTTTTTATAAATGGACGGATTCTTGAATATTTTTACAATTAGCGTACTTAGCAATATTTACATCGTCATTTGTAAGTTCTATTTTAAAACCATTTGTATTTGGTTTATTATTTCTATTATCCTTTTAGTAATCGGCTTCAGAATGAATTTTCTCCAAATTTAATTCGTGTAGTTTTTCAAAAGCACTTTACAATATTTTCCTTTTCTTGGCACAAGTATTGGATCTTAACAGTTTCTTTCGCAGCAACCCAGCAATCTTTCATGTTATCTTCTTAATCACTGCCCAGAAAATTTTCCCTGAAAATTTTTGCATTCTTCAGGTTAATAGAATCGATTTTTTTTTGCCAAAAGCAAATTATTCTTTGGAACAATATCAAATACAGTATCACTATCTTTCTCAGGTAAATGTACTCAACAAAGCTAGTATTCTGATTGCAAAATTTTGCAATTTAGAATAGATACTAATAAAAGTTAATCAAATTTGTTTCTTAAAATCTTTTAACAAAACCCGTTACTATTCTTGAACTCTTGAAACGCAGTTTAAATACTGCTTATGAAACGTTTAAAATTTACATTTACGTCATACAAAATTTACATTCCGGCAGGAAACTGAAATCAGGAGGAAAAGGAAAGTCAAACTAAAAATAGATAGTTAGAATAAAGTTAAACCTGACAAGTCAAGTCAGTTCTCATTGACTGCAGCGATTAAAGAACACATACAAAAATATCGAGATGAGCAGTCAGATGTATTTGAAGAGCTTAATTCTTGTATTTACGTTGACCAGTTTATTACAGGACAAGATAGTGTAGAGAAGGCTTTAAGCTTATCGCGTAAAGCTAAACAAATTGTGAGTGAAGCAAATATGAACATGCGCAAACAGGTATGCAATGATCCTGAGCTGATGAAAAAATGGGAAGAAGAAGAGTTCGAGATCCATCCACATAAAGTCAATGACTCAAACTAGACACTTAAAATCTTAGGAATATTCTAGGATACTAATGAAGACAATCTGAGTATAGACACAGACAGTTTGATGGAATTTCTTAAAAGCAAACGTAATACGAAACGATTCATCTTGAAAACTGTACGCAAGATTTTTTATCCCTTTGTGTTGATAACTCCATTTACTGTTAAACTGAAATTCTTGCTACGAGAACTTTGGGTTCTAAAATTGACATGGGATGATGAACTACCTATATATATCTCTCAAGAGCGGCAAAGTGAATGTCATCATATAAGTAAAATTGCAGTTTCAAGATTTATTTTGAATCCCGAAGCTGATTCCATAGAGATCCACTGCTTCTCAGATGCCAGTCAGAGAGCGTGTGGTACTGTTGTCTACGTAAAACTGCGTAAGCAAGAAGAAATTTCTATGAGTTTTGTTGCATCGAAATGTCGTATTGCGCCCGTGAAAAAAGTTACGTTACCTTGCCTTGAATTACTTGGAGCATTACTAGCAGCGCGTTTAGGTTCTGAAGTGAAAACATTGCTCGATCAAAAGAAATCCTCAATAATATTTTATTGGACTGATGCCAAACTAGTGCTATGCTAGATTAAAGGTACCAGTACCAAAACGAAATCTTTCATTGCCAACAGAGTTAACGAAATTAGGAAATTAACGCAGCCGACAGAATGGTTCCATTATCCAATGAAAAACAACTCAGCAGATGTTCTGACGCGTGGTGTTCGAACTGACTTTCTTGTGAACTGTTCCAAATGGTGGCGTTTTAACACTGTGACTTCCTAACACGTCCAGAGATTCCTCATCAGGACTTATTAATTGAGGTTTCTGAAGAAGTGTGTTCAAATGAACTTAGAAAGGATAATAAACTGCATAGCGATTCTAACTTAGTTTTAACCGCATGTAGTGAACAAAACCTTTTTAATAATATTCTTAATTTGTCTGCCAATTATACTAAACTTATTCGTGTTGTAAGTTTCATTTTCAGCTTTATCCATAATCTTAAGAACCCCAAGGTAAGGAGGTATGGATTACTTACTTTAGAAGAGAGGCCCAAAAAAATGAGTTTCGAGAAGAAATTAATCAATTAAAAAAAGGTAAATGTGTAAGCCCCAAAAGTAAATTAGCATTGCTGAATGTGTTTCTTGATAACATGGGACTAATTACAGTGGACGGTCGATTGTCCTATTTGGAGCTATCCGCTAATAGTAAACACCCTATTGTTTTACAAGTAAGCATTGTTTAACTACTACTAGTTTAGAGCATTTTCATTTGAAGTACTTTCATTTAGGATCATAGTCTCTGTTACATCAGCTAAGACAACGCTTCTGGTCACTTAATAGAAAGATCAGACCGCCTACAGATCTTGTAGAAAGATCAGACCGCCTACAGATCTTGTAGAAAGATCAGACCGTCTACAGATGTGTGACATGTTTCTAGAACAAACCCGTCACAATTCAATAAATAATGGCTGAGCTGCCCAAAGAGCGTGTCTCACTATCATATCTATTTAAAATCACTGGTGTTGATTTCTGCGGCCCATTTGCTATAAAGTTTAAGAACCAAAGTAAGGGAGTTTTCAACAAAATCTATGTCGTAGTATATGTATGTATGAGTACAAAAGCCATACACTTAGATTTTGTGACAGACCAAACTATCCAATCTTTTACTGCAAGCTTAAAACGCTTGTTCTCTAGAAGGGAAATTGTACTGGAATAATGAATGACAATTCTAAAACCTTTATTGGTACCAATGTAGAACTCAAAAAATTGCAAAAATTTGTTGAGTGTCCAGATGAGAATTTAGCAAAGTTTTATATAACTCAAGAGATAGAGTGGAAATTCATTCTTCCCAAATCACCAAATTTTGTCAGAATTTGGGAAGCCGGGCTTTAATCATTTAAGAGTTATTCTTAACTATGTTAACAGAAATTGAAGAAGTATTGAACTCAAGACCTCTCACTCTAATTTCAGCTGATTAGAACAATTTTAAAACTTTGATCCCAGGTCACTTTTTAGTCGGTAGACCTATCACAACTCTTACTGAACCAGATTTATGCAACATAGTGAAAACAGGCTTTCTAAATGGCAAAGAATTACTAAGTACACACAGAAAATTTGGAAATTATGGAAACGTGATTATCTTAAAAATTTACAAGAATGTCACAAGTGGAAATTTTAGAAGGCGTTCAGTTGGAAACTCTTGTATTAATAAAAGATGAAATTTTGCTTTTGACCAAATGGTTAGTGGGGAGAATAGCTGAGGTTTTTCATGGTAGGGATAACAAAGTAAGAGTAGTAACTGTAAGATTGCCTATCAAAATTTGTTTAAACGAAATGTTCGAGATAGCTGTATACTTCCTGTACAATGATTATTTATCTCTTTTATAAACACCTGTTTGTTGCACTGATTTTTTTTTATTGAAAATTTTAAAATCCTTGTGCATCACATTGTATTCCACAAGGCTTAAAGAGGTAAGTAAAAAACAAACAAATATAACAACACAAAAAAATTTACAAATTCACAGATGACATGTAAGAGATAAATTTACAGAAGAAAGAGAAAGCCATTTTGTCCTGAACAAATACGTGAAGAGGGGGAGGAAATGTAATATTCACAGAGTTTAGTCTAGAAATGAGTTCTTCTCGTCGTTCCATGACCTTTCAACAATAGAACAACAAATGTTCAACATTTTGCACTCCCGGAAACTGCAGGAACACAAGTCTGTACTAGATAATTTAAATCTCTTCAGATATAAACTGAAATTACCATGTCACGTTAGAAATTTAGCAATTTCAAAATTGCAGAAAAAGTGTTTATTGTTCTGTCATAGTGCCTTATGGGAAAACACTACAAACACTACTACAACACTACAAGTTAACAATTTGCCTCAAAGCTAAACATCTAAAAGTTTTCATTGCGTTGTGAATTTTACCAAAACAACCCATGAACCGTGATGCTCGTGAACTTACTGTAAATCATGCACCTCAAAAGGTGTAACTTAAACATAACAAAAACACAATAATCGATATTAAATTTCAAGAAAACTTTTAGTATTTATTTCTTCAAAATAAATCAGATATGACAATAACAGTTGGATAATAAAATTTGTTTAACCTTCCCCAGGGAATGGGAAAAAAAATAACCTGAGAAAATTCTAATACATTTATATGTGTTTTTAACAATTCAGTGATTTCAAAATAAAACATCAAACTTCTATAAGTGCTAACTAAGTATAAGAATGACTATTTCACTTTAGTAAAATTTCTAAATTCATAACAAACTGTTTCTTTACACCTATAAAGGTTCCTTCACCTTATTATTGCACCTTAATTAAAAGACTATTACTATTTAGAACAAATCTAAATTTACATTTTATTATTGCACAGAAAATAAAAGAATACTTCTATTCCAAACAACTAAAAATTTTCCTCTTATTATTTCACAGAGCATAAAAAATGCTACCAATTAAGATAAAATCCTTAAATTTCGATATCTTATTTTTGCACATAGAATAAGGTCTTTTAACATTCAGATTCAATTAACAGAGTTACCACAAAACCACCCTTTTAGGAAGTTAAGAAAACACAGGAGCAATTCTATTTCAGTTTACAATTTACTTTAACTCAGCATGGAAGTAATACACAAAGTTTAAATACACAAAGTTTCACTTTATCAACATCTCGGAATCCTTAAAATACATATATTTTAAAATGAAATCATAATTACATTTTATTTTTTTTAATAAGTGAAAAACCCCTCTTTGCTATTTTTGTAATTAATTATAAACTGACAAAATTTCAGACACCCATTTTATTATCTTAAGTTGTGACTAATCAAGTAAGATGAATGACTTTTCTGATAATTTGGCTGTCTGCCAGTCCTTTAGTAGAAAGAAAAGATGACACCGTCGGTTAGCTGGAACGCCACAAAGTTGGAAGGAAAGCTATGGATACACGTTGGTGTCCTCGGCCCCGGAAGACGAAAATCCGGCACACACGTCATACGTGAACAGCAAGCTGGAACTGAACTCAAGGCAAGATGGAAACTATTCGTAAAGTCCCAGAGAATCATCAGGATCCTCATCCAGTTGGACGGGAGCAGCAACAGGTAGCTAACAGCCGGAGGAGCTCTTGGAGGCTACAGTACCGAGGGAGCCATCTTCCGAAGAATAATCATTTTACCATTGAATGGAAGGCAGTCGGTTCTCGAAGTAACTCCTAAATTTTGAAATTCATGACGAAGAAGAACTAACTTCGATGAGGCAGGTAAATTGTTGAATCTATGGTTAATCCATGTTTGCGAAAAATGGAGCCATAAGCTCCCTTTTTATACTAAGGACATCCTTAGAACTGTACAAAAAAACGTGCTCAAAGCACGAAAGCAGAGCAAAGTAAAACGGCAAAAAGACAAGCCAAAAGAGAGGCGAAGCAACACCTGCAACGCCTTTTTGTTAAGAGAGGAATCCCATAAAACGCCAAAACCCGCTAAAAGGGTGAAAAATTCAATACGACAAACCCCGCCTTACACCCAGGTAAAATTTCTCCTTTTTCTGAGGCGTTGAACTAAACACAAATTTAAACCTTGCCAACTAATTGCCAAAATTTGGAACACCTGCAAGCCGAGCCGGCAAACCTAAAACTGACCACACCCGAAGTCCCTTATCAACGAGGGCAAAAGTGTTAGAAAACTGCATTTTTTTCAATTCCTCCCCCTTCATTTTCGACGCAAAGAAAAATGGAAAATTCAGTTAGATAATTTACAGTAACTTAAAATTTGTTAAGGCTAGAATCTTGAAAGTGATCTTAAATTAAAGAGCTAATTTTTCCGCTTCTAGTGGTATAAATTAAGAACGGGGAAACTTAAGTTAAGTAATATAAAATCACGATTATTACGTAGAAATAGCACCCAATTCTATTGTGTGTTTCAGCGCGTTTACGAGTAACGAGTGGAAAGTACGCATCAATCTTAGCTACCAAAACCCCTAATTAAAATTAAACAAATAGCACAGATATTAAATAAAATACACGTTGTGTAGCATAAATTTTGATAATAATAAAATTAATTCTTAATAAGTCAAAATTTAAGTAATTAAGTGAATTTGATATACAACATTATTATTCATTCTCTGAGGAATATAAGGGAAAAATATTTCAGTCAAGGAGGCAGTGGTTGAATTCCTGTATAATTCGTTCCACTTGAGTATTGTATCATTCCTAATTTTTTTCTTGAAAAATGACTTAGGCAGTATCATTTGGAGAATTTATTTGAAGATTTGTAGCTTGTTTTGCCAACCAGTCAGCCCTTTCGTTTCCTAGATTGCCAACGTGGCCACGTACATGAGAAAAGATGACATCAACACCTTTAATATTAAGGTCTTTAAGAATGGTATGAGAAGTGAGAATTAATTTAATGCATGAGAAGATATTCCCAAGAGAATACAAAGATGAAAGAGTATCAGTGCGAACAAGTTGAATTGATTTGAATGCATATTGTTGTATTGAATTGCATGTATATTCTTCAGTGTATTTTATTGTAGTGCCTTTATGTTTATATTCTTTATAACAATAGTTTTGAAACTGTTAATTAACTCAGACAGTGTTCCGAATTTGCAAAAAAATAAAAAAATACTGTCTCCGGTCTGTCAAGGACAAAGGAGAATGTTTACGAGTAGCGCATGCGCATTAGCTAAGCGGCGCTAAATTGTCTATGAAAAACTGTATTTGTTTTACTTGTTTAATTTCTTTTATACATTGTTTTAGTTTTATTATAGTATTTCAAAAGAACATGCTTCAACAATTAGATAATTCTTCAGATATATAATTTTTGTGCATTCTGAGCTGTATGAGACATATGTTATATGAGATGTCTCTGAGATTATAAAATGTAATGCTACTAAGTGAATCTAGCGCCAGGGTATCGCTATGGTAAATAAATATAGTGAATTTTAAAGAGTGCATTATTTCTATAATTTGTGTCGTGCATTTATTCTATTGTAGATTATGTGCTATCGACCAATTAAATTAAATTCTGTAGTGGATACAGTAATCGTGCTCATGCAATCATTATTCCTGTTATTTTGAAAGAAAGGCGCTTCTCCATCATGTGGTAAAATATGAGATAGAGCAGGCGAACTAAATATAATTAATGATTATATTCAGTTACTCATTTACTTAATTTCAACGCCGGGATTGTTTTGTAATAGCAGAAAGTACTAGCGTCGATCTGTCTCCGGCAGAGGATAATGTTTACGAGTAGCGCATGCGCATTAGAAGCGGCACTGAATCCTTTGTGGGAAACTTTTTCTTCTTTTTTTGCTTAATTTTTTTTATAGTATTTGAATGGAACATAGGACAACGATTATATAATTCTTCAGATGATACAATTTTTTGTGTATTCTCACTTGTGATATAACGCTGTTAAATGAGCCTACCTCCAGAGTGTCGTTTTGGCAAATAAATATAGCAAATTTTAAAGAGGGTGTTATTTCTATAATACATGTCGTGCATTTATTCTGTTGTGGTTTATAACCTATCGACGAGAAGCAGAATAAATTTAATTCAAGTAGATATGTCAGATATGTAGAGCACAGCTGTCGGGTTTGATTCAAATGAAGAATTTCGTTGGTTATTAACGGCCTTTGTTTTTTGTTGTTGTTGTTGTTGTTGCTCTTACAAAGTCTGTTATTAGCGACTTTTTTTTTTTGTTGGTTTGTTTCTCAAGCTGTTTATGTGTAACTCTTGATATTTATCTACACAAAACTCTTTTTAAGATTTCGTTGAAATTTTAATACACGCCTCATGTCAGGATCATGAGTAAGAAAATGTTGTTCCATAATTGCAGTAAATTTCAAGCCCTCGCGAATTAAATCAGCCATTAATATCTGAACTTCACGTTCGACTTCTTCATTATCGACTTCTTTATTATCCTAAACTTTCATGAATTCCATCAAATCAACCTTACCCAAAGGGCATTCTGGCATCAATGCCTTCGATGTCGGCCATTTGCATGTTGTTAAAACCCTAGACACCAATTGTATTTGTTAGAGTTATAATTTCAAAACTCAGCTGATTTCAAACACAGCTGAAGACTTCCGCCTTTGACTCTAGCAAAATATTTTTTTCCAACAAGCGCTTGTAGTCGATTGGCGCAACTGTTTGATGGCAAGAGAAATATGTGTAATACAATTCATAATCGTAAACTTTCTCCATTCTTCCACAACAGCCAAATTTTTTCCGCTGAATCTAAAATATATTTAAATGTGTGCTTTATGTAGTACATTTTAAATGCTGCTATAATACCCTGATCGAGTGGCTGAATCAGCGAGGTGGTATTAGGCGGCAAAAATACCATTTGAAAATTTGGATGATAAGGCACTGGCTGGCTGGACACATTGTCATCGAGCAAAAGCATTCTAAATTCCAAACCTTTTTGTTCTATATATTTCTGGACCTCAAGAACAAAACAATTGTTAAACCATTTTGTAAAAGATTAGCCGTCATCCATGTCTTTTTATTCGCCATGATATGCACCGGAAGTTATTTAATTTTCTTGCCTCTTAAAGCTCGTGGCAAAGGGGATTTGTTGATTAACAGAGACTTTAACATTTTACCACCTGATGCATTACTACAAAACAAGAACCTCACACGATCTATGGCTGCTTTAAAACCACCGGCTGATATTTCAGATTTTGCTATGTAAGTTCTTTCAGGCATTTTCTTTAGAATAATCCCGTTTCATCAACTTTAAATACACTCCCTTCCAAACGTTAAGCACGAAGATGTAAAATGCAAAAAAATCAACAAGTACTGCTTTGATTGACACAAAATTCGGCAGCAAAGTAGCATATATCAAAAATAAACATAAAACAAAATCAATAATTATATACAGAAATGAAAAAAATATTAAATTTTTGTAAGTTATCTGATAATGACATACTGGGGACTTAAACAGAATTATGTATAAAATGAAAATAAACAGCATAAAATAAAAAAGGAGATTAATAGGGTATGTGATCCCCCTCATCTGTATAAAAAGTTTATACTTTGTGACTATGCTTTCAATTAGGTGGTCAACCACCGCAGAATTAAGCAATCGCCATTCTTCTTGTACAGCAGTTTCGAGCTCAATAACTGTAGCTAGAGGTGGGAAGCGTGAAAATACAGCACGGCCGAAAGCATCCCGAAGATTTTCAATGGGACTAAGGTCGGGCGAATATGCTGGCCACGCCATGCGTGCAAACCCTTCACTCTCTAGGTAGTCATCCACGATGTCAGCTCTATGGGGACGTCGTTATCGTCCATTAAAACAAAAAAAGAGCCAACTGCTACAGCATACAATCTCACAATGGGTTCTAGGACTTCATCTGGATACCGGACAGCCGTCAAAGAACCCCGTTTAAAGTTGTGCAGGTCGGTGCGATATCCTAATGAAATCCCTACCCACACCATAATGCTTCCGCCTCGGAATGCGTGATGTTCGGTGATGTTTTGGGACTGATTGCATGTTCGTTCTTCACGCTATATCCTTATACGCTTTTCATCTGCCTCCAAAGCAAATCTTGACTCATCAGTAAACATGACATTACCCCAGTGAGACACATTCCAATTGACATGTTCCCGGCACCACTGTAATCGTGCCCCTCCAGATTGGACGGACAGAGGAACACAAACTCGAGGTACCCGGGCGTACAGTCCACTCATATGTAATCTTCGGCGTACAGTAGCTGCAGATGTCGCCTTACCAATGGACGCTGCAACCATAGATGTCACACGTGGAGCTCGCTCTGCGATTTCGCTTTACTACAATAGCAATATGTCGATCTTCCACGGGGGTTGTAACCCTTGGGCGACCGGCTACAGACCTTTGGACAACTCTCTGTGTGGTTTGGAATTGTTTTCATAAACGTGAAATTACAGAATGATTAAATTGTTTCCATAAAGGTGAAATTACAGAATGATGAACGCCGAAGAAAAGAGCAACATCTGTGATCGACTTTTCTGCTTCAATGCGCCCCACAGCACGCCAGCGCTCAGAATCTTCCATTCGTCTTCTGGAAATCATAGAAACACGTGTGTCTTGAAAACGAATTGTACGAAAGTTTTAAACACCTTCCGTCAGCAATTACACTCAACTTCTGTAACTCTTCATAAAGCTGGCTTCTTATAAGACTGCCTCTTTTTGCATATTTCTTGACATAGAAGCGTTTACCTAACATATTTGCATACTTCCATCTACCTCTGCAGCGAATTGCATCCTCTTTAATTCTGATTGGCTTTTGGAAATGATCATTTTCCTATCCGTGCTTAACTTTTGAAAGTGAGTATATTTGATCGGGTGTATAACCGTCCTGTTAAATTATTTTTGCTAGTTTATCCGGAAAGCTTTCTGCAGCATTTTCGTCTGTTGATGCTACTTCTCTTTTCATTTTTACATTGTGAAATGCGTTTCTTTTAAGAAAACCTGTCACCCATCTCTCACTTGCATTAAATTCAGTTCCTTCGTTGCCTGAAGACTTGATGGTTCTAATTCCTGAAGTTGAATGTATATTCTAAGTGCTTTCTCTTTTATAATTTTCCAGCAATGGGTATTCTTTTCTTCGGTAAATCTTCTATCCAAAACACAATGTATTTTTCCGTTTTCTCTAAGATAGGATTTCGACTGTAAGAATATGTTTAGGAATATGTTTTCGATCCAGAAATTATTGATCATCGAATTCTCATTTTTTCATTTGGTGAAAATGTGCTTTAGCCCACTGCTCGGCAATTTTCAGCAGTGGCGATTTTTTGAAAATCGCCAGCAAAATCTCTGTATATGTTGCATAAACAAAGTGGCGAAGGAGGAGCTAACTGACGTCCATAAATGGGTGGGACTAAGCTGTACACACAATGTATTCTCTATAAGTATAGAAATAAGTATAACAAATTGTTTATATTTCAAATTACCATGATACAGAAAGTGAATTGTACGAATTATTAAAAGGGTAAACAACGTCGCAGTCATTCATATATCTTCAATATTTTCAAAGATTTTTAAGCTTTAGCATTTATACAAATAAAAAATATTTTTTTAATTTAAATTCGTGTTATAGAGTATTTTAATTTTATCATTTTTACAAATTACCTTGTTACTACATAACGACACAATTCCTTACATGCCATTATGTAGACAATCTTTATTATTTTCTAAAAAAATTAAACTTTACATCAATAAAAAAAGAAAAATATTTTTTATTGCGTATCAACACCCTACACAGCTTTCATATCACTGTTTCATAAATTCCTAAATCACGTCCTATTCTCTGTAAGCATACTAGAATTCTACACACTAATAAAGAAAAAAATTTCAAATGTCTATGACTAAACCATAAACTTTTCCTTACACTCCTACAAACATCCTGTGCATTCACTTTTCCTTGCTTTCTACATCGCCATTCAAACCCATCCATACTTCCCTTTCTCTCACACAAACGCATATTATCGTCACATTTCGAACAAACAAAAAAGTAGCAATCCAACCAACTTTCATACACCATCCAATAACGACACGTTTCCCTTGCTCTTCTTAATAAAGTAATAAATGTGGATGTACATTCGCTCATCTTTCTCAGCATCACAGATAAATCCACAGCAGCTGGTTATCTAACGAAATATATGAAGAAAAATGGCAAAAACACACAGGAAAAAATCACTCGATTGATAACTATCACATAAGAACATTCAAACGGCAACTGAATTAACTGCTCAAATTAACAAGTAAAAATTCCAAAAACAAATCGTCAGCTTGGAAATTTTTTTTAACTGCAGGTATATTTTTGAAAGTATAAATTATCGTCTGCTACTTGACAATTTTGTTTTCATGCAAAATGAAAG
Source organism: Stegodyphus mimosarum (assembly GCA_000611955.2). Taxonomy (NCBI): domain Eukaryota; kingdom Metazoa; phylum Arthropoda; class Arachnida; order Araneae; family Eresidae; genus Stegodyphus; species Stegodyphus mimosarum. The sequence goes on along the minus strand of KK112620.1, from coordinate 87,983 downwards.
AAGCAATGGATGTGCTCTTTCCGAAGAAATTTATTCGTGTCTAGTTACTAAAAAACGCTGTGAAAGCCATGATTTTTCAATATCTAAAGATACGATAGGTAATATTGTCAACAAGATATTAAAATATATATGTATAGAGACTAGAAAAAATAAATTCTCAGATTTTACATTACGCCCAAAGGGGGATTTTTTAACGTTTTGTGTGTTATCTTTATTTATTAAATATCATGTTCTTCGCACTTAAAATGCAAACTTCAACAACAATATCGCACTTTAGAATTTCCGATTCAAAGTTACGCGCGCTGGAGATAAAAAAAAAATTTTTTTTTCTTACAGTGTTGCCATTGCTCACTTTGAAATGGTTGAGTTTGTTAATCAAAAATTCGTTAAAAATTTTACAAAATATGAAATAGAGAATAAATCAAATTCCAAATTAGGGTTTTCAGATGCCCATATTCGGGTGGAAGCAGACGTTATTCAAAATTTGATGTCTAGGTACCGTTGTTTTATCACAATGCGAGAAACATACATACATTTATGCAGATTCTTCATTATTTAATTTCTTTAATACAGGGTCGTAATATTTAGTGACAACAATTTAAAATGCGAATCAATGTTTATAGTGAATCAAAATATCGAGTTAGCCATGTTAGAGCGTTTATTGCCCATTTAAAAAAGCCGCCAAGCAGCCTTTCATTTTTTTTCTTATAGTCGCTTCGTTTAAACCAAACGTTTTGCTAAACAGATATGGGATCTTCGCCGGCATCTAATAAAGGGAGTGTTAGGAGGTCTTCTGATAGGAGGTGTTGTCTTCGCCTTTCTTTAGACAGTCTAAGATATTGAAACTCTTTTGCAAAAAAATCGAAACACCAAGAAGGACTTTTGCGATCGTGACAAAATTTGGTATGCAAAAACATCTTGATCGAACATGCAAATGATCAAAGTTTCAAGGCAAGTGAACAAGAATTGCGATCATAGCGCGCATTTCTAGTACGCAATTCGCAATGTATAAAACCAGTAACAGAGACGGAAAATTTATCTTTTTCTTTTTGTTGTTGCCGCCATTGTGATTCCGTAAAGAAGCGACTAAAGATGCCTTTTCGACGATGTCGAAGACCTTACAGACAACTAAACGACTTCGAACGTGGTCTCATTGCAGGGTTGTGTGAAGTTGGGTGATCATACCGAGCAATAGGCCGGCACCTGCAGCGTACAGAGACTGCTGTGAAACGATGTTGACAGCAATGGTTGCTACAAGGAAATTGCCGACGAAATGAAGGCTCTGGCAGGCCAAGGAGCACAAATGCGAGTTAAGATAGGATGATCGTTCGCCAGGCCCGAACCGCACCAACGGTATAATTATCGACTATTCAACGCATTGCAGCCAAGTCTATACCTCCCGTGGTACCGTCCATCATCTCACGGTGCTTGTCTGAGGCGGGGTTACGCTCACAGAGGCCTTTAAGACGTTTGCCTTTGACTCCACAACATCGGCGGAGTCGTCCGGAGTGGTGTCGCAGCCGATCGTCATGACTGCTATCAGACTGGCATCGTATAGTGTTCAGCGATGAATCCCTCTTCACTCTTGAAGCAGTTGACCACCATGTTCGTGTCTGGAGAGGGATGGGGCCAGCGGTCCCAATCAGTCTTTTTTTTTACAAAGACATACAGCCAAAACCCCTGGTGTGATGTGTGGGGCGCTATTTTTTATGACAGCAGGTCATCTTTAGTCATCCTCCGTACACCTTTAATAGCTCAACGATATGTTGATACCATCCTGCGGCCGGTTGCATTACCCTTCATGGCACGCCATCCGGGGGCCATTTTCCAACCAAGATAATGCCAGGCTGCATACCGCTCGCATATCTCTGGACTGTCTCTGTGCGGTTAATACTCTTCCTTAGTCATCAAAGTCACCAGACCTTTCACCAATCGAGCATGTCTGAGAAATGGCCGCCAGATTCGGGCACCACAAAATATCGCAGATCTGGAGCGAAAACTGATGATTGCCTGACAGAATGTGTCGCAGGATGACATTAGGAACCTCTAGCGCTCCTTGCCTCGACGAATTCAAGCATGCATTGCCTCCAGGGGCGGTTCGACCAACTATTTATTTGATCACTCAATGGGTGATTGTGTGCCGTGAACAGGTCCTATGACCTTGATTTTTTAATAATTTTATTATCTGTGTATGAGCTATACACATGTTCAATTCCATCAAAAACAACCACTTTCTTCATGGTGCTTCGATTTTTTTTTTTTTTTTTCAAAAGAGTGTATTTTAGTTATAATGCTTCGATTTTTTTTTTTTTTTTTTCAAAAGAGTGTATTTTAGTTATAACGAAATTGCTTGTCTCTTCGGAACATTTTGTTGTTTAGGCATTTTATTAATAAGCGTACTAGACTTTTCTAAAACGAAAATTTAACCCAATTTCTTAGTAGTAAAAAATTATCATCAATGCAAATTATACTGGAAATTTCACCATCCAATTAAAGAAACTTTAATTTGAACATCAAACTTTTATTGAAATTATTTATTGCATCTTATGAACTGAACACTTTAACACTGAATATACTATGTACAAGTTGAAACTCAACGAGATAAAGACAAAAGTGATAATAAAATTCAGGTATTTTCCGTAACCACCAGAATAGAAAATAAACAAGGCATGAGGTCAATACAAACTCGTTGACGAAGTAGAATAAGTCACTAACATATGCGTATCCAGAAACGAAATTCAACTTCTAATCACTGCTTAGAATTTGTAGATTCTGATGAATACTTTTCACTTTAGTTTCGATTCTAGCTGCCTTGTCTCTATAATTTTCAATAGCATCAAATTCTGCTTCAATTTCGTTTTCGATCAGTATGCCGAGAATACTTTTGTGCATGTCTTCCAACCGTTCAACTTTCGGAAGAAAAACAGTAAGTTCCGATTGTAATTCCAGAAGAATCTATCTCATTTTTCTTTATAATTTCTTCTAAAACGCTGAAGGATTTTGTAAGCGCAGCTCTGTGAATCTTTTTTCGAAATTCAATGGCTTCTTTACCTTCCATTTTTATACGTTAGAATTCTAAACAAACATGTCTTCCGTCCCGCCTAGGGTACCAGAAAATGTTCGCTTACGCGTCAAAATAAATTATAACGCTACCATCGTATCAATTCTAAAATATTTATTTGTTGTTGAAAATAAGTTTCGATCCTAAATAAATACAACATTCATGTAAATAAGAGAGTATTCTTTTAATAATCCTACTTACTATACGCACATACTTTTTGCTAATTCTATAAATTGTTTTGTTGCCACTTCCTAGAAACAAAACTAACAATAGTTATTAGTGGCCAAAAGACATTAAGTAAATAAAATTAAACAAAAGTATGCATAAAATACAAACTACTTCACATCTCAAATCCAACAACAATCATTAAAACATAAAGCCTGAAGTCACACGCATAAAGTTCACGCCTAAATTATTCTGCTGTTAGTTTACGTAAGTTGAATTGGTAAAGCGCGTGTTAGAAATTATCTCTTTAACCTTCACCATAGCAACCAAAATAGCAGTTTGTCCTTATAATCGTAAATATTTACCTTAACAGTTTCAAAATTAAATGTAATTTTTTATCAGTAATTTGATTTCTCAATTCCAGTGGAAGGCAAGGTATGGGAAATTGTCTTTAAAATAAACATTTAGATTAATAGTACTTATTTTTTGTTCATTAGCAAGAGATAAAAGATAGAACTGAATTTCGGATTTAGTAACTTAAAATAGTACCTTTCAAAAATATATTTCAGAAACAATGTAAATTTTTGCTAACGATATATTTTAAATTAGTAGAGCATTAAATTGAACGTTACAGTAGATTATAATTACAGTTTACATTACTGTAGTTCAAGAATATTTACGTGTATAGAAGAAGAAAAGTCGGCATGCTCTAGCATTTTAATATAATATTGTATTTATGCAAGTAATAAGAAGAGAGCACCCTTTCATAAAATGTAATTCTATTTTAATTATTTTTATTTATTTATTTATTTTATTTATTCTATTTTAATTATATATCTGTATTATTTATAATAAAGAGCTGAAGCATGGTAACCGTCTGTTCGTGGGAATTTCTCGTAAGGCTAAGGAATAAATGCAAGTTAAAGAAAACTAAGTTGCTCGGAAGCACATTGCAAGAATCTAATCGTGTAGTCACGAAGCTGTCTTTGCTCGTTTAATCGAGAACTTAAATTCTATATTCACATTCAAGCCTCACCATTGAGCTAGGAGTTTAACCTGGGTTTAATTCCAGGCGAACGGGCTGGCTGCATGGTTGGTTTTCGTGGATTTCCCTCTGTGTAAAGTGAAAACAAACTAGTTCCCCTTAGAAAGTCCTGCATGAAATCATCCCTACCTTTAGGCGAATAGCCCTCGTATGCTTTGCCATATTCAAATAACCTAACCTAATCTAAGTGTGCTAAAATCTGTGGAGCTAGGAACAAAAGAAAAATTCTTTCTTTTTCCCTGGTTGAAGTTCGGATTTACGAGCTGTACAGTCTAAGAGTGTATGGCATTTTCTTTTACATCCAATGCGCATCGTGTTAACAGTCTGTTAAAATGTTGCGCTTTATAATACTTTTCTTCATTTTTTCTCTTTCTCATAATAATATTCGACAGTTAAAATGGCTTGAAAGAAAAAATAATGAGAAAAAATATTAGGTTTTATTATGCATATCTTGAAAAATTGCCTTCGAATATTTCAAATTATAACTTTGTTGTCCTCGAATTTAATATGATAGTGAATAAAGCTGTATAAAATCCATCAGGATCGACTAAGTAAGACCACTGAACACAAGCAGTTCGGCTTTCTCTCGAATCCTAGCATATAAGCTACCTTCATGTGTGTTTTTGTGATTTTCCTCCCGTGTAATGTAAATAAAGTCGTTAGAAAGTCATCCACAAAGGCATCCTTCCACTAGGACAAATAATCCTTATGTGTTTCGCTGTATTCAGTAAAATAAAGGAAAACAAAAGTAATTTTTTCTAAGTAGCTAAATTGTATTATTATTAAAACTGTGTTTTGTAACACTTTAGTTTTATTTAGTTCGAAGTCTAAAAAAATATCAGTAAGCCTTTTTAGCCCAGAAGGGCTATTAGATTCGAAACGGCATTTGAATCAATTAGATGCTCTGTATCACTTTTCAGACTGTTTCCACCAAATATTAGCAGCCAGTATTACATTTAAAGAAATCAAATAATGAAGAATCTGCATGAATGTATGTATTGTTCTTGCACTGTGAAAAAAGAATGATACCTAGAGCCATGCAGTTTTGAATAACGTATTCTTCCACTCGAACGTGGGCACCTAGAAGCCCGGGTTTGGAATTTCGAATTTTTTATTTTCTCTTTACTTATTGTAAAACTTTAACGAATATTTGTTTAACAAATTCAATGATTTTAAAGGGAGCAATGGCAACATTTTACAGGAGGAAAAAAAAAAAAAAAAAGAACATTTTTTATCTCCGGTCCTCGAGATTATCTATCGGAAATTCTAAAGATATGTTATTTTTAAATCTTTTAGCCCAAATGCTCTCGAAAAGTGTATGTATGTGTAAATGAAAAAAACGCCCTTTTGGATGTAATATAAAATCCGAAAGCTCTCAGATTTTTTTCCCTTTCAACTTTTATAAAAAATAAACCGTATGAAAATTATAACTGTTACATGTATAAATTATAACTATTAGGTATTAAATCATTAAAATAAAAGCTATTCTAATTTGAAATAAATTGAAAATGTACTAATTAAAACTGCGATCAAAATATTTTTTTTTAATTATAAAAACCAAACAGCTTCTTACAATGTTTTAAAGCATATTTGATAATCAAGTTCTGAGAAGAAATAATGCATGATTTTAATATACGAAAAGTAAGTTATTTCCAATTTCGTTAATTGTTAGCCGAATGAAATCGGATTACCTAAAAAATTTCTTTCTAATGTACTTATTAAAAACTTGCTGAAACACTTCATTCAGTTTAAAATTAATTTTAATTAAATCCCATTTAGAAAAGAAATTCGGTGAATAGGAAAGAAATAATGCATGATCTTAATCCTAATAATATTTTTTAAAAACAAATATTTTCATTATTGTTAATTGTAACCGAATCATATCGGATTACTTAAATAATTTCTTTCTAATGTACGTAATAAAACTTGTCGAAACATCTCATTCAGATTTAAATTATTCTGAGCTCATGTAAAGTAATAACATTTTGACCCAATCAAAGAATGAAATATTGTTTGAAAGAACAATCTCTCAACCTTAGTGCAGGCGGCCCTCAACTTTCGCACGTTTTTGAAAATTCTGTTTTTAATACATCGTTCGCATGCATGCAGTCGCTGCCACTTACGTTAATAAGAGTGGTGCATTACCTGATTTCCGAAGCCCATCCTTCATCGAGAAATATTCCGCGCGAGCACATCAGCAATAAATTAATGTAAATGAACGTATTATGATGCATAGCTGCACGAAATTCAATCCATAATACCGCAAGAATTTTCTTTAAACCTCCAGTAAGTAGAAAGGCAAGTTGTCGAGTTTTTTGCTGCTTTAATATTCAAACATTAATTCACTTTTCGTTTCGTATCGGCAGTTAAGCAATATTTTAAAGATAAATCAATGTAAAAAATTACCAATTTACAGCATTATTAATCTTATGCAATGCTCGAAATCTCTGCAAAATTTCCGAAATCTCCAGAATTTATACCCGGAAATCAAATGTTGTGTCCCCTTCCCAATATTACTTACCTCATAAGCCGATGGATCAAACAGTGATAGCTACGTTTAAAGGACACTATATGAGGACAATAATAAATCAGGAAATCAAGACACCTCTCACTCTGTCTACACTAAGAGATTTTTGAAAGAATTGTAATATATGGAACGCAGTAAACAATACTGGGGGTAGTTGCGCTCAAATGATGAATGATTTTATAAATTCTGAAGAATGAATCTCACTGAAGACCTCTATCAAATGTTTAATTGAGCTACAAGAGTTAAAGGAAATATAGGATGAAAATGAGGAAAGAAAATCTTACCGAAGGTATTTTTAACAAGTTATTGGCAAGTTTATAAAGAAAACTTCTGAAAGCGCCCCGTTACTTAACGGTGTATATTAATAAATTAATAATAGTAATTGATAAATAAATGGATCAATAGCAGATAAATAAAAAATAAGTGATAATAAATTATAATAAATTGAAAATAAATAATAATAAATTGCTATAACATTATAATAAATAATAATAAATTGATAAATAAATTATTATGTTTTGAAATAAATAATTATCCATAATAAAGTGTTTAAAAGTGTATTTTTAATTTTTTTTACTTATCTCTATTTTCAAACATTCAGTATTCGCATACATTTTCAGGAACCAATTATGCGTCAAATTCGAGGGCCACCTGTACTCCAAAATACTACGTAGGAAAAAAACATGTATAGTTAATTGTATGTGCAACCCACCGATAGATGGCAGTGTAAAAAAGCTGCCATCAGAGGTCGCAGAGTGAGAAGCGTTAGAGAGGCCGAAAGAATGCAGTTGCGATTTGAAGTTTTTGAGCAAAGATATCTCTGCATGCAGTAGATTGTATGTATATATAGTATAAATTACATTAACAAACTAAAAGAAATAATATAGTCAAGACAGAGAACACTTGACGTATGTATGACACTTTTAAAACGTATTTATCTTTTACGTACTGTAAACATGTTTAATTCAATAGCAAATTACTAAATATTTTGAATAACAAGTGGCAGAATCTCGTTAGTTCAGGCCAGTGCCTGGGAGAAGCCTATTCTTCTCTGCTTCCTTCCTCCATACTCAAACCTTAAGTAGCTTCACCCACTTAGCTAAGTTCTTTACAAGACTGTTTTGAAGATATCCTTATAACTTAAAATATCAGCTGAAATGAAAAATTACATTCTTTTCCTTGGTTATAAGAGTTGATGAGCTTAGCAGTCAACTTTCTGTATCACTTTGTTACAACTAAACCTTACAGATTCTTGTGGCTTCGATAGATCATCAGTTTGGAAAATTTTGAATAACAATAACCTCGTCAATTTCCTAAATGTGATAATTCAGTTCTACGAAAATTATTTATACAGAGAAGATGATAATATTAAAAACATCACAGCAATTTTATGTACCAAAAAAATACATTTAAATTTATAAGAGTATTTATTAGCTTAAAACTTATAATATCTTTATTTTTCCCATTAGATTCGGATTATGGGGAAAATATTGAAGTGATCTTTATCAACGATAGAGGCAAAAAAATGGAAAAACAGTGTATACCAAGAGGATGTATCCAAATGAGTACTGGAAGCGATCAACAGCCATTGCAGTTGATATTAGGTAATAAGGACAATAATCTAGAAATAAGTTTCACTCCCGGGAAATGTAGGAAGACTAAAGCTTTTCATATGAATAGAGACTTATGGATACCACCACCTGCCAAAACCACACGTAGAATAAGACCTTGTTGTTTGTATAAGTATCCAACAAATGAAATAACGTTACATTTACAAGATGATAGAAGCTGTTCCTCATACGGACTGCCAATGGTAATTGAGTCGAAACACCTTGAAAATTTTAAAGCCATTCTTTATCCTTATTGTGAAAATAGACAAATCAAAATTGACAAAAACGTTTCACAAAAGGGCATCGAAGATTGTAAAAAACACATAGAAACAAATTATCTAGCCCAATGTAATGTATTAAAGGAATCTGAAAAACTGCTTAATGAGCAGGAAAATAAGAGAAAAGCTTTAAAGCGATATATCAGTGTACTAAAAAGGAACATGGATGATATAAGTAGATCAATAAGTGAAGTCAGAAATATCAGAAATAACGACCATGAACTAGGACTGGAAAAGAAAGTAAGCACACAATGGAATGCACCCGAAATCTGTAAAGAAGACATGTATGAAATGCGCTTTATGAAACCAAGTCGCGGTATGGACACTGGCAAAGAACATGATTCTGAGCGGGACATAGTTGGCAAATGTTCTGATCACAAAGATTTTGAGATTACTGCCATGTCTAAAACCAGCTCTTTTGAAAGAAAACGTGGTGATCAGCGAGAATATAAAGAGCATAGATACTCAGCAGCATCAAATGGAAAAAGCGAAAGCAGCAGTGAAACTGATCAACGCAGTAATAAAGAAGTTGAAAATTTAATGATGAAACTAGCAGATAGTATACGTATTTCAAAGCAGTTGATTGATTCCATATATGATCAAGAAGGAGATGTAAATGCCTTACAAAGGAAGTACATCAAAGGCGCAGAAGCGTTGTTTAATAGCCAACAAAAGTTATTAGAAGAACTGAACCAAGTAAAAGATATTGACAGCGGTGTTTCATCTAGAAACAGCAAGAAAGAAGGTAGAACTAGTTGCTCTGAACATGAAAATCTCTTAAAGAAGGCTAGTGCTGTACATGACAGTACTTTTCAGCTTGACGATTTCGAAATTGACGCAAACAATACTATCAATAAAATAAAACACAAAAAGGTAAAACTTACTTCTTCTCCTTGCTTTGAAATATACAAGCAAAAGCATATTCTTGAAGAACAATTAGCTCAAGCTCGTTTAGAATTAAAAGATCTGCAAAATAAACTAGAAACTTCAAAATATTTAGGAATTCAAAGCTTAACAGTTGACAATAAAGAAAAGTTAAAAGATGGAGAGTCTAAGGAAATGACAAAGGAAGCAGCAGATTCAAAAATGTTTAAAGAATATGTTAAACCAAGCAAAAATCACATAAAACCAAGTTCAGAAGAAATTCCGGTTTACTTTTTAAAAGAATTTAACTCCCATGAAATTTTGCATAGGAAAGCAGAGAAACCTAAGTCTACAATACCCCAGGCACAATCTGCACCCCCTTTGCTCGAAGAATTACATCCCATACATGAAACTTCACATGAAGATGATCATCAATTTGCAACAAAAAAGTCATCATCAGATATTCTAATAAAACCAATAAGTAAAAATGAAGTTTCTGATTTCAGAAAACAGTCTTCTGGAACACGAAAAAGCTTATTGCCTGTACAGGATTTTGAAGATAAAAGAAAAACAGATAAAATCAATGAAAAATATCCAGATATTGTAAAAGCGGAAAAATATGACAAAATGCCTCCAGAAGATGAAGACTCTTTTAAGGAATCTTATCTTTTCAATCAAAGGTCGTATAGTAAAACAGCAAGTAATGAAGGAAATCGTATTAACAGTTTTATTAACCGAAGACCAACTGATGCAATGCTTTCAGAAGATAATTCAAATTCAAGACAATTCTATCCTTTAACTCCAGTACAAGAATCTTTTGACTCTAATAAATATGATGAGGTGTCTCATTGTGTCACACCTAAAGATCAGGACTCTTTTAAAAAACCTTACCTTTTCAGTCAAAGGTCGCATAGTAAAACAGCAAATAATGAAAGAAATCGTATTAACAGTTTTATTAACCGAAGACCAACTGATGCAATGCTTTCAGAAGATAATTCAAATTCGAGACAATTCTATCCTTTAACTCCAGTACAAGAATCTTTTGACTCTGATAAACATGATGAGATGTCTCATTCTGTCACACCTAAAGATCAGGACTCTTTTAAGGAACCTTACCTTTCAAGTCAAAGGTCGCATAGTAAAACAGCAAGGAATGAAAATAATCATGCCAACGGTTTCATTAACCGAAGACCAACTGATGCAATGTTATTAGAAGATAGTTCAAATTCAAGACAATTTCATCCTGTAACTCCGGTAGAAAGATCTTCTGGCTCCTTCGGGACTCCAGATTCTTTAATATATGGAAGCCTTGATGAAACGTCAGAGGAGTTGGATTCCAATGAAATTCACACAGCAATAAATGCAAAACTGAGACAAATGCAAGATTTGAGTAAGCTAGCCAGCAAGAACAGCTCAGGATTTGAAATGAGAGGAAGAAGTAAAAGTGAACCTTATGGTACCACGTTTGAGAAATCACCTGAAAAAGAACGCAGAGCTTATAGCTGTTTTGCTCCAATAGAGAATCAGGAACGTTTGTCAGGTTTTGAAAACCCTGAAGTAGCACGTAGAAAAGGGATTCGTGCTTTCTATCGCGAACATTACCCAACTGAAAATAAAAAATCTTTAGATCAAAAGGTATACGAGGAATCTGATCCAAAATGTTCACATCAAATTTTAGAACGGCAAACGGAATCAGAAGAATTACAGCAGTTTACTGATGACAGATCTGCAGAAAATGAATTAAGTTTAGATCACTCCGATAAGGAATCCAGTGAGGAATTACATTCATATGATCTCCCTTCCAGTTTCATAAACGTGCACTCAAGTGAAGATACAGATTTCGATGGAAAAAAAAGAAAAAGCAAACTGCAGTCGACACCATTGCCAAACCGTTTTCTATTACACCCAGACATAAGGAACAGAGCATTGCCTCGTGAATCCCAAACTTTTTCTCCATCCAGCACATCCACAAACTGGGCAAGTCCTAATCTAAAGTATGTTATTACAACAACGCCAGATAAATCAGATCTTCCCCTCAGGCGAAAGCTTTTTGAAAGTAACAGGCCATACAGAAGTTCACCTGAAATTTCAGATATCCAAAAGGCAAGTCACAAAATAAATACTTTGTATCATCAAATTATGTCTTAAACCTGATGTAGAATATTGGCCAAATATATGATCTGATCTTGCCTACAATTTATTACAAAATAATTAAATATCTTCCACATCGAAGAATTTAAATGTCATTTATGTGTATGAATGTATGTTGTCTATAATTTATAAATTGATTGTGAATATGCTAAGTACATAAGCTATTACAAAATTAAAAATTAATAAACTACCATTGTCTAACGTATACTGAGAGTAAGATTATATTTAAAATATGCGAGATTATTCAGAAATAAATTATGCGTAAGAAAATCAGAGAAATTACTTGATTTGAGGGATTTTAATATAATAAATTCATGTTTTATTATATTATAGCCTATGTCATAAAAATAGTTACAGCCTATTTCATAAAAAATTACATCATTAATAACAATATTTGAAAATAAATACTCAACTGGAAGCTCAATAAGGAAATACTCAATTGCAGGCAAGTTATTTTTTTATTTTATTAATCTTGCCCTTCAGTAAATATTTCACTTTATAGTATAAAGGAAAAATGGTAGATGGTTAAGATTTCTCTTATATATGTTTTAAAGAATTAGCAGCAAGAAAAGTAAAAGATTTCAACAAATACCACTTAGAAATACCTCAATTCTTTTTAGCAGTACAAATTACACTTATTCATACGCTCATTCAGGTTCAGGAGAAAAGATTTAATTTATATTTTAAGTTACAAATTTAATTCTTTTTCCTAAAGTTTTTCTTGAATTGGAAATAAATCATATACAAAGACTAATAATATCACATAGAATACATTAATTAGAATTGAGCAGCATTTAAATTGGGAAATCACTTTTGTTTTTAGACAGCTGTGTTTATTAAATTAATTTGCAAAAACCGTTTACCAAATATTGAAGAAATGATTCCATATATACTGTTATTCGCATGCAATATTAAACCCTTGCCGAGCCCGGATTTGTGAGAAGCGATTTTTCATATACCCTTTATCTTAACTGTTTCCACTTAATTTGCCCCACACTAGAAATTCATGTATTCGCTGTTCGACGTTCATTCATCAACACTGAATGCTTTCTGGTATCAGTTCTGGACAGAAGTCAACAATTTTAAAGAATTTCGATCAGTTGAAAATAAAGCCAAAGAAGTTGTGCAAATCAAAAAGACAGATAGAGATATGGAAGAAGGAAAAGTCAAAAAATTACTCGAGAAATGATGAATGAAGAAATGGATGATCTTGGATCAGCCGAAAGTGAAAGCAGTAGTAATGGGGAAGATGGCTAAGTGCCGTTAACTTTCAAGAACAAACTAAACAAGTTACTTATAAGTTAAATGAATTGTTGAAAAAGTTAAACTTGCGATGAGGATTCGTTGAAATGAAAGAGGACATTTTATGATAGGCTTTGAGAAGTTGTGCACCCTACCGCGAAACTTTTAAAAAGTCGGCTTAGTCATTGCCCCAAGCAAAACTCGGAAGCTTTTTTAAAAAATAATTGTATCATGTACTTATGAAGCAGTAATAAAAATGCTATCATTTAATATTTGTTTCGTTTTCGGCCTTTTAAATATTTAGGTTTGTTTAAATTATGTTTGCTTTTTGTTTGAAATATTTTGAAATACAACACTTTTTCCTTAGAAAGTTAATTTTGCAGAACGCGATTTTGCCGTACTCTCAGTATATTAATGACGTAACTCCAGCAGTCGGCAAGGGTTTACTACATTGGAAAAAGAATATGTATTAAAAACATTTCTTCATGAAATGATTCAATTAAAGGCGTTAAAAAATTCATATAGTGATTCGGACACCAAATGTTTTGCTCTGATTTTTGCAAACGTTAGTTTTGAGATATTTATCTGATTTTTTGAAAATAAAAAAGTTAAATCGTAAAAATTATTGCAAGCAGTTAAAAATTATTAGCTCTTCAGTAAAATACTTTGATGGTTTCGAATTTGAAGTCAGCATGGCAACATGCTGCAGAATTACTGGAAGTTATATTGTCTGATAATACAACATTTTCAAAATGATAATTAACTCTCGTTGATGTTGCTAAATGATGGATACTGCTTGGAATATTTGAAGCGGTCTTCAATGACGGCATTTCAAGCTATCACTAAAGAACTGGTGGTTTATCTAGTGGAAAGTCAAGACATGTCCAAGGCTAGAACTTGTAAATGAATTAGAAGAACAGTTCTAAAGAAAATTAATCCCGAAACTGTCAAAACGTAAGGTATTTCGATCCAACAGCCAAATTCCAAGGAAGAAATTCTTCATAGAGAAATAAAAAATTAAGTTATACTTGGTTTTTGTAAAATCCATGGTAAGCCACCTAGAACATGATGCAAATATGTAGCAGGTTGGCATAAAATAGTATTTGCAAACGATTCAAAACTCGCATATTACGAGGCTACGGCGGGCGAATGTAATTTCTGGAACGATCAACGAAGAGCTAGACCTGAAAATCATGCTGATTACACTAGAAAGGATTGTTAAACAGGAAGGTGAAGACTGGGAAGGAAACAGGAAGGCTTGAAGAAGTTTTATTTTCTCTTACAAGGAAAATTTCTTTTTTGATAGAAAATTAATTTTGTTCGCCTATTTCCAGTATAAAAATTCAAGAGATTATAAGTGAAAATTTTTAAAATGTATGAGCAAAATCAAAACTTGATTGTATTCTTTGGACATAAACCCTATCGAACATATACTGAAAGAGCGGGAGAAGAGAATGAAAAACATAATATTTCTCTGGAAAACCAACTGCAAATTAAATAAAATCGAATTAATAAAATAT
>KK112620.1:63422-73455 GCA_000611955.2 Stegodyphus mimosarum | reverse complement strand
GTCCAAATACTTGTGTGAGTTCATTCACTATTTTTCTAGTAAGTTACTTTAAAAAATATCCTGGACGTTCATTTTAATGGTTTTTAAGCAACAGATAAACAACAGTGTATATGAAAAAGAACTCAAATCAGTTCTTTAATATTTAATAGATTTTTTTTTTCAAATCAATTTCAAAAATGCAAGTGTCTTAAAATAAATATGAGCCACTGTACCTGTGTTTCAAATAGGTGTTAATTTCAGGATTGGTATGCTTATTGAATAACATTCACTTTGCACTGAAAAGAGATTTTTTTTTCAGACAATTTGTAACTTAATTGCAAATGTATAGTATTTCAGATTTCAAAGAGGTCATAAAAGTAAAGTTACCATATTTTAAGAACAATAATCCCGAACTATGTACTTTCACAAGAGATGCTAAAAATAGAGCAAAGCGTGTTGAAATCGAGTAAAAAGTGTGGTTTATTTTGATACACGAAAAGAATATGCATAAAACAAATGTTTTTTGTTAATGCACAAACAAATGTTCTGTACTCTATAAAATTTGTTGACCTCCTAATTACAATTGTTTATTAAATTAGTTTGAAAAATTAATTTGCCTGAAAATTTCCTGTAGATGGCTATGTCCAGAGCACTTTATGAAAAATTAATTTCAGTGAATAAGAAGTCTACTGCATATACATTATACATGTCTGGAGAACAGATGAAAGTTAATATGAAGGAATAAACGTAAATTAGCAACTGTACAGCAACTGACAGAATATTCAAGATATTGAAAAATAGATTGCATGCTTTTTGCAGAATTTCTAACTCTAAACATGATATGGGTGGTCGAGATTCTTCTTGTTGTTCCACTGTTGCATATTTTTTATTAGCTAATCATTTTCATAGAAACTTTTCTTAGATTTTGATATTCATATAAACCCTACATGAATATTTGGAATTCATTTTCAAGATTAAATATTCTTTCAGTGTCGAAATCTATAACAGACTTTAAGGTGACGAATGTTCCTATTCGAAAAATATCCTTTATAGTAGAGCTAATAAATTTAGAAGTAAAACTCATTAACTTAACATATTGTTACGAATTTTGTACCTATATAAACAGTTTTAGTGAAACTTTACTTGAAAATGTTGTATTTTGTGTAATGTAACAGGAAAATCTAGAGTCGATGCTTTTCCGGAAATGTAAGAATACAGAGACAAGTCTTTTTAACATTGAGTTAGTGGCTATCTCGCTACATTGGCGAGATATCGCCAAGCTGGTGACGGTTTTAGCGAATATTATTCGTTGATAAATTTGGCCATAAATCGCCAGAAGTCGCAAAACTTGGCAATCATTTGATTCGGTCTTTATATAACTGTAATGGGTATTGTAAATGAACAAATGCAATTAATGCTACACGTAACAGTAACCGTACCGGTCCTCAATTGCCTTCCAGTAATTTCCAGTGATTTTCCTCCTGTAAATGAATTTACTGGAGATTTCTTGGCGGACTATATGACACAGGACAGAGCATCTGCTGTTAATAGTAGTTTTTAGTTCAGAGCTGAATTCGGGGTATTGAGATATCAGTGTTAAGCTTCGCTCTTTAACTCGCTTTGTATTGCGTTCTTAGCAATTTGAAGAGTAACTGCTGATTGTACTCTGTGATACTGTGAAAAGCTGTACGAGTATTTTTGTGGAAAATACCAGAACTGAGAAGTGTTCTTTGGAAAAAAAATTAATTTTATCAAGCTATCATCGGTTCTATGTGCCTTCAATCTACAGTGAATCCATACGCATGCAACATTTTCGGTGTCAGAAGTGGTACTGAATGCCCGGTACAAGAGCGATGGATAAGCAACTAAGACAGTTCGTTGCAGCTTTTGCTGCCTGAAGCAGCCTTTCCTTCAAAGAAGAGATGAAAGTGAGCAAAAGAATCTGTTAAGGAAAAGTTGAAATCCAGGAAGAGATGGAAGCGGCAGTCAATTCAGTTCTAGAAAAGATTGAAGCAAGTCAAAGATAATTGAAAAGCGAAATTACCTGCATAATAAAAACCAAATTCGAGGCTATAAAAGGCAAAGTAGACGCTCCTAATGTATTATCCTGAAGGCAGAAATTCATTATAAGGAATTTCCATTTTCACACAATCCATCTATATAGTTAGAAAATTGTAAAAATCGCTATACTATTAATCTAAGTTTTTTTTTTCCTTTCTTCTACAATATTGAAAATTTGAAATCTTATAAAATGGTGAATGTACCCCGCTTTTAAGACATACAATCACAAAAATTTATATGATTTGGCATTTAAGTTAGAATTTATACAAATGAGATTGCCACTTATTATTTTATAAGTGAAAATATTATAAAATTATATAAATAAATCAATATTAAATAAATGATAATAAAATATTAAATAATAATAAAATATTAAATAAATGAAAAATATACCAAAATGAACATTCATATTTATACTTATTAGCATAATGAAAGCATAATTAAAAATTATGCTTTCATTATGCTTGAATATAAGTTTTCAAGACATTGCTTCCCATGTATTAGATATTTAATTTTTATTTTGGACACTACTTTCTGTAAACCTCTCTCTGAAGCTGTTTTCGCAGAATTATACCCGTTTCACAAATTATGCATTTGATGGATGTCTGATGGTTAGAATAAAACATACCATATAAAGACTTTCATAAAAAATCTTAATAAAATATTTCCACGAAACTATTCAGTGTTTGGATCAACATATTAATTTTAAAAGAAACAAGTACTAACCATTGTTCAGCGCTGCCTATAAAAATAAATCTAACGTTTGAATATCCCCTCTTTAAATTTGAAATGATACAGCTAACTGATGAGTGAAGTTTTACCCTAAACCGACCTTACGCGTATTTTTAATTATTTTTCCTGTTAAAAAGTGCATTGTGAGTTATACTGAATGACACAATAAACTTCTGTTTCAGAAAACTAAATTGAACCTGCATCGTGTATTCAAATTTAAACTAGCTTGAATCTCAAAATAATATAGTTTGCTGTGTTGTTCTCCCTGCTGCACTATAATTTGGATTCAAGGGGATTTTCCCGCTATTTTTTGTTATATTCCCCACTGAACTGTAGTAATATACAGGATACTGAAACTGATAGAATAGTATAAAAGAAAATATTTTAATTACATTTAATAGTTACCTCTAACTGAACGCAAACAGTTATTATGATAGACAATTAAAAGTAAAACCTATGATCTTATGATTTATTGCCTAGCAAAATTGAAGAGTTTATCTTGGGTTGATATCTGACAAATACAAAATTTACTTTAAATCCGCACAGTAATAAAAAGTGCATATAAAAATACGCATTCAAATTTAATATTTATTTAAGTATTGGAAACAGAAGAGTGTAAGGGTCATTTGAGATAAGCTACATTTGGACAGTTTCTTATCCGTGGAAGATAAGAAAACAGGGAATTATGTCAGACACAAGTTCTTGTGGGTTTTAGAAATCAGTCATGAGCCATAATGGAAACAAAGGATAAACAAAAGTACTGTATTTCGAGGAAATACAAAATAAGAAAAAAAATATTAATTGGAAAATCAGAGAGAAAGTTTAAAATATTTTTATCACAAAATAATCCCAAAATTTCCGATTCTGCGATATAGATTTCCAGAAAAGTATATAAGGATGGCGATTTAGTCTCTGGTATCAAATAAAACTATTTGTAAAATGTTTGGAAATCGCAAGATGTAATTTGTAAGGTGTGTGGAATGTGTTCTCCCAAAATGTACAAACCCGAGATATTCGCATTTCTATTCTTTTTGCTTCGGTGTCAAATAAATTCTATATTTCCATATTGCACATACTGAAAATATGACGTCCCAGAAGTTGAATTCTAGTGTACATTATACGCATAAAACTTTCACCTCCATTTAAATTTTAGTAGCATGCCCTAGATAAAAAGTGTTGAAACGATAGAAATTATCCATGAACAACTAAGATTAAAGAATGAATCTGTTTGTAAAACAATTTTTCAATTTATATAATAACTGATATGCGGACTAGTTTTCCTCTTGACGTTTCCTGAGAAGATACACAAATCAAGAAATTTTGAGAAAAGTCAGTACAAAAGAAATTACGTTTTAATAAAATAATTTGCGAAAAAAGAAAAAGTAATTTTAGAAGAACTAATCAGTAAAATGCTGTTCGACGAAAACAAAATAATAAAATGGACTATTACATTAGAATCAAAATGTTAAAAAATTAACTTATTACCAAAAACTAGAAATGGGGCATTAGAAATTGTAAAATAAAAACATGAAAACATGAAAAATAAATTTACACTTGAGAATATTATTGAAACTGTTCAACAAATGTATGAAAAATATAAGTAAAATGTGAAAATAAATTTACTTGTACAGGAAATTTAAATGAAACTTGAAGACGTCAAATAAAATACTGGATGAAAAAATAAAATATGAAAATAAATTTACACTTTAAAACCTTGAAACGTAATTAACAACTTTGAATAAAATTTAGATATTATAGCAAAATTATTATTATTATTATTCATTTTTAACAAGAAGAATTTAGAAAAAAATAAGACATTTAAAACATACTTTTATGAAGCACAGATGGAATGAAAACTTACTTTGTTTTGAATAAATCACACATGCTCTAAGTACAATTTATTTGCAACATCTTACCACGTCAGTACGAAAATAGCGAAGCGCATTAAGGAGCTATTATTTTTAAATACCTCATTTTACTACAGTGAAACGCATTCTGATAGGGATCTTGAATATTTTGCACTAATGTAAATAAACATTTTCTATCGCTCTTTTCAGCATTGCTGTCTAAGTGAAAAATCACAAAATGTGTAATTATTTGAAGCTCTAGATCCAATTTTAAGAAAGCTACCGTCTGAAACAAAGGAAATTTTAAACAATAGGGAATTTATGTACAGAAAAGTGTATGAAAAATTTAATGTACTGCCCATTTCACTTAATATGCTTATTCAACAATACTGATGCTTTATTTATTTTTTTTTAATTCATTGCTCCTACAGAGTTATCATTTTCCAGTATCGTAGACATTTAAAGGTATTTTATAGGAATTGACCCTATTTTATAAGAAACAAGATGTTGGAATTTGTGATATATATTATTTTAAAATGCTCAGAGGAATTACAACCATTTATTTAAAGTAATTTGAAAATTTACTTCTGCGAGGGATTTGGACGAACACATTGCAATATTGGAACATTGCTTTGTATTGACATATGCAGTACGTGGTTCAGAAAAGAAGTAAAATGTAATTGCATATGAAGTGAATATCAAAGGGGAAGAAAAAAATCTCCTCTCCTTCCGTCTAGATAAATTTAAGCTACTTTACAAAAGAAATAATTTTCCCTTGTTTCAGTGAAATGTCATCAAATCATTCGGAGATTTTCGTTAAATTTTAGGAATCGCTCTGTATTTTCACTGAAAGGTAACCAGAAAGTTTCAGGTTTAGACAAACTGCGAGAATTTTCCATATTTATGGGTCGACTTTCAAAGATTTTGTTGTCAATGAATTTTATTACTTGCCAAATATTGAAATGTTTACCGATTTTCATTTAGGAATGTACCTCCTTGTTGTTCATTTTCTTAAACAGTATATTCCATATACGACAAAATTC
Organism: Stegodyphus mimosarum; assembly: GCA_000611955.2. NCBI lineage: Eukaryota > Metazoa > Arthropoda > Arachnida > Araneae > Eresidae > Stegodyphus > Stegodyphus mimosarum. The sequence continues at coordinate 67,793 of KK112620.1, read as the reverse complement.
TTTGATCAAGTTAGAGAATGTATGAATTTTTTACTTAAAACATACATATGTATACATTTATACGAAATGTAGTTTTAAATATTTTATAACGTCTAAAGGTGGGTGTTGCATCTTCTACCCTCACTGCCTAGTTAATATATTTGGTCGGATTTTGATTTTAGCAAAGTTTTGTTTGAAGATACAGCACATCTGGGGCGAGTGTAAAAGTTCCTTTAGTTTCTACACTTGTCGAACCTAAATATCTAGCGTTCATATCCTCTGCCCGATATACAGCTGTTTAGAGCAAGCGGCAAGTGCTTTATCCAGAATTCCTGTAGAGACTACATCTTTGTTTTCATCTACGTCTCTTGCCCTACAATTTCCATAAACCACTAGTCCGAACCAGTACGTGATAAAGCAAGACATAAAGGAAAGAAACTAATTAACTAAAATTAAAATCATAAATATCGTAAAGCTCTGTAATAATTGATAATTTTCCTATCTGCAACATGAATTGGAAATATTTGGGAGTAATATATTGGATCTCTTATACAGTTGAAATCTTTCCAATTTCAATAAATTTTGCATTTTAGAAAGAAATGATTGCGAATTTTACAAGTCTTAGACCTTCGAAATATAATATCGAAAACTTGTAGAGTATCCATATTAAAACCTTTAATGTTTGTTTTCTTGTATAAAAACAAAATCTTGAAAAACGAATTTTGAAAGATTTTAGTTTCATAAAATTTATGAGTCGACGAGTAATTTTCATTTCGGAGTATTTCACAAAAGTTTTTGGATTATTATCATTTGTAATAGCTTTCAGATCTTTGAGAATATCGTCGCTTTCCCTTTACAAAAGAATTTCCGGATTTTATTTTCGACTGCTGTTGACTGTGCAACCTACAAATAAATACGAAAATAACTACTGAAAATAACCAATAACGTTGTATGATTTAATAAAGTTATTACAAGTTTTGAAAATCAAGAATTCATTTGCTTTTCCGCTTGTTCTTAATACAATATATTTCAAATGGCTAAAAGGAAAACCTCTATGAGGAATCTTGATGTTTGAAATTCCTATTCCGTTCATTGCTGATTTTACCTCAGAACTGCAGAGTAAATCTCGTAACACAATGACTCACATTGATCTCGTAAAATGTATCACCTAATTCCTATACATCCGGATTATGTACACTAAAAAAAAAAAAAAAAAAAAGAAAAGAAAAAAAGGACAGTTCTACTAAATCTCCCGTTCTACTGGGCGGATTGACGAAATGCAACTTGCCGTTTTTCAAGTCCCGGAAGCCCGAATTAGGGTATGTACACTCTTAGCCAAAAAAAATGACGCACCACGACGCACCGAGAAGATATAAAGCAAATTGGACACAAATTAATATGCATACAGGTTTCGACGGAAAATGCAAATACATTTTGGCGACCAATGAATGAACGGTTGTCGGTACAGCGCATCTGATCTGCGCAACTGGCAGGATACTTAAGAGGAGAAATTACTATTCCAGGTCATAAATTTTTCACGAATTTCATTACGGGTACTCTGACAGACAGTAACTACGCCTCGCATACAGGTGCGCGAACGATAAGCGCAGATGTTAGAATTTGAGAGAGGTCGTATAGTTGAGCTCAAAGAAGCCTGTAGGTCTTATTGGCGAATAGCTCAACATTTGAGCAGGAGCGATGCCACTATTAGACGATGAATGGTTGAACCATGGCCGCACTCAGCGTCAAGAAGGAAGCGGTAGTCCTAGAGAAACGACAGAACGTGGAGAGCGAGCAATCGCCAGAGCGGCACTCACACTTACTCACAGCCCCAGATGCATCATTATTATCGATTGTACGTGCAACTAGTGCTTCAGTGACCGCAAGGACGATTCGCAGACGGCTCACAGAAAGGGGACTGAAGTCATGGCGCACCTTGCGCCGACTATCATTGACTTCTGTACAACGTCAAGTCCCTTTGCATTGGTGTCGGGCTCATTCGCACTGGAATGTCACTAATCGGAGTAAAATAGTCTTCAGAAATGAGTCCGCCTTTGAACTGAGCCCCGATGACCAGCGAAAGCGAGTCTGGAGACGCCCCGGACAGCGGTGTGATACAAACCTGACACTCTTCCGGCATACAGGCCGACAAGCAGGCGTGATGGTCTGGGGTGCCATTTAATTTCATAGTAGGACCTCTTTGGTTGTCATCCGTCGCAACCTTCAGCACAGCGGTACGTCGACGAAGTCCTAAGGCCCATTGTGTTGCCCTTCATGTCACGCCACCCTGGGCTTACATTTCAGCAAGATGAGACCCGCCCCACATTGCACATGTTTCTACTGCTTCCCTTAGTGCTTGCCGAACATTACCATGACCAGCAAGTTCGCCGGATCTCTCTTCTATTGAGCACGTTTGGAGCATTATGGGCAGGGCCCTCCAACCAGCTCGGGATGTTGACGATCTAACGCGCCAGTTGGACAGAATTTGGCACGATATCCATCAGGAGGACATCCGCAACCTCTATCAATCGATGCCAAGCCGAATAGCTGCTTGCATAAGGGCCAGAGGTGGACAAAGGCGTTGCTGACTTTTTCACATTGTGAAGCTCTATATCACTTCAATAAATCATCCAATTTTTCTCAAACTGTAATCATATGTTTTTCTGTACAACTGTAATCATATGTTCTCAAACTGTAATCATATGTTCTCAAACTGTAATCATATGTTCTCAAACTGTAATCATATGTTTTTCTCGTCGTCAACCTTTCAAAGGTTTATCGACGAGGTCACTGGACTTGCCTTTTGTTTACGCATTTATTGATGATTTACTTGTAGCTTCTAATAATGACCAAGAGCACTTACAGCATTTAAACCTGCTATTTTCTAAAAGAATATGGTTTGTGTATAAATGTCGAGAAATGCAAGTTTTGTCAATCTACCAGGCTTCTTAGGATTTAAGTTATCGGGTGGAGGAATTGAAGCTCTCCCTGATCGTGTAAAATGCATCCTAGAATTTTTTCAGCCGCAGACCCTCACACAATTACGCCGATTCTTCGGTTTATTTAAGTTTTATAGATGTTGTATTCCTAAAGCTGCTCACATTCTAGCACCCTTAGTTAAATTTCTTGAAGGCAATACTAATGAAAAGAGACATCCACGTTCCTTAGCTTCAACCGAGCGTTTACAATGGGACGATAAAGCAACACTCTCCTTCAAAGAGTCTAAGGAAGCTATCGCTAAAGCAACCTTGTTACCGCATCCCATTCCAATTAAGTCTATGGGTCGATGCGTCTGATGTAGCAATCATAGGCTCGCTCATGCAACTTGTTAAACAACAACGGGAACCTATAGCCTTCTATTCAGCTAAACTAAGTAAATCTCAAAGGAATTGGTCCTCTTATGACCGCGAACTGTATGCTATGTACTCTCCAATTAAAAAATTCAAGCATATACTTAAAGGAAGAAATTTTATCTTCTATACTGTTCAGAAACCCATTAAATTTGCATTCCAGCAACATCCTGACAAATGCAGTCCTCGTGTTTTGGTATTGGCGGCAATTTTCTAAATCGTGCTAAGGCCGTAACATACATCAGGATTTTACCGCAAAAATCTTTTAAACTTTTTTTTAATAAATGCCTTATTTTCATTTTGCAGTAAAATTTTAAAAAAATGGTAATCAGTCATCTAAGCTAACAATTTACTGATTAACTATATTGTCCAAAATATCGTTAATTATTGTAATTCAATTTTTAATTATTTTAATGTTATTCGTATCATTTAATGTTGCTTCTTCCCTCAAAATTTATTAATAGTAAATAATACTTTCAAATTTTAGGAAATTTTCTCTGGCATAATTATGAAACTAATTCTAGTAATATGATGGCATACCATCACGAAATTTAATGCACATATTTTTGGTTAATGTATGCTGCTAAACAAATATAAAATACCTGAATTTATTTAAATAATATCATTAAATATATTTCCTTTTTTAGTTTAGCTGCAAAATGTGAGCAGATTCTAATCTCAATCTTCAAGTGAGAAAACACCTGTTATAGTTATAATAGTAATGCTTTGGGAATTATATAAGTCATATGTAATTGGCAAATTTTTGTGCTATCAAGTGATACCATAATTAATTTACCTCTTAGCACAACCAACGTGCATTACGCAAATAGACTGCAATTTTCTTAAAACACACCTGGAAAAATCAGACAGAGGCTGTTCACACATTTTTTGATGATTTTGGTAAGCGGTAACAAAAAATCGTTTGCTGCAAAAGAAGTAATTGCAATTGTACTATGTTTTTAAAAGTCAAAATTATCATCTGTGGCTTGAAAGTTTTGTTTTTATTCAAAATGGCGAATTTAACAAAGCAGTCTTCGAAGGC
>KK112620.1:44403-61432 GCA_000611955.2 Stegodyphus mimosarum | reverse complement strand
GGACGGTTTTACAAACTTAGTATAAAGTTCTTTCAAAAGATCATTAAGAATTTGGATAAGCAGGGGAGATCTTGGCGAAGCTGATTGTAGAAGGGTATTTACACTTTCAAAAATCTTAATGGTACTTAACACAAAACTACAATATGCTTTGTTCAAATCCGAAGAAAGAAGATAGAAAATCCTTTCCTCCCGGCTAATAGAAGACTGTTTCTTCTTCCCTTCTTATGCTAAGCAAGAAAGTTAAGAGATTGAAAGAGAAACCTTATAACCTTTGAGGAGTCTTCTAAGCATTTTCTTTTTAAACGGTTTGATTCTGTGTGTTGGCTTTTCCCTTTTAAAGCATTTTGATTAGAAGCAAAGTTGGTTTTCGGAATCTTATATGCCGACAAATTTGATGGGATCTGTGGTTTCGTTTTGGTCTCTTCGTGGAAATATTTTAGCAATGCATCCCACTGTTCAATAAACCTTCCTAGCGCTCTGCCTAAGGATAACCATCTCGTGCATACATGTTTCAGAATTTTTCTCGTTTCACCAGAGCACAGTTCTTGGAAATTCTTTAGGTTTTCTTTCCTTTTTACACTTTTTTCCAGATAGAAAAACACATCAATCAGAAGCTGGTCAATATTTAATGGTAAAGCAGCTGCAGCTTTTTCTGCTGCCAAATTAATTAAGTGGCATGGGCATCCAATAACAATTAATTAATTTTGTTCTTTTTTGAGGAAAGAGGCTACACCCTTTTTGTCACCCACCATGACATGAGCATTATCTGCACCAAATGAAATGCAGTTTGATATTGGGATGTTAAGTTGTTTCAACTCATTAATTACCAAGAAGGCAATATTTCCCCCCTTAGCGTCTCCATTTAACAATGTAAGACGCAAAAGATGAGTTTTCATTTCATTAGATTCTAATGAAGAAACATCACAATAATATGTGACAACGATGGGGTAAAGCTTCCAATCGCTGTCGTTGCTGCCATCGATTGACACCAAAAATGCTGAATTCTGGAGAGTAGCTATCGTTTTACTTTGTGCATCGCAAGCAATTTCGTTCACAATAGATGTTTTCGTGCGAGCACAAGCATACTTCTAAGCAATCTTGGAGTCGGGAAACATCCGTCTGAAAAGTTGACCGGCGTGATCGGCAGCGCTTAGCGGCACGTTGTGTTCGATGAGAAATGCAGTAAACAAACACTCTGCCAAAATGACATCGGCATCCGAATTCGTAGCCGAATTTGAAAAAAAATCATCCACTTTCTTTGACGTTGTCGAAGCCGAAGCTTTAACTTCATGCTTTTTAGACTTAACATGCTTCACAATGTCGCTTCTTCCACCGTGACTTATTATGAAGTCGCACACGTTGCAAAATGCATAGTTATTTCCTTTGTAGGATTCTTTAATTGTTGGAAATTCGGCTTTGTAGGCAGGCCGAAAATACTGAGAATACGGTTTTTTTTAACTCATTTCGTAACAACGACGTATTAAGAAAATTCGTAGCACGTGCAAACAAAAAAAAAACAGAATGCGACAATTCACGCTCGCTGAGTCCGAGCAGAGTAATTCCCTTGCTGCTGAAGCGAACGCGAAAAAAATTATCTGACGCCCACAAAGAAAAGAGTGGGATAAACTAAACAAGTTCAGCGCATTGGATTGGCGGGTTAAGCGGCGAGTTAGGAGAAACCGCAGGTTACTGGATTCGAAGTAGTCTGTAATTGGTGGTAAAACACGATGCGTAAAACGAAAAATTCTAAAATTTCGACAAAAATCACTAAAAACACTTAAAAAAGGAAAAAAATCGTAAAAAATGGATTACGATCGTAAAATCGTAAAGACGAAGGCATTTTCGTAAAAATTACGAAAAATTCGTAAAAGTTGGCAGGTATGGTTAGTAACTGACACGTAATGAAAAATTAATAGTAGAAATTTGTCCAAAAGCATTAGTTGACATAAATTAAAAAGTTTGGCAGTTAATTATTTGCAAAATATTTAAATTAAAACCAATTTATGGAAATTGGAAAATGATGGAAACATTAAGTCATCTCGGACAGATATATTTCCTATCTGGATTTCAGACTTTACGAAAGTGTTGATAAAGTCTTATGGAACAGCACACCACTTTTGAAAAAGGACACTTTTTAGCTCCTGAAGGGTCCGAGGAGGAACTTGGTGTGCTGAAATTCAGCACCCTAAAGTACCTACCATGCTCTCATCGGGTTCATATCGAGTAAGGTGGACAATCCACTTGAATTCTCCATTTCTAACCGTCACTTAAATGATGCCTTTGAGCCATAACTACTGAATAGTGCAAAACCCACATTTACTTTAAACAACATTACAGATCGCATACTTGCCAACCTCCGACGCTCAAAAATCAAGAGAATTGTTTTAGAAATCGGAAGATTTATTTTCAATGACCAAAAGATTTTTAAATGACAAAAATATATTTTTTAATAATGAATTAACTTCAAATTGTCACTAATTAATATCTGAAAGTTCAGTTACTAATTCTTAAATGCAAACAGTACATTCTGCATTAATAACTTTTGTCTTTTGTTTACGTAGAAAAAATTAACTTTTCGTTTTCATCAATACAACTCATGTTGTCCTCATTTTTGTGCACGAATATCTTTGAGAACACTGGCTCTTCCACCGTGCAAAATCGAAAAGACTAGCGATACAGATCGCAAATTCATTACATTTCCTTAAGGAAATATTAGAAGGAAAATCATCTGTGTATGATTTTTGGAAAGCACCTGAGTATTTTATCTTTTTCACAGACCTACCTAATACGAAATACTGTAATTATTAAACTATTTCTCGACAGCACATATGTTCACACAGGTTAGCGACAATATGAACTAAATAACAACCTCGATCTTGCTTTGTGCTCATTGGCTAATATGTACCAGATGACACTCCATGCTCATTGAAGAAATGGAACATGACGTTTTCGGACACATGCTATCACTCACAAAGCAGAAGAGCACCATAATTTCTCACTAGTGAAATTACTTTGATTTGCTATGAAGTCTAGAGAAAATCAAGGTACTTTCAGGCACCCCAAATCACTTTTTCGGGGATGCAAATACCAAAGTATTAAGCCCAGTTACATAAAAATCTTGAAAAATTTTAAGAATAAGAGAAAGTTGGGAGAAATATATTGTAAATCGGGTTGGCGTGAGAACGGTTGAAAATCGAAGTCTCCCGCCTAGAGTTGGCAACTCTGAGATCGGAATGCCAACATGTGTCCATTGCCCATCACATGTTAATCACGAATTTGCATATTTCCATCAGTAACCTATGCACTGAAGTTCAATTTTATAATTGTATTTAACATAATTACTGCACTGGGCATTTGGTTGCAATATTAACTTACTGAGCATATTTTTCTAATTATCCTTTAAATTTGATGACCAGTATATATGGACCAGGTAGTAGAATTACATTTGCTGAAATCTAGTCAAACCCTTTTTATTTAAGCACCACGTATCTGAAGAAGAAATTTGCCGCGACCCACAAGAAAAAACTACTGGAATGGATGAACCATAAACAGCTTTGATAAATCAAAGAAAATTTTTTGAAACTGAAGAATCAGTTTCAGTGTCAGTTATGTTTTGAAGATGTTAAATACATGATGGTTTGCTAAGATCAGCATATATCTCTCCTGGAAATTTAAGTGTTAAGAGGCTGTTTTATTAACCAGTGAGTTTAACAACAAATGGCAAGTACTGTATTTTTAATTCTTGACTTTGAATTTAGAAATTAAGTAGACATATTACTTCTGTAGTACTGAACAGATTTATGAAAATATTTGTAACCGGCTTTAATGGCATAATACCGACATCTGAAAAAAAATAATAATAATCTTAGTTTTATATATATTGTTGCTGCAAAGGTTTCAATTTTCTGACATTCAGTAATATTTTTTGTATTTAAGAATGAGAGATTTCAACAATACTAACTCAAATTTGAATACATTTACTGAAGTTGTCATATTAGCAATATAACAACTTTTCCTCTACTATATCAGATTTAATTTGATAAACTTATTGTATCAGTTAAAAATTTGAGACATTTATTTAAGTGTCCATAAAATTTGTTTCGTGACAGAATATTTTTTCTCAGAACAACAGTTTCTCAAGCACTTACCTTTGCTTACCCATATCACTTCAATATATAAACAGAAGTTCATGAAATAAATGTCTGTCTTCCAAAAGTAATTTAAACAACATTTGTTGCAGTGCGCTTGATTTTACTAACCACTGAAAACTGCATTAATTATGCTTCACTTTACACTTTCCTTACTGTTTCGTTAAGTATATATTAACAGATTATTTACAAGTTTTAGACACTTCATGAAAACATAACTAGCTAATAATAATTTCAATAATTCCTGACAATATGGTTGCAATACTTAATGTATTTTTTATAAAGCAATCATGTCACACAATGATATTTAATTTTTTTTATTTTGCTCTATTCATACATGTTTATTTCAATGGAATGAATCTGGATGAATGGGTAGCACCAATACCAGGTCTTCCATGTTTTACAGGTTTGTAGGTTATGCTAAATTCTCCAAGATAATGGCCAATCATTTCAGGCTGTAAGAATAAATAATTTGCATATGAATATATGAAACCAGTTTCTAAAGAAAGCATATTTAAAAAAGCAATAATTATTTTCTATCTCTCCCTGTATTTATAAGTATATATATAGTCTAATCTGTGCATTAGAATAAAAGGGACAAAATACATGGAATTAAAATTCCCAATAGTGGTAAATTATCTAACAGATGCATAAATAAAAACAATCTGAAGCAAAAACTTGGAAAACAAAACTGAAATAAAAGTAAATTAATACAAAAACAAAGCAAATATTACAAACAAAACAAAAGTATTAAATAGTAGTTGATAATTCCTTGTCTCTGTTAAAAAGCAGTTCAGAGAATAATCAATAAGCACACTTTTTAATTCTATCTCAGAAAAAAATATTTCTACATTTTCTCTCTTCCTTTAATTTTGCATGACGTAAATAATATTTTTTAACCATTACATATATATAAATACACACATACATTTACATATACAGACAAACATAGAAGTTGTAGTTGCAAAGGTTAGCTATGTTAATACAGCATTTTTAAAATTATTTCCTCTCAACTGCAGCAAATGAATCAAATGATTAATTTGCACAAATACTAACAAAAGTAATATTTGACATATAAAGCAATATGTGAAGTTTCTAACGCAAAAGGTCAAAAATTACACAAGAAAAGAATATTAAAAACTATTCCATATAATTTAAGTCCCATTTAAAAAACATATCACACAATGAAGAACAGATATCAGAGTGGAACCAGTAAACAATGAAATTACATTTTGTCAAAGACAGCATATATATCTATGGTCAGCAAACAAATTTAAACTTACAAATACAAAAAAATTATCTTGTTCATATAAAGCTAATTTAAATTTTAAATTATGAAAATTAAATTGTAAACAAATAAAAGATTAATTATTGCTGTGAACTAATTTGCAATATCATTCCAATTCAGAAAGGATTAAGTACAAGAATCTAAATACATGAAAAAAATATTTAATAATCAATGAATTAATCCTAAAAAATGGTTGACAAAACACGAATTGAGTAATTTAAGAGTTAGGTTTGGGGGCAACTTCCTCTTGAAAAGATCTGTCTCCTGCCTGCTCAACAATTCTTAAAAAAAATCTTAGTTTTTAGGATTAATTTATGGATTATTAAAATTTTTTCATGTATTTAGATACTTGCATTTAATTTACATATGCTTTCTGAATTTGAATGATATTGAAAATTAGTTTGCACCAATAATTAATCTTTTGTTTACATTTGATTTTTCATAATTTAAAATTTAAATTAGCTTTATATGAATCAGATGTTTTTGTATTTCTTAAATTCAAATTGCAGCAATTCAAATTGCAAATTCCTTGCAGCAATGGCGCAAGAGAATTATTTAGCTTTACATTAGTTTCTTACGAAACAATAGACAGCAGACAAGATATTCTAATGAGGATAGATATATTGTGAGGTTAAATAAATTTGTTGAAGTAGTTAAAATGTGCCCATATTTTATAATCCCCTCCATCATGGATTAACACTGAATTGAGACATATTGAACCTTGCTTTGGCATTGTCTGATATCAGAACTTTTGGCTTAATAATGGGGTTCAAACAGAACTGTTTTTCATAATTCTTACAAAATGATAGTTCCAAGTTAAAATGAGAATATGAACAGGTAAAACGAGAATACGTGTGAATCAAAAACCTAGTGAAAATAAGTTTTCTTTCAAGCTATTAATGGTACTGTTACTGGGGTTAGATTCAGAAATGTATGTATGTGCATATACATGTGTAATGTATGTATCTGTGTGTATATATGCAACAAACCTACATACATACATGAAAACATACATGCATACGTATATACATTTCTGAATCTGGTCCCAATAACAGAAGACTACCCTACTAATTTATATTCGCTACCTGAAACATGCAACTAGGTGAATTTTTCAATCAACACACTAATTGTGCCCGATTTTTTTCAATTTTTTCGATTTTTTTCAATTCATTTTTGTCATCAATATATACAGGAATCTGACAATTCCACTAAACAAGATGTGACATATTAAAAAACAGGGTGAGAATAATAAAAGCTCCAACAGCTACGTTTGGCACAAAATATTTCTACCATGGGCAAATACGAAAAATGAAGATTTTACACTTACTTGAATTATTTTAAGCAGTAACTTTCTTTAAAATACTGGCACACAGTATCACTTAATAACTATAATACATTTATACGAAGCCAAAATTTTCTACAGCAAGAAAATTTTAAATATAACTTCGAATAGTTTTCAACTCAAATCTGTTGCCTACACAATTAAATATTGCATTCTAGAATTTTCTTTTCCTTTTAAAAGGATACAGCTTCATACGATCACTAAATGAAAAAATCCTACAGTATTACTTCAGAAAAAATTACATGAGTTTAAATACTCTTTAAATTAAAAATTGTCATAAAAATTAAAAAGTATTCTTATAATTACAGGTATATATTTCTACAACTTAAACACTTCCATACTTCAGTATACATATACATCCCACTATGATTCAGAAGCAGAGGACAGCCTTTTGGTATTCCAGAAAAAACCAAAAGCATACTGCACCAGACTTTTGGGTTTTTTAGTTACATAATGCATTGTAAGGGCATGGTTAATACTGAGGTTACAGCTGATTTGTGACCACATATAAGTATTCATATTCCTGTACCATGCAATTATCGTAGCATGTTGCTTTATCTTTAGAAATAAAAGTACTTGATGAACAAAATTCAGAAGAAAATACTGATATTCATTTAATTTACAAATATAGTCAAATGTAACACTATTGAAAATGAGTTTAAAAATGAGCTTTTTTAAACAAATTTCCCCATTTCTATTCAATAACAAGTTGTAACCAAAATGCCTTCAATCTAATTAGTTCAGGCAAATAGGATTTTACATAACCATTAATGTGGATACATCATCAGCTTTAAATAATGTATGGAACTGAACAGAAATGACCCTTTAAAAAGAGAGGCAGTTTACCTGCAAAGAACCAATTTTACTCTTTGCCTTGTTTGACACACTATAATCTATAAACAGAATTACAGGTAACACCAAGGCAATACATTTTAACTAGTTATTTAAAATATTCTATGTTTAAAGGATACAAAAATAAAATTGTTTACATGTTTTAAGCTTGCTCGATTACATTAAAAAAATTAAAAAACTTGTATGTATTAAGCTGATCAGACTACAAACCTATAATACCTTAATATACAATTCTGAAATGTCAGCAATATTCATTGCAATAAACGCTTTTCTCTCTAACACAAATGCAAAGCTTAGCTTATGGTATCAAATTAATATAACATGGTACCATGCATGCATATATTTATCCTATAGAACAAATTAATCATCACAGAAAATGAGTATAATCATACAAATGCACCAACTGCAGATTTTTTGTTGAGAGAGCAGTGTAATTTCATTCAAAGAGAGTTCTTACAGATGTAATATCATTTAAATAATTATGTGTTACATATGATAAAAAAAGCAACCATCAAACAATAACATGTAATGGATACCACCAATGGAGTGATTAAAATAATTTCAATATCAACCTTCACTTATTCCATTTTTCTGAACAGTTTGACTGCTATTTCAAGCAAGTGCAACCAATTTTTTCTTTTATGCTCAACACTGTAAACACAGAACAGAAACTGTCTTTATGATTAGAGAGCTTACTAACACTTGCTTTGTCTGACAGACTATAATTCAATTACTAAAATATAGATAACGAAAAGGTACTTAAATACAAAGGCTTTTGTTCAAAGAATCATTAAACGAAAAATCTAATCTAGTGATTTAAGCAAATCAACCAGATAAAATTTGATAGTGTTACAATGAATATGCTGTATGTGCTTCAAAACTATTGTTACAACTTAAGCAAGACTCAGACAATGTAATATTTAACTCTTTGAGGGGCAGGGAAAGGCAATTAACTTTTTCAGCAAAACTCCTGTTTTATTTACATCAGATGCTACAGGAATATCTGACAGTTTAATAATGTTAACTATATCAGATGTTAGAAGGAAATATCTGCGACAATTAGGCATATTTTGTCCAAGACGTGTGAAAAAAATGACCACTCCTAGTGGTTAGTGAATGTCACCGCCCACAGAACACATCAGTACAAATCAGTCTCTATGGTACTCATGGAAACAGTTTTTCTTTCTCAAGCAGAGTGCACATCGTCATGTCTTCGATGGCCGATGTTTATTTTCTTGAAGACTAATTGCTGCATCAACTACTGGCTCATGTTTCTTGATTGCCATCTAGTAAGCGAACTTCAGAAATAGTCATGCTATCTAGTGAGCTACAAGCGAACATCAGAAATAGTCAGTCTTGAAAACCATTCACATGAGTAAGACGTTTAATAGAAAAGGTGGTTATTGTAGTAGGTAACCACCGCCCTTCAAAGAGTTAACCAATATGTGTCCACAGATTTAAGCCATTGAGGTTTGGTGCATAAAAAAAAATTTCCTTTGCAAAACTGTACTGTACACGTAGATAATCAGCCCCTAATACAATGCTATTTCATGGAAAAACACACACACACAGGTAAACCTTCAAGGTAACTCATGATGCAATGGGATACCCGCTTGTCCCACAACGCATCTACAGCAATAAAATGGCATCTTTGCCCGTGTGTAAATTCTACTAACAAGCTTATATAAAATGCTAGATTTAGCAACTAAATGAAAATGCAAGATATAAAACTTTTTTTAATAATAATCTAGAAAATATTAATCATATTCGAAAAATAAAAAATAGTTAAAAAATTACATAACTAAAAAAAATCACTCCCTGTACGACTTTTTAGATATTTTTTAATGACTTCATAATAGATTTGAAACAGAAGATTTTCGCTCCAGTACTTTATTTGCTACAGGTTTGGAAAGGAGGATATTTTTCTGTAGTGAATCACACTACATTTCACATATCCATTCAGCATTCAACAACATTTCATGTTTATAGGGTTATGTTTTCTTTTCTTTCGGAAAAAATACTAAATCCTTTCCGAGTTTTAACATTACTGCAATTTATTACAAAATATAAATTTGCATTATCTATATATGAAACGAACATGAAACTTGAATTACAATTTTGAATTTCCTACATTTTGCACGGTGGGATGTATTTGGCCCACCTTTTAATTTTAACCATTTTTAACTAATATACATAAATTCAAATAACAATTTTCATTAGAAAAGGAAACTTTCAGATAAAATATTTATTCTAACAACAAAAGTTGTTCAGACGATTTAAATTGCATAAAAAAACCTGCTTCAAAATTAGACCTGCAAAGAATTTTTTCCCACATTATTCCCATGACTAAATATTAGTGCTACCATCTGCTATACATTTAGAAAACTAAAAGCCATAATTGTGTGTATTTTCTGCAAAATATGTCCTACCTTATAAAAAAAGGTAGGATGATGCCTGACGTTCCAACACCCGTCAAAGGGTTAATTATAACTTTTGCATGACATGCATTTCCAATTTAATTGTTTATCAAAAAGAAATTATCATTACTTAAAAAAGAAAAACCTTTATAGTTGAGGATACACAATTAGAAAATTTAGAATTGCAAAACAAATGACTAAACACATTCAGTATCAACTTTACCATATTACAAAAGTGAAAAGTTTCACATAATGGGAGGCACTTGATTACAAGAAACAATTAGCAAAATAGTCATTCAGTACTGAACAGTCTAACCTCAATTAGACAAAATACAGAGAAAATTATAATTCTTAAGAGATTCTTCTTCCATCACACCATCTACTTTTCAATTATGGTTTAAAATCAACATTAATAATTTATAGCAAAATTTAAATCCTATATGAAACTTTAGGCAATATTAAGTTACTATAAAGTCAACATACTTAAAAAATGTGTCTGAAGACCTACTATCAAACTCCTTTCATAAAATATGCTGTTAGCGAAAACCTTTATTTTTAATGTTGCACAGCTCCTACAACTCTCAATCAAAAATGAAAAACAGGCTCTAGTGTGTGCAGGAAATCTCAGTATTGTAACACCGAATTTTAATTAAATACATATTCCAAACATTAAAACTCTGGATATGTATCCATTAGTCAAAGTTGGATAAATAACAGCAAGAAATGCGATTAAGCACCAAATATGGTGCCTTAAGTTAGAAAGGTGTCGCATTTGGTCAGTAGTCAGATTTTGGATCTACAAAACTTCATTTACAACTCAAGCAATCAAATCTCATCTGATCAGCAGACTACAAATTTTATTTATTGCTTAGTAGTAATTCCTTAGATGGAAGAGGCAAAAAATCTGAAATGCTCTTCAAAAGGTCTTAAAACTATTTTTATTTGTCACTAAAGAAATTCTACATATTTTTCCAAATGATGGCATGTATTTCATGGTGTTTTTGCACCATTTTGCACTTACACATAATCTTTCAAGCTTTTATATTAAATTCCAAACTGCAAAATGACTTTCCAAAACTCGATGGTACATCCTACATATTTTCACTGTTTCTAACTGCTCTGGAAATTACTGTCACTGAATAATGTACTGAAATTACTGTCACTGATTTTTAACCTTAAAAAATAAAAGCTTTTGTCCACTTCGATACTCAAACCTTAATTTCTCGATTTTCTGCTCCTGCTACTAAATCCATAACACTGCATGAAGTCTTATTTTCGAAGACCTTTGACATTTCTAGCTACTCTTGCATCATCTCACTTTAGTGATTTCTTTATGTTTTTTTTAAAGTTAAATAACTTTAAATAATTTAAAACCATGCAGAGTTACATATATTTTACTCAAAGATATGATATCACACTGCACACAGTGCAGTTTATTAAGCATGTATTTGCATTCACGCAGTATACCATTATTGTAACATGTTGCTTCATCTTCAGGGACAAAAAGGATTCAATTAAAAAAATATTCAAAAGTAACTGTTGAAATTCATTTTATTTACAAAGATATTCAAATGTAAAACTGTAGAAAATGTGCTTAAAAATAACCTTTTTCTTTTAAATGAACTTCTCCATTTCTAGTCAATAAAATTTTACCCAAAATGCCTTCACTCTAATAATTAGTTCAGGTAAACAGTTTTACTGTTTATTTACCATTTATGGGGATGCATTATTAGCCTTTAAGAATATATAGAACTGAACAAAAATTACAATTAAAAAACACGAATTTATCTACAAAGAAACAACTTTAATATTTGCCTTGTTAGACACACTATAATCCACAAACAGAACTACATGTAACACCAAAGCAATAAACTACTTATTTAAAAGCATTCTATGTTAAACAAATTAAAAAAAATAGTTTACATTTTCTAAGCTTGTTAGATACTCAAAATTGTTTAAAAGATTTGCATATACTAAGATATCAGAATATTGTAAAACCTTAATTTACGATACTTAAATATCAGACTTGCATATTTGCCAACGTACGAGACTAAAAAATCGGGAGATTTATTTTCAACGACAAAAAAGATTTTTTAAATAATGAATTAACTTCAAATTGTTACTAATTAATATATGAAAGTTCAGTTACTAATTCTTAAATGCAAACAATACACTCTGCATTAATAACTTTTTAGTGCTTTGTTTCACAGGAAAAGGTAACTTTTCGTTTTTTTTTCAATAGATCTCATGTTGTCCTTCTATTTTTGTGTACAAACGCAGTTGAGAACACCGGCCCTTCTACCGTTCAAATTCGAAAAATCCCAATGACAAACAGTACACATCGTAAATGCATTCAATTTTCTTGAGGAAATATTAGAAGAAAATTCATCTGAGTACAATTTTTGAAAAGTACCTCATTATTTTACCTTTTTTGCAGTCATAACTAAT
Organism: Stegodyphus mimosarum; assembly: GCA_000611955.2. NCBI lineage: Eukaryota > Metazoa > Arthropoda > Arachnida > Araneae > Eresidae > Stegodyphus > Stegodyphus mimosarum. The sequence continues at coordinate 48,937 of KK112620.1, read as the reverse complement.
ACAGAATATTGTAATTTTTTAAACTGTTTCTCAAAAGCACATACGTTCAAACAGGTTAGCGACAAGATGAACAATATAACAGCCTTGATCTTGCTTTGTGATCATTGGCTAACATATGCCAGATGACACAGTGGCACTCGACGCTTATTTGAGAAATGGAACATTACGTTTTCGGACACGTGTTCTCTCACAAAGCAGAAACATGCCATAATTTCTCACTGATAAAACTACTTTAGTTTTCTATGCAGTCTAGAGAAAAACCAGGTGCTTTCAGACACCCCAAACCACTTTTTTGGGGATGCAAATAACGAAGCATTAAAAGTCTGAAAAATTTTAAGAATAAGAGAAAGTTGGGAAAAATATATTGTAAATCGGGTTGGCGGGAGAACGGTCAGAAATCGGGACAGTTGGCAATATTCATTACAAAAAACATTCTACCTCCAGAACATGGATGCAAGTTACAAACTTTGTCTATGGATAATGATGACAGGAAATAAGATTAATATACAGATGCACTTGTCAACTGCACCAAAAGTGACAGAGGAAGCTATGCTGCTCTTATATCAAATGTTTCTGCTGAGATAGCAGGATACGGTTTAACCGAGAGGGAGTCTTTCTCTGTGCAGATGTAATGTTTAAATAATAAATTGAAAATACATTGTTATATATGATAAAGGAAATAATTAAACACAGCACTTCTTTGACTCATCAAACATCAGGTATTGATACCAATGCAGTAATAAAAATAAAATAAATTGATACCAATACAGCATCCACCTTCACTTTACTCCATTTTTAAGAAACGTTTAAATGCTATTTCAAGTAATTGCATCCAACAAAATTTTAAAAAATACAACATTGTTAATACTGAACAAAGACTGCTTTAATGATATAGAAAGCCAAACACTGTAAAATACTCGCTAATATTTGCCCTGTTTGACAGACTACAATTCAATTACTAAAATATATGTAACACCAAGACACGTAAATACAAAGGCTATAAAAATACTCGCTAATATTTGCCCTGTTTGACAGACTACAATTCAATTACTAAAATATATGTAACACCATACACGTAAATACAAAGGCTATACATTTCAAGATAATTATTACAGGAGAAATTTATTGTAATAATTTAAACAAATGAATTGGATAATATTCAATATTGTTGTAATGAAATATCCCAAATGCCCTTCAGACATATTATTAGAACTTTAGAGATGTATTGTTAGCAGCACAATGGAATATTTAACTAATAATATGTATGGCACAGATATAATTATACATTTTACATAACAGGATTTTACAATTTAAGTTATGTTATGGTAACAAACCTTTTTACTGAGTTTTCGATTAGCAAAAAAATGAACAACTTCAATAATCTGGTCTTTATGATCCACAGCGAAATTTAATCCTGAACAATCTAGTCAAAATTTCACGAATGGAATACAGAGAAAATTTTGATTTTCAAGACATTATTCTTCCATGAAATACATTCCATTTGCTTTTTAACATAAAATAAAAACGATTATTGCAAAATTTTAATTCCGCATGAAACATTAATAAGTGCTATATTACTATAACATAACATTGTAGTGATTATATGTTCAAGATATTCAGGACGTTAAGATTCACCGCATTGAATATACTGAAACACAGGAGAAAGATTTCATTTCACAATTTCTCAGTTTTCTGAAGATAAAAATATCCGGACCCAGCTGATCAATATATCAATATAATTTCACCTCCTATTGCGCAGTTAATAAAATGTGTCTGAAAGACTACTATCAAACGCCACTTATAAAAATGGTGTTAGCGAAAATCTTCATTTTAATGATGCACAACTTCTACACCTAACTTTATTATCTGCCTTGTTTGACACACCATAACCCACAAAGAGAATTACAGGTAACACCAAGGCAATACAGTATCTTAACAAGAAATTTTTAAAGTATTCCACATTCAATGAATAAGAAAAATACAACAATGTCTTAAAGCTTGTCAGATTTTACTCAAAAAGCTTTTAAACATCTGCATATACTAAACTTATCAGACACAATACTGTAATACCTCTAAACACACTATTTAAACTTGGTCTATGGAATGAAATTAATGATAGAAAATATGACAAGTATACATATACTTGCAAACCTTCACTTTATGCATTTTCTAGAAATTCAACTATTTCATGTAACTGTATCCAGCATAAATTTGTGTAAATTATTGTAGTAAATACTGAACAGAAATTGCTTTTACTATTTTTTTAAAAAAAGACCTGTAAATTTTTTGCTAATATTTACGAGATTAAAAAGAGTAATTGAATAACACATTGTAATTCAATTACTAAAATAGAGGTGACACCAAGAAACTTAAATACAAGGGTTATTTGTTAAAACGTTAATAATTATTTTATAACAATCATCAAAAATGCAATTTGATAATACCCAAATCCTGTTGCAATGATATATTGCAAATGGGCTAAATATATTGTTAGAAGGTAAACACTAACGACAAAATTACAAACACATATGCAAGTAAAAAATTAAGCTATAGAACAAATTCAATCGTGATACAAAATAAGATGGTTTGTATTTAAACACATTTTTCTAATCTTCAATCTGTGAATGAAATCTAATAGAACTTATTACAATTTATTCTAATGTTTGGCAAGTTCAAGAAACAGTTTAAGGGAAAAAAGAATTCAAGGTAGATTTAATTACACCATTTACTTGATAAGACGTTACAATTTCACATTTAACAGAAAATAAACTTTCAAAGTTAAATAAAACTATTACTGTTAACGATACAAAACACCACAAAAATTTACCAATGCAAAGCAAACAACTAAACACATCAGTACCAGTTTAACCATATTACAAAAGTGAAATGCTTCACATGACAGTTAAAAAACTAGTTATTGTAACAAACCTTTTTATTGATTTTTCAAAAGAAAAAAAAAGGAAGTTTTAAAAAGCCTACTTGTTATCATACACTGCAAAATTTAACGCTAAACAATCCAACCAAAATTTGGTAAAAGGAATATAAATAAAATTTTGGTTTTGAAGAGATTATTCTTCCATGAAATATACTTGCTTTTTAATTATAGTTTAAATTCAAGAGCAATTTGTTGCAAAATTTTAATTCTGCATGAGCCATTAGGCAGTACTTTATTACTATAACTTACAAAGTAGCAAATACATATTAAGATATTGAAGCCCTTAATATTCATGGCACTGAGTATACTGAAACATAAGAGAAAAATTTCACACTTCACAATATGTCAGGTTTCTGACCATAAAATACTCAAGACCTGGCTGATCAGTTAAAATAAAACCTGTGTCTGAAGACCTACTATTAAACGCCAATTATAAAAATGGTGTTAGCGAAAATATTCATTTTTAATATTGCACAAATTCTACACCTATTAATCAAGAATGAAAAACAGGCTCTAGTTTGTGCATATAGATTCAATATGCAGTGCCAAATTTTAATTAAATACACATTCAAAACATTAAAGTTCTGGAACTATTAGCCAAAGGCAAAATAACTGTTCATACACAACAGCAAGAAATGTGAAAAGCACACTTAACCAAAATAATCTTAAGTTAAAAACTAAACATGAAAATTTGTCAACATACATTCTCTGTAGTCAAATTTGTCAGTACTAATTTTTTGGATAATTGAACCATCACATCTCATGTGGTGTGCAGAATAAAAGAATTCGACATAATTTTCCATATTAAAAACAACTTTCAAGAACTATGATATATCTTACATATTTATAATGTTTCTGACTGCTTTGGAAAATTGACACTGAACAATGGGTGTCAATAAAAAACATTCATCTTGCAGTATAAATCACCAAATATCCCACTATTCATATAAGAAATGCACAATTTGATATTTAACCTTATAAATAAATTTTTGGTCCACTTTGAAAATCAAACCTTAATTTCAAAATTTTTTGTCCCAGCTTAATTCATAACACTGCGGTATTTACATTTTGCAACCACCATGGTGGAGTTTGGTGAACTTCAAGCAAGGAAAAGAACAATCACTTTTACTGTAAAATATCATGTATTACATACTCTAAGTTTCCACTATATTTCAAACAACAAACAGTACACCTAGTTACAAACAAGATTTTGGTTCTGTTGCGGTGAAAATTTTGCAGCAATCGCTTTGAGAAAAAATTCAAAATTTTGCCGCAAAACAATATATTTTATCTCCCTTCCATTACACGAAAATCCTACAAGCAAAAATTTTAAAAACGAGTTCAAGATAAATAATTATATTGTTTCTACAAAAGCCAGTGAAATTTGGAATTAAAAAAAAGAATGCATATGAAAATACTAAGTACTGAATAACTGCCATGCTCATGATTGCTTAAATAATGTTATGCACTTGGTTACTACAGTTTGGTGTATTCCAAAGCTCTGGCAATTTCTGCGAAGATAATTGAGATAATTTCTAAGAATCCTTTGCATAAAATGTATTACTATGATTTTTTTACATTTCTAGCTAATACACTATC
>KK112620.1:10221-37035 GCA_000611955.2 Stegodyphus mimosarum | reverse complement strand
TTTTTTGCGCAGTACATTTATAAAATAAAAAAAAATAAGTATGAGAAGAACATAATTTATTACTAAAAAAAACTTTCATGTAATCAGATAGTTGCAATTAAGTTTCTATTTAAAATGAGAATATTTGCTGATTTCATTTATGTGTTGATAATGGATTTTCATAGTTTTGGAAGTACTTTTAAATTATACAATGAAGTTATTAACTATAAAAGTACTTTTTGATTTTATGCTTTTATAATTTCCTTAGAAACTGCACTGTTAAAAACAGGAATATTTTGGAATTTTATAATATTGAAAGATATTCAAAGACAGATCCGAATTTTACTAATTTTTTCCATTAAATAGATGACTTTGTCCAGAAAAGAGTTCATTATTACAAAGGTCTCATTATTAGATTATTATTTCACTTCCGTTAAGCTTAATATATTGTTTTCCGTGCTTATTTTAATTTCATACAAATTTATTTTCGTATATCACGTTTAATCGGTTAATTTTACATCCATATGCTTTTATATATTGTTTTCTCTGCTAACCTGAATTTATGTCATTTATTATTTTCATTACATGCACTAAATATCACCTTTACGCAGCTTACTTCCATGTGTTTAATAACCGTACGCCGCTCATCGTCGGCGTCGATCAACCGTTGGTGAGCTTGGCGACCGCAACGGCGCGAACAGGTTCTTTGCCAAAGCGCCAACGGGCGCTTTGCGGAAGTGCTTCCGCATATTTTAAGCAGTAATATTGAAAATGCAAGTTTTAAGTTGTAAAACAAAACAGGAGTTCAGAATATATGTCTACATTAAAAATACAGTAAAGAAATGCCGGAAATTTAGTAAAGTTTACAAAATCATGGTAAATTTACAAAGAAATATTATACTCTGCCCAGTTTATGGCCCTTACAATTTCTAGAAATTTGTTGAATACATCAATATTTAAGATATAGCAAAAATACAAACAGGGTTGCCGAAATGGGATATTCTAGACTTCACTGGGTTACCAGAAAAATACCTTCTAAAAAGTGCGCCAAGCTGAAAATCGCCAATGGGGTCCTATACTCAAGCTGTACCAAGCATTCTATATGGATTGCAAGGCAAAACGAGTTTCTTCAGCAATTACTCATGCCATTCAAGGACTGAATAAACATAGTACTCTACAATAAATAACAAATCTTCCAGGTGGATCACAACTGTTGTGAACAATAGGATCACACAAGAATGTAAGCAGATACTGCCTAAGTACAATTAACTTGAAAAAATATTAGGGAGAATAATTAGTAAAATTAGATATTATGGGCCAGTTTGGCACATTTTTGAAAAATTGGCAATTTGCCAAATGGGTTATTTTCACACGTTTAAAAAAACCAACTCATCAAATTGCCATATTAAATGGATGTGATTTTAAATGAATCCTGTAAACATGCATATTCATAACAGAAGTTTAAGAAAACTAAAGTTAATGACTGTATTTTATGGGATCAACAACATTAAAACTTTTCATATCATATACCATTTTTAAAACATTATCAAAAGGGTGTGAAATGTTTCATCACAAAATTTAAGAAACTGTTATAAGCAGTAAATGAGCAATAAATTATAAGAAAACATTGATTCATTTATAAGCTAAAACTTTAAAACCTGCAAAAGAAAAATTAAGATAAAATTAAAAATTTTGATCGACTGAAATATGAGCCTTATTATAGCATACTTGCCAACCTAGGACACTCAAAAATCGGGAGATTTTTTTTTAAAAATCGGAAGATTTATTTTCAACGACAAAAAGATTTTTAAATAATAAAAATGTATTTTTTTAATAATGAATTAACCTCAAATCGTTACTGATTAATATCTGAAAGTTTAGTTACTAATTTTTAAATGCACACATTACATTCTGCATAATAACCTTTTGGTCCCTTGTTTCCATAGAAAAAATTAACTTTTCGTTTTTTTCAATAGAACTCATGTTGTCCTTGTTTATGTGTACGAACATGCTCGAGAACATTGGCCCTTCCATGAGCAAAATCGAAAAATCGCAATGACCAACGGTACACATCGCAAAAGCATTACATTTCCTTGAGAAAATATTAAAAGGAAAGTCACCTGCGTACGATTTTTGAAAAGTACCTGAGTATTTTACCTTTTTCACAGACATAACTAATACAAAATATTGTAATTTCTTAAAACTATTTCTCAAAAGCACATATGTTCGTACAGGTTAGTGACAAGATGAACGAAATAACAACCTCGATCTTGCTTTGTGCTCATTGGCTAATATATGCCAGATGATACACAGTGGCACTCGATGCTCGTTGGAGAAATGGAACATGATGTTTTCGGACACATGCTCTCATTCATAAAGCAGAAGCGTGCATAATTTCTTACTGAAGACACTACTATTGTTTCCCGCGCAAAAACCAGGTGCTTTCAGAAATACCAAATGAATTTTTTGGGGATGCAAATAACAAAGTATTAAGCCAAGCTAAAGAAAAATCGTGAGAAATTTTAAGAATAAGAGATAGTCGGGAGAAATATAGTGTAATTCAAGATTGCGGGAGAACGGTCAGAAACCGAGTCTCCCACCTAAATTGGGAGAGTTGACAACTCTTTCAGTAAAAAAAAACAAAGAAAGGTTAAACAGTACTACATCATTTACATTTATAAAATAGTTTTATTTATAATAAACAGTAGAAAACCTCGTGTTTACATCTATACTAAAATGTGACAATACAATGAAGACAAAATTCAAAATGGCTCGCACATTTCAACACTTTTATTGTGATTTATATTTAAACTAACATATGTATTAATCAAGTCCTGTATTTCCAATTCAACTATATAAATCAGTCACCCATAATAAAATGATTCGTGAATTTCTGACCCCTACAAATACGTTAGTTGAAGAATCAGATTCACAGGTATTCATCCTTCGGAAAGAAATTCCTTTCGACCTCGTGCTTGGAAGAACCGGACACACAACCCCATTCCCACAAATATGTCACATCTTTCTTTTTAACTAATTTCATACTATTTGTACACTTAGGACATTCGTACACATTCGAAATCAAACCATAATTCATACACCATTCTATCACACATCCTTCACCCTTATCTTGCAACCGAATTAAATAAGAAAAATTCACACGTTCAACTCTTTCGACGCCAGCCACTTTGCTCACATTATTCACAAAAAGCACAGTGAAATGACGAATATCCAAAGAGCCCGGTTGAATAATATAAACTGTCACCTAAATTCCAACAATTTTTATTAGACCAAAAAAGAAAATGGGAGGTTGCTAGGGTTTGGCATAGTTTTGTTTAATTTGGCGACTTGCTCATAATCAAGTAAAAAAATATCAGCACTGCATTCTAGATTAACTTCATATTAATGTACTTTAATGACCACTACCTGTTCAAAATGTAACATAACCAGAATAGTAATTACCAGAAATGGAATTATTTGTAATTGCTGTTCTGACAATAAGCAAGAAGTGGACAGTTTTAAAACCACATGATTTCTATTTCAAATTTCATTTGTATTAAAAAATCAAACTACAGTTATTCAAAACAAGTAACATTTCAGATAGCAAAGGATCACAGATAGCACACAAGCCGCAGTTTGGCCATGTCTGGCATAGAATTCTTAAGAAATCAACTAAAATAGGCCATAAAATCTACACCTCAAATATTTTATGTCTACCAGAAAATGAATAATAAACCTCAAATATTACTTGTTTAAATACTAAGTAGGCAAAAGATAACTACTTTTCTGCATTCTTCATATAGCATAAGATTCAAACCCAAGAAAAATAAACTCCTGAATTTTTAGTGCTTACATTCACACTTACTTTGACATATCCAGCAATTGATCCAAATCAACTCCTCTGAAAGTGTATTTACGGAACGTCCTTTTCTTTTTCAATGCATCTTGATTTTGCTGAGGCTCCTGCATAATCAAATCGACCATTAAATCATGAAAGAAACCAGTTTACTCTAACTTTTAAAACAATAAAAAAGCACAATTGTGGTTTAAAAATTCACAGGTAAGTTTTTTCTACCGGATATAACGAGTTTGGAGCCGAAAAAAATCTCGATTGCCATCAGCATATAATAATCAATAAAATTTGCTGACAATTAAGTATAAATAAATCTGGAAAAGAACAGTACTTTAAAATTAAACAAAACAGCATCTTTATTTGGATTCACATTTTGAATAAAACTATAAATTTTGAGCACAATCAAACACAAATGCTTCTGCTTCAAGAGTGATATTCTAATCTCTACATATAATAAAACAAAGAGTCTGTATGTGTGTGTGTGTGTCTTTCGTTCGTGTTGCGAGTAAGCTAATGGACCCAGGGCCACGAAATTTAGTACATAGGTGTATGTACACAAGAGCCAGTGCCCCTCGAAGCGACTTTTTCGAAATTCAAATAATAATTTTTTTTTTTTATTTTATGTTTTGTGAACAAATCGCGTCATTTTGAGACATAGTGGGCTACAGGAAAGCGAGATTTCACTCTATACACTTCATTTTTACATCGTCGTGAAGCGTAGACACTTAGCTATTTTACCAACTTAAAATAAATTTCGTATTTCAATAAATCGATTAAATACGAATTTATTTAGGAAGGTGAGCTTAACACCTTTTCAGCAGAATTTTTATAAAAAAAACTTATTTTAAAAAATGTGCTGTTTATTTTCCTTTGATTTTTGGACACGTTGAACTTTAATCCTTGACTCCTTTTAAAAAAGAAATTTTGGAAAAATATTAATATTTTATATTTCTTTTAAATTTTTTAAATGAAGCTTCCGAATACACTTCTCACATCTCAGATATTTTAAAAATGTTGTTTTGGCAACAATTTTCCTTTTTTATTGTTGCTGATAGATTTTGATAAAATTGCATCATTTTGAATAGTTTTATTCTTTTAAAAATTTCGGTTTGGCAACATTTTTTCATCGTATTTCTTATGTTACTGTTTTTAAGAGACTGAAAAGTTTAAGAAATTAAAAAGTTGTTTCTTTTTGCAACGATAAATTGTTTAGTTACTTTATTAGGATAATGCTTTTTATATGTAAAGCATTTTTAACTGAATTTTTTTTCCGTTGTTGTTTGTTTCTTTTTCGATAAAATTGATCTGCAGAGTAAAATTCTGTGCAGGTTTCAAATTTAATGTTTGGTGTTCTCTTTAGGCATTTTTTTGGTACACTGAAAAGCCAGACAAAGGCTGGTCGTGCAGTGTCTAGTTACTCATAATGAATTTGATTTGAGTTCCAGTGCTTACCATAAATCTATTCTGTTTATCTTCCCATGGTAAAAAGCATCATCCTAGTAAGCAAATGGCTTCTACCGTCTTTTTCTGAAAATAAGACATCCTCCGAAAATAAGCCCTATCGTGATTTTCGGAACTTTTTGTAAAATAAGACATCCTCCGAAAATAAGCCCTATCGTGATTTTCGGAACTTTTTGTAAAATAAGACATCCCCCGAAAATAATCCCTAGTTAAAATAATGTGACAAAAAAATTCGTTAAAAAAGGCTGTTGATTTATTAAGTAATAATATGTTTAGCTTTCCTAATACTCGTATTTCAGTGAAATGTTTGAAACAAAATATTCCGAGAAATTAATTGTTTACCTCTACAGTTCGTTTCAAATTAATTCTTGGAATTTATCTTAAAAATACAACATAAGGCAGCAGTCTACATTGAGCGACAGTGCTGGCATGCAACGTTCATTCATTTCAGTCTTGTAAAACTGATTATTTCCTCATGCGTAATTTTATTTAAAAATAAAGTGAATAATTTTTAACCCCAGTTAAAATGAGTATAAAACGAAAGAGCTATTCCGTCGAGTACAATCGTGGAAGACTCCAGAGGTGTAAATCTTGCAGCATTCTGTAAAAAGAAGATGCTGGATCTCCGTATGGTTCGTAAATGGCGTGCAGACTACGATTACCTGTGTCAACTGGTGGACCAAGGAAATGAGAAAAAACGCGGAGTTGGATCAGGTCAGCAGCCGTTATTTTCTGAGTTGGAAGCTTGCACCTGGGAATGGATTGCAGGCAGGAGAGCAATGGCTTTCGGTGTGCGCAGGGCTGATATTCAAAAATTTACCCTTGAAACAGCAATTGAATTTGGTAAATCCACAGAAGAATTTAAAAGCACCGTCACACTGGTTGGACAACTTCCTTAAACGATATGAACTGTCTCTAAGGAGATCAACAACATTGTTTAAGCAGGAAGACAATGAAGTTGTTAAGCGTGCACCTGCGTTTAAGCTTTTTGTTGATGGCATCGATTTTTCGAAATACCAACTCTCCAACATGATTGCTACAGATAAGACCGCGGTATTCCTAGGCCAAGGAGCTCAAACGACAGTTCACCACAAGGCTTCTTCGTCAACTTACGTTCCTTGTACCGGTTACGTTAGTGCACGTGTTACCTGTATTTTGGCAATTCGTTTAGATGGCAAGAAAGTATCGCCATTTTTAATCACTAAAGGTAAAAAGGAACAGATTCAACGTGTTTCAGGAATTTATGTCATTGAAAGTGAAAAAGCCTGATGCATCCAAGCAGTTATAAGAAAAAGGGTTGATTTTATGCTGCCACCACTGTTGAGGGGTCAGAATAGAGGTTTACTAGTTTGGGATTCAGCCAGTACTCACCGAGCTAAAGACATGAAAAACTTTCTTGCTGAGAGGAAGATTGATCAAATAATGATTTCGGCAGGAATGACTGATTACTTCCAGACACTTGACATTGCAATAAACAAGCCATTCAAGGATCATTTGAGGATCGAAATCAATGAATATATTGAAAACAGAATGGTGAGAAATCATCGAGGTAATTTAGTAAAACCAGGTTTACAAAAAGTTGTGAATTGGGTAAAACATTCATGGGACAAAATAACTGATAGTGATGTTTCCAACGCACTACGAACAGGTTACTTAGACAAGAAGTATTCATTTAACAATAGCTATATCGCAAAACATGAGAGATTCGGACCAATGATTCAACAGGAAATGAATTTGGAAGAAAATCAGAATATAATTCAGAATTTTATTTATGACGATGTTCCAGAAGAAGATGACATGACTGTAACTGAATAAATTTAAATTTCTGTATTCTGTGTAAAATAAATATTAAAATAAAAATATATAAATATGCTTTTATTTTTGCCCTCCCCTGAAAATAAGCCCTAGCGCTTATTTTGGACCAAAAAAGAAAGTAAGACAGTGTCTTATTTTCGGAAAAAGACGGTATATAGTGTAAGTATATTATGCTCTCAAAGCAGTCCTTTAGAATCTTTCTAATGAACTCTTATATTTTTTTCAGTCACAAAGGCATCAATATTATTCCATTTAATCCTTGTATTAGTCAATCAACAAACTTTTTCCAACTTAGCATATCTCTTCAATGAGGTTTGAGATATATATAACAAACAAGAATTAAATTTCATGTCAAATACAAACCTTACATCCAAAGAATAATAATTAACAAATCAACAGGTAACCACAGTAGAAACTGGTTTTGAGAAAATGATCCAGAAAACTTATTCCATTTAATCCTTGTATTAGTCAATCAACAAACTTTTTCCAACTTAGCATATCTCTTCAATGAGGTTTGAGATATATATAACAAACAAGAATTAAATTTCATGTCAAATACAAACCTTACATCCAAAGAATAATAATTAACAAATCAACAGGTAACCACAGTAGAAACTGGTTTTGAGAAAATGATCCAGAAAACTTTTTCAGGTGATAAATTTAAGATATACTTGAAGCTTATCAATCACAATGCACAGTTTGGAACAAAAATTTGAGACTACACTTAGTGTCCAGCAATGCTTTTTATTAATTAAATTAAGGTGGTACGTATGCCCTCTAAAGATCAAACAAAAAATCTCTCATGTTATGACAAAATTTTATGCTTCATAAATTCAACATCGAATGTGGTGAAAGAACTGATGTTTCAAAAATTATTCCACAGAAAGATATAATACTGGTTTTTTTTAATATATTTTAAAGAAATAACATAAGTGATAGAAGAGGGATTATGCTTAAATATAAAAAATTACATTTTTGTATTACGTATAAGGGGGATTTCTTTTTGAAGAAAAAAAAATAGGCAGAGCGAAAAGTTTCTGAACTCACACCTTTAAATCACCAGCATTTTATAACATCACTATGTCGGTTGATTATTTATATCACTAATAAATAACTGTTCCGTTTATATCAAGGTATGCAGTATTTCCAGTCTTCACTACCATGATATTACTCTTATTAGAGAGACTTAGATATGAACCACTGTAAAGAAATAATTCCCTAATATTAAGTACAAGAAACTAAGTTTCATAAATTCTACACACACTATCAAACACTATGAATAAACATCAGATCAAAACAGATATAACTTTCCTTTACTTACCTCCTCCATATTGACTATTTAATGCTGCAATGCAACACGCGAAAACTACCATTCGCACCTTCAACAGAGATCTAATGTTGCCAATAACAGTGAAGTTTTAGGATAAAAAGTTTAATAAACGGGATTGCCAGATAAAAAATTGAAGCTTTTGTATAAATTCCTACCACATTTCCCTGCTATCAATCGCCTCCTTCCGCATTTCATTTTACTGTAAAAAAAAAAAAAAAACTCAATTCTACATTTCTATTATGTAGCCCTGAAATATTTTGTGATTCAAAATTTAATTCAACAACAACAAAAAAAATTACGGAAATTTCCGAACTTAGATGAAAACAATAACAGGAAAAAAAGAAAAAGCAATTGAATGAGCTAGAATATGCGGGCAATAGAGATAAAAAACAGAACTCTTTTAAAGCCCTCATAGTAAAGTTAATAGTTATTAAAAACTTACAATTTTTTTTAATGTATTGCCAAAAACTTTAAACAGTTGCAATCTCCGATCGCATATTGACATATCGGTGGCCTTTCTGCGCGTAGTTGCAATTTAAAAGCCAACGCCTAAGGGCACAAATCCAAATCATAGGTTAATCCTTTTTATTAAAATGTTTGTTACAGTAGGAATACGACGGTCAACGAAGATCCGCGGTTTCAGAGCGCAAAACGCTTTTACTCCTCTTCCACTGAGCTCTTATCAAGAATGGAAAAAAGTTCGTGAAACTGTTCGAAAATGATGGCATGGCAGAGTTTCCGTTGGTGGTTCATCTTTCGGGGAATAATGGTAAGAGGCCGGCCACGTGAATAATAGAAGTTATTATTATGATTATGTCTGTTGCTGCTGGCAGTAAATGTTATGGTACGAAAATGTGATCGGGATATTTGTGTATTGGGGGAAGGGGGAGTAAAGGGAGAATAGCGGAGGTTTCGTATTTCGGAATTATGATGAACTGGACTGACCGGATGAAATTCATAGCTCAAGCGCGTTTATACTAAGTGTAGGTGTAAATGTTAGGGTATATTTAATTTGGTTTGTTTGATTATAGCAAAACACACGAAAGTTGTCTGCCTTACGGGATGGATGCCTTCGGGAAGGACTTTCTAAGGAAAACTGGTTCGCATATAGGTTACACATTGCAAACACGATTGCGAGCAGCCTGTTCGCTGAGATTTTAATCTCGGACCAGTTACTAGTGTTCAGTGATTTTAACGCTCAGCGGCTGGACGGCTTCTGTTAATGTTAAGGTCTGAATGAACTGTGATGCATGGAATAAATCAAGAAACATTAAAAACATTAACAGTTAACTAAGAACTTTGTTCTGAAAAATTTCTAGCTTTTTAAGTGAGTTTTTATTGGATGTCCCCAACTGAACATGCATTAAAATAATGCTGGGCGGTGGATAATTTTGTATAGGACAAGCTTGTTTCAAAGTGTGGTCTCATTATTACAGTGATGATTATCGAGTGTGACTTTAGCTATAAAACATGAGTGACCCATTATAAATCTTCATCCAAAAGTAAGGGAGGCTTGGTAAAGACTTTGAATTCTTTACAAAAAATGGTGGTATTTCATTTACGATTATTATTGGAAATTTTCGGGAGTGAAAACCAACGTTCAAAGGGAATAGAATAATTTTGGAGGTGGAGTCGAATGTGATTGATTTTCAATGGAAGGGTTAGTATTGAAATATCACCTGCGAAAAGGTCAAGGCTGATTGTCGAGTCTGTAAGGATGTATGTGTGTAGATGTTGTAAAGTAAGAAGGAGAGAATTGATCCCTACGCAACTCTTGAAACCATGGGGAGTGTTATTGAATGCGTATTACAACTTTTAATGGAAAATATTCTGTTGCATAGGTAGGATGCCATGAGCTTAGTTAGGTGTTCAGCAGCACCGGATCTTGGATTTTCTGAGGTGGGGCAATAGTTTAAAACTGCCGCCTTCGCCTGCCCTTCTTCAGTTTCCCTAACAAATTTTGATTTTGTTTAATAAACACAGAAGTAGAGTAGACTTTGAAATAAAACTTAAAATCCATTCTTTTTTAAGAAACTCGTAATGTGCCATTTTTTGTTATATAGAAAAGATGCATTTCAAAAGTTACATAAATAATAAGCCGGGCGTCCCCTCCCAGGAGAGTCACCTCCACGGTGAACTTACGGTCGGATTCAGGCAGGAGGGCCTCTAATCCTCTATGATTCGTTTTTTCGCCCTAACGGGATTTCCCCCTGACCTTCTAACCAATCCTTGTAGGTGAAATTATTTGAATATGGTAAAGCCACGAGAGCTAATTGCCTAACAGGAATGATGCCTTCGAGGTGGACTTTCTACGGCTAGTATTCACATTAAACATGGGAAAAATCCCAGAAAATAATTATTCAACCAGCTCGTTTGCTTGGGTTTCAACCCAAGCCAGGTCGAACTAGTATTCGCAATTCAGTATTCACCGTTCTTAACTATTTGGGAGCTGGTGAGGCCATTGAAGTACGAAATAGGAGCTGTCGGTGAACTTGACCTCTCTTTTAACGCTATTAAAATATTACGGAATTAATAACGAAAATTAAAATTTTCCTCTGCGAGCATTTTGTTTCGCAAATAAGCCTAAGGCATCGTCACGATCGGATGTGCGGTTTGATTTTCGATTGGTAGAATCCCGAGAGTTGATAAAATTTCCTGGCTCCTCGATGATCACAAATAATTCTTTAAAAGTTTTAATTTTCTAAAACTTATTAAGAATAGGTTTTTATTTCTTTTTACTGTTACATTACTTTAGGTGTCTAGTCTGGACAGCGGTCGAGATCGATGTCGGAAACCCAGTCGGGATTTTCTTTCCACTCGACAGCAAATGGGAGAGTGAGTCTGATCCCTTCAAAGTCCGTCGACGGGAAACGAAGTGGAAATTTCGTGCGGAAGTAACGTTTATTGCATAGCAATTAGTCTGTCTCACCTCTACATTGCCCCTGGCTCAGGGGAAGGGGATAGCTTTTTGTCGAAAGTGCTGTTTCGCACGTGCTTATCACTGAGGGTGGCGGTAGGGAAAAAAATATCAACCACTTCGAGTAAATGGTGACATTTTTCGTAAAATTCCGCAGCTGTTAAGCAGCCGCTGGCAAACTTGATAGCCCATTTATTAAGGAGCACAGAAAAAAGAAACGAGAAGAGTTAATGGATATTTGAAACGCAGAAAGAAACGGCCTTTCCAAAACTGCAGATATGTGAAAAAACGTAAGCATAATTTCACGTATGATCTATTGCAAAATGGAATTTTTTTAAAAGGTTGCATATTTGTAAACTATTTGCTAACAGAAATTTTATGATTAAAATTTTTTTTGTCTTAAAAGGCTATGCAACAATGTCATAAATCAAATCATTGAAATATAGAATCCCGTAAGCGTGTTTAATATTTGTATTGAATTTGAATAATTTTTTTTTAAATTTATAGCAACTGATGATTATATCAATAATTATTTTCCGCATATAGTCTCAGGCCCTCCTTACTATGGAAAAATAAGAAATGTTGAGAATATTTATACAACTTATTTTTTTAATTTTAATTTCAATTTTTTCAATGATTTTTAAATATACCTGAGCAAGGGACTTGAAACAAATTATTAATACAAAATATTATAAAAGAAAATTTTGCTTTAAAATATTAAAAACCTTTCGATCATTTTTAACCATTCAATAGCCCAAAACGGAATTCTTCAATATATTCATAATTAAATTATTCTACAAAATCAGTTCTGACATCAGCTAATTTATATTCAAAATTGAATAATAAAATTAAGCATTTAATAACCTATAAGTAGTGGACCAGATATGTGTAAATTTTGAAATTCTGAACTTAAGTCGATTATGTTGATTGAATCATTATTGATGGCTACAGTGTGATTGAACAGTCATGAGTCCGCCTTGCTATTTGCTGTAATGGAGGAGAAGATTTTCAAATCAGTTTTTTTATAGAAGACGTATACCTTTCAAATTTAAACGCACTGTAATTATTTAACGCCCCAAACATTTTCACATCTTCACAAATATGCAGTAGGCCGTGAACATTATGAGAAATATATTGTTTTCCATAACAAAGCCCAAAATTTACTACGAAGAGATTTATTAGAGACTGTGCGTATTCAGAATTGCCGTTTGATTTGGTATCATAAGAGTCTAATCGAAATATGAAGTAGTAAGAAATGAGCATATAGCCTTTTCGTTTAAAATTTCTTTTAAAACAACTGGGCCAGTGTACAATAAAAATTGGCGGTATTCTGTAGCTTTCGGATGTTTCAATTTTTTAGGGTCCTTAGTTTTCTCGCAAATTCAATTGGTGCATAAGGCTTTAAACTAGTCAAAAAATTTTTTTTTCAAATTAATTCAACATTTTTATGTAGTAATCGTGCTTGTAAGCTGCCTCCGCCTATCCAACTTTTAATCATTTTTCGTACTACTTTTCCTCCTAAGCACACGAGGCGCATAAAGTCTAACGGAATATTTATTGGTTCTATATTTGGAATATTCCTTAAAATGGGGTAATCGTTGTGGTAATTGCCATCAGTCAGTTTTTCTTGAGACGTGAAAAATCGGTATTTTGATATAGTTCATCAACAGATCCTGGAAAACGTACCCTATTGTTAATATACTTGCCAGCAATACTGTACTTCGAACAACTTGACTATCCAGTATGATCTTTAGTAAACAAAATATATGATTTTGCTGGAGCGTCATATACAATATTATTCACAGCAAATTTTATTTTATTTTTCACTTCCGAAGATAATACCTTCATTAAATCATTTCACAGTTTCGTCCGTAAATTCTTTTAAAACTTCATTAGCTTTTGGTTTTGAACTACCATAATATGCACCAACGATAAATACGTTTCTAGTAAAAATAATATTCACAAAAATAGGGCAGAGGGAATTATTATTTGATCTGAATATGAATAAACCATCAATATTTATTGCTATTTCTATACAAGATAACAGAGGCAAAATTTGAAGGCTGAGCATTTTTTTAATTTGATTTTCTAACCCGAAGTTTACATAGTTTCCAGTCCCCATTTTTTTTATAAAGTAACTCCTAGGAGTGCCTACAAGTGTACGAGCATCACTTGGTAAATTGCTAAAGCATTTATGATTCTTCAGAATTTTTAATAATGCACTCAAAGCATTCTGGTTGATTTGGAATTTTAAGCTCGATTCCATTAATTCCAGAAACGAGTTCTCAAAAGTAGTGTGATTTGAAACATTGTATGAAATATCTTTCATTTCCCCTTTCTGTTAGAATGAAATAGATTCAGTACCTGTCTTACCAACTTCAAAACAAGCGCGACAGATCGAAGTGCAAGGCATATGAGTTTCATATTCCGAATCACAGTTTGGACTGGAACTTAAAGGATATTTGCTAGCGCGAAAATTCGTCACAGGCATTTTTTACATAATTAAATGCTACTTCATCTTCTGATGAATCTGATAATATACGTTGATTTATTCTCCTATAATTCTGTCTTTTAGATATATGAGATATTTTTTTAGTTCTGATCATTTTTGCAGAATAAAGGAAAAATTTAGGAACTTACTTTTCGCTTTTCAATAAAAATCGTTCCGTTAACGCTTATTTGTGAAGTTAGCTCCTAACTGGAACAAAATTTTGAATGACAGCAGTTAACGTTTAAGCTTCAGCAGAATAGCTGAATTCTAGAAATCAAAAAGTAAATACGTGCACTTTTCCTCTTTGGACGGTGTTTCAAGGGTATCACTGTACGGAGCAATTAACACCGTTGGGGACATTCTCCGTCGAAAGTGACTCCAGATTTCCGATGAGCTTTCCGTTTCTGCGTTCTTTGTCATTGTAGGGGATACGAAGAAGGGAAAGACACATAAATCAAAGACTTTTAACAAAAGAGAGTTTTCTTGGGGCATAGGCTACAGAAAAAACGCTTAGAGATGTTACATTCTGAGCAGAGCTCAGTTTCTCAAAAGCAAAGAAAAGGGGCAGTTTTACGAACATTGATAATAATGGAAGCAAAGATTTATTTTCAGCTTCAATCGTTATTTATAGCATAAAATAAAGTAATAAAACTGCTGAGTTTAAAGAATGTGTTTAATTTAAAAATTAATTTTTTTTGTTTTAAACTTTGAACATCTATTTAATCCGCTATCTAATTTTGAGTTTTTATAACAACATTTAACTTGGTGTTGTTTACCTTAAAGAAACGTGCTTACTGCATTTTCTGGATGTTAAAAAATTAATAAAGCAGTAATTATTGCTAAATTATGAGGAGTCAGTATAGCATTGTCGGCATAACATATAAGATTGGAGAGTGCTAGATATATTTTTTCTCCCTTTGTTTAGCAAAGACCGGATATTTGTATGGCTAAAGAGCTCTTTGAGGTATCAAAGTAAGGTTTGAGGAGAGTAAGAACTTAATGTTAGTTCTTACCATTCTTAAACCTCATTTTCCTATTATAGAGAGGTAAAAAGTAAGTTACTTCTTACCTCAGTCGTTTTGAGAGACTAAGTGTCATTGTTAAAGAACTTACCAGAAAATGAACGAAGAAACTGCAATGAATTTTTTAGCTGAACAAAATTATTCTTCTGTTCATAAATTCAAATTAAAGCAAGTTAAAACTTGTACAAACTATCTTTTAACTGCGTCTGTAAACTAAAATTTCGTCGGTTAAAAAAGAAATTCTTTTTACTTATTACTGCACAACACTAAACATCATTCATTACTAATGTAATGGTGTAAGAGATCTAAAAGTATTTTTTTCCTCTGCGGTTTCAAAGTACAGTTATTTCTGTGTCAAGAACTAGTTAATGGAACGATTTTTGGATCTAAATCCTTTCAGTAATAAGTTTTTCTCTAAAATTTTCGATGAATTGTATTGAATACTTTTATAACTCGATGTAAGTAAGTGCGTGGTTCAGCCATGCCTTAATGCCATTCCCAAGCAACTAAATGCTACATTATTTCTAATTAGTGCCCAGAGACGGGAAAGTAGCCAGTGACTGATTGCAGTACCGAAGGGCCCAGGTTCGAATACCGGAGAAGGCATAGATGTAAATCGTCTGTACCCTCATAGGAGGCAACGGTGGTCCATCTGTTACCCTCATAATAAAGTGACCACCACTTCCGGTCTTAACAGTGACCATTGCCTCTAATGGCTAGTGCCAGCCATTGGAAATTAAAAAAAATATATAATTTTTGATTATCTTGATTTAAGGAGCTATGGCAAAGCACTCGAGGGCAGTCTAACAAAGGAAAGGAATATTTTTACTAACCACTTTCTCTTTTTAAGAGATATTGGCTCGTTTATACGCTATGTACAGGAAAAAAAAACATGAAAAATCTCATGCAGCCAGTTTGTTCCCCAGAATATGAATCTTGTCGAACTAGCAGAGTTTAGCGGTTTAATTCTCTGCAGCTTGAAAGATTATTTACTTAAAGCATAGTACATCATGGCCATCTATTCATAGGATAAATGTCTTCGTGAAAGATTTTAGCGAACCTGTAACGTAAATAATGTTTGGGTTCAACGATATTAGCAAAATATCTAAAAATAATGTGGGGAAAGGCAACGACTATAGTTGATAACACACATTTATTAATATTCACAAAGATAGATTACATTAGGTTTACGATTAATGAAATAATATATGAGTGATCGAGCAACGTCTGCTCCGCTCGCCAGCTATTCCTCGTCTCTCTCGAAAGCGGGGAAACACACCTGCTGGCGCAATGCATACGTCACAAAGTAGGGGATTAGGGAATATCATGACATAACATTTCCCACATTCGGTCATCATGACCGGACAGGCGAACTCGCCTGAAGCGACATAATATATCATCAAATTAAAAAAATATTATTATAATATAGTAACATAGGTATGAGAAAAAAAATAATCTGTAGATACAAAGCTGAGGATACTTACACAAATGGAGCAAAAAAAAATAGATTAAACACATCACAGCAGTTAAATAAAAAATAAAAAGAACATTAGTTATGACAAAATGAATTAAAAAATTGATATGAGGGAAAAACAATTATTAGAAAGTTCTCAGGTGTCATCTGTCCAGACACAGGAGGACCTATAATGCTGACAGTTTAATAAAAATCAAGTGATACGTTCAATATTGTTGGACCAGGGTTTCATATATTCAGCACAAGTGGATGTCTTGGATGGTCCGTCGAAAAATGCACACTTTTCCACATCATAGGTGTCATTTTGTTTGAGCTTGGTGACTTTATAAGGTCAGAGAAATTTCTGTTTGAGTTTTAGACCAGGGCTAAACTGAGTTCGTTTGATGGCCACGAGAACATGAAGTTGAAATTTTTCGGCTTGTTTTTGCCGCAAATTATATGTACGATGATTGTCGTCTTACACTTTAGAGATTTGCTGTTTTGCGTCCTTACGGAGATCATCACGTTGCTGAATGAATGCAGATTTCATCTCCTCGTCGATTAGAGCAGCGATGTTGAAGTCGTTTTGCGATTTCATTTTAGTCCCAAAGAGAAGTTCAAAGGGAGTGGAATTGATGCTACGTTGAAAAGTGGAATTAATAATTTGTTGCACAGCGGGAACATGGCGGCACCATTGTTCAGGGTTGGTTATGGAGAGTTTAGAAAGAACAGCAATAATAATGGAGTTCAAACGCTCAACTTCACCGTTCGATCGTGGGAGGCCAGCTGTAATAAGAAACGTGCTTTATTCTCTGTGTGTCACAGTAGTTTGCAAATGCAGTGGATTTGAATGCAGGGCCTCGATCAGAAATAATCCGTGAAGGATTTCTGAAGACTGATCTTTGAGTTTCCAGCCGACTGATAACTTCATCTGCGTCTGTGGACTTTGTCGGATATAGCCACACGAATTTAGTAAACGAGTCTATAACTGCCAAAATATGTTTGTATTTCTCGGATGTCGTGGCAAGGGGACCTAGGTGGTAGATATAGAACGTGTGCAAGGGTGCGTCGTCTTTGTCAATGGGGTGCAATAGCTCGTCTTGTTTGCCACGCTTTCTATTATTGAGGGTGCATGGGAAGCAGTTATGGATGCAGCGCTCAATTTTTTCTTTCAGATTTGGGATAAAATATTCTTTGTTTAAAAGTTCTTGAGTGCGGATTACGGCAGAGTGGCCTCGTTCGCGAGCTGTTTTAATGATATTTGCTTGCATATCTTCAGGCACCACAAGTAAGTCAATGCCGTTGACGTTTTTGTACAGGAGTTTGTTCTTAACGAGAAAGTTATCATACGAAGGCGTTGTTTGAAGAAGTGCTTTAATAGCCGTAATATGCTCGTCGGTTTCTTGTGCTTTGCGAAATCGGAGAAGGACACTGTCTTGGATAGTCATGCAACATGGACTGCGACTGAGGGCGTCCACGTGAGCCATCTTTGAGCCGGTGCGGTGTTCAATTTCGTAGTCAAAATCTTGGAGATATAAAACCCATCGCGCTATTCCCGAATTGAGTTCCTTTTTATTTAGAGTTTGCACGAAAGCGTTGCAGTCAATGATAATTTTAAAATGCGAACCAAGGACGTAAATATGGAACTTTTTTAAAGCTTCAACAATTGCAAGGACCTCGAGTTCATAACTGGTATATTTACGCTCGTTGTCCGATGTTTTTTTCGACATGTAGTAGACAGGGTGAAAGCTGTTATCATTCATAGATTTTTGTAGTAGGACTGCTCCCAAGCCATCAATGGATGCGTCGGTAGGAATTTCGATAGGACTGTTTTGATTAAAAATACTTAAAACTGGTTGTTGAAAAAGCAAATATTTTAATCTGTGAAATGCGGCTTTCTGATCAGCATGAAATTGAGAGGGGGTGTCCTTACGAAGGAGATCACTAAGGGGTTTGGCAATGCTAGAATATGAGGGAATGAATTTTCTAAAATATCCCGTGAGACCGAGAAAGCGTTGGACGTCTTTCGTACACTTAATAAGGGGTTTGGCAATGCTAGAATATGAGGGGATGAATTTCCTAAAATATCCCGTGAGACCGAGAAAGCATTGGACGTCTTTCGTACTCTTAGGTTCGGGGTAGTTAATTACAGATTTTGTTTTCGAAGGGGAAGGAAAAAGGTTACCGTCTTCAACGATATGTCCAAGAAATTCGACATTTTGTGAAGAAATTGACATTTACGAAAATTAATTTCTAGACCATATTCACTAGCAACTTTGAGTACTTGACTGAGACGATGAATGGCCTCATTTTCATTTTTGGCGGGAATAACGACATCGTCCATGTAGGGTAAAACATAACCTTTGACAATTAAATCACGAAAAACACAACGTATAAAGCGCTGGAATACTGAAGGGCAATTTGAAAGACCGAATGGCATTCGAAGAAACTGAAATTGTCCGGTGTGAGTTACAAAAGCTGTATATCTCAGGTGAGTTACAAAAGCTGTATATCTCAATTTTTCGTCCGCTACGGGCACATGAAAAAAACCGTTACGTAGGTCAAGAGTACTAAAAATTTGGTCGTCTTGAAGTCTATCCAAAATTTCATCAATAAGAGGAAGAGGAAAATGATCCTTAATTAAAAGTCGATTAAGTTTCCGATAATCTAAGCAAAAAAAAAGTGTACCGTCTTTTTTACGCACCACCAGAACTTGACTGGCATATGGAGATTAAGGTTCAATAATTTTAAGTTTCAACCATTTATTTATTTGTTTGTCAACAATTTCCCTTTCAACAAAAGGAAGGCGTCTAGGAGGGTGAAAAATCGGTTTATCATCGGATAGAGTGATATTAAATTTAATATCTGTCGTCTTTGTTTTATTTGGGGCATAAGAATTCAGCAAACGTTCTGCCGCAGCACGAGTTTCTTTGGAAACATTTGAACCAATATCAAAAGCTGGAACATCATCATTTATGGCAGAAATGAAGGATTCAGGAGTAGTTTCAAAGTATTGCTCTGGTTTTGAAAAATATATACCGTCTGGTGTAATAGTTAATTTAGCATTTTTAATCACGTCACATCCTACAATAAGAGAAAATTGCATAAAATGATTTGGAACAACTCTAATATTAGCCGGAAAGTCCTGGTTATCAATGTTGATAATGGTTTGGAAATAGCCAATAATAGGAATTTTTGAGAATTCGAAACCACTTAACCCTCCAGAATTATTTGAAAGTGGTGGGGAACCAAGTTGAATCCATGTGTTTTGGGTCAGTAATGTGACCTCACTTCCAGTGTCAATTAATACAGAAACTGTGCTATTAAGTATAGCGACAGTTTTACACATATTACCGTGAGAGGTTTGTACTGTATTTATTCCGGCAGGTAGAGTGGAAGTCTCATTTGGAGTAGTGAGGTGGCAATCCATAGATTTGTGTCCAAAACGACCACAAGTTAGACATTTTGGGCCAAGAGAATGATTAGGACAGAACCGTGAGAGGTGTCCGACCTCATTGCAGTTAAAACAAGTTTGTGGTTTAGTTTTAGATGAACCAGTATTATTAAATTTCGTGTCATGTTGTTAGTCTGAATTTTTTCTTCCAGTACCACGTCTGGGGCCATTGTACGTATTTTTTAAATTCGATGGATGAGAGGTATTTGTATGTCTAGTCGTAACTACAGTTTCATAAGTGCGTAGCTTTTCCTTGAATTCAGAATACGATTTTGCACCGTAGAGAATAATTTTATCGGTAGGGATGGGGTACCTAGTAGTCCTTGAATGGCATACTGAATGACAGAAGCCTCGTCAATAACACCGTCACCACGATTTGCAATTTCACGCATTGCGATTAAATATTGCATAAAGCTTTCATTCGAACGCATTTTTCTTCTTTCTTCATTTTTCTTTTGGGAATAAGTGAAAATTATCCTCGATATCGTTGAAAAAAGCACGGACTGAATAGCAATCATTGCCTGAAAAGTTTCTGTATGTGTTTGAAAGATCTTTCAAAACAAACCAAAAGTCATAACTCATCTCGCGAATCTCGGTGCATGCCGTCAAAACACCGGAGCCACTCGAATTCAAATTTATTACTTCCGGGTTAGAAGAAACAACGCGATTCGGAGCCGTGGAGGGAGGGGAAAGGGGAACAGAAGAACTTAGACCTACAGGCGTCGGTGCACTATCAGTGTTTGAAATTGGATGATCGTCATCGGATAAAAAACCAACATCTAGGGAATCGTGAAAATCCGTCAGATTAGTGAGCGCATGAAACTTTTTTTCACATAAAATATCTTTATTAGTGGAAACTTCCAAATGCAATAAATTAGCCACTCATATAAAATCTGAGAAAGAAAATTCTTTTATTAGAAGTTCTTTATGTTTTGCCAAATCGAAACTGTCCGGGAAGCATATAAGCAAAATGTACAGTGCTAGGACAACGGCTTGAATTTGGCCAATGACAGTCCAGATGAACGTCACCATTAACTCCGCCCACACGAGTGATGTCATATTTCTGACGTTTCTTTACATTCTATTGTTCGGCGTTACGAAGGTCATTCTTTGAATGTACATTTAGTTTTTAGGGATGAAACTGTTTGTATATATGCGTATATATCTGTATATAACGATTTAATGTTTGTTTCGGAATATTAAGGATTATTCAGAGCTTAAATTGCTCCGGAACCCAGCTCCTGTACTTCATAGTTTTGGGGATATGTTCTAATTCTAGCAGGAGCGCACCGGAACCTTAAATAAGAAGGTTCCGGCACTTCTTTTATGTAACTCAACAACAATTTCAGTAGAAATTTGATATCGAAAATTTTATTTTTTCAATAAAATTACATTAAAAATCACATTAAATTTTAATTTATCTCTTTACATTTTATTTAATTTTAATTATTTAATTTCTTTAATTATTTAAATAGATAATAAATTAATTACGAATTAATTAAATAATAATTATCAATTAAACAATAATTCATAAATATTAATATCAATTAAATAATTATTAATTAATTTGATAATCATTAACTATTTAATTTTTAAATTACTAACAATTTAAATAGTCATTTTGTTCATTTATTTACACTTCTTCCTCTTTCCTAACGGTCTTCCATAGGGCTCCGGCACTTCTACTTTTAGAAATTTAGTTCTGGGATTACTCTACTGTTCCAATACAAAATTAGATCAAGTCAGATGGATGGTACTCACGGCTGGAATATGCATGTGAAGTGTGGTTTACAAATTATTCTGCATACTGATAATCAGAAACTTTTAAGTAATGAAGAGTTAAATCATCTAATACATCAAATGTACCTGAGGGAATTAACCGAGTAAAATTATCTTTTCTTGGTTAAAAATGCTAATTTGTGTCGTAAAATTCAGAGAAAAAAGGCTTTATAGATTATTCGTTGGAAATCTGACATCCTGAAAAATGGGGCCAATGGAGAAAAATGACCAAAAGGAGAAATATATATATACGCATACATACACACTCACACACACATATATATGCACACACACACACATATACTGTTACATATAATTCACATATAATTATATATTGAAAATATATGTATGTGTGCTCATATTCACGCATATATATATATACACAAACATGCGTATAGAGAGAAATTTTATAAAGTTCGAGACATAAATTTGTATTCCTTCTCGAACAGTAAGGAAATAATACTTTAAAGAAAAATTAAAAAATAGCATCAATAGAGCAAATTTAGATTGCAGAGTAAAAATGTTCATTCAAAGAACGCATTTCGTAACGCCCAACAGAATGTAAACAAACGTCAGAAACATAACATCACTCATGTGGGCGGAGTTAATGGTGACGCTCATCTGAACTGCCATTGGCCAAACTCAAGCCGTTGTCCTAGCAGTGTACATTTTGCTTATATCCGTCCGGGAACGCGGCAAAATTTCGCATTCTCTTTCGCGAAGAATGATCAAAATCGGAATATCCGAGCACGGTATTAAATAATTTAATAACTCGTGTTGTGCCATATTTAAAAGAGTTCGCTATCAATGGGATATCACTTAATTTTAGGGCCATAGTTCGTTAAGCAATCAAATAGGACAATATGAATATGAAATAGGGCATGTATGAATGAGAATTAAACAGCATAAACACAGTTTAAAATCGTAATATTAATAAATTATGAACGAATCAGGGAAAAATGAGCCTACCTAACTCTGGGGCAGTCCTTATAATCCAACATATTTCTTGTCCAATCCTATGTAATCCAAAATCGAAAACGTCCAAAATCAGAAGAATGGTCAATGTAACATCAATCGTCATAAGACATAATCGTCACGTCTTCAATCGTCATAAAGGCACGTCTTGCCTTTGTTAGCTTTCGTCGTTGATGATTGCTGGTGTCTAGGGTTCGATTAACGCATGCACAAAAGGTACGGTCGAGCCCCCAAAATGTGGGGAAAGGCAACTACTATAGTTGATAACACACATTTATTAATATTCACAAAGATAGATTACATAAGGTTTACGATTAATGAAATAATATATGAGCGATCGAGCAACGTCTGCTCCGCTCGCCAGCTATTCCTCGTCTCTCTCGAAGGCGGGAAACACGCCTGCTGACGCAATGCATGCGTCACAAAGTAGGGGATTAGGGAATATCATGACATAACATTTCCCATAATAATGTTTACAAAATATATTATGTAGCAATTAGAATTTATTCTTAAACACACTTTCAATATGAAACTCAAAACGGCTGAAAACCCGTGCATATAATTTGCAAGAAAATGCTCTTATCACTAGACATTGTTAAACAACAACAAAAATTTGAAAATATTTAGAGTTTTATTTACAGCGAACGTATACAAGACAAAAATAAGTGTAAGCATAACAATTAAATTTTTATATGCAGAACATCCACAAAGTAAGATCTTGATTCTTATAATTTGATTTGCGTGTGGTGCAAGGTTATTTTAATATTTTCAGATATCAGCTTCCATAAAAAGTACAGTATTTTCAATGAATTTAATAAATAACCCCTCCGGTTCTCTTTCAACTCGTTCTAGTCGCTAGGGAGGGTACTATTAGAGTGCTTGACTATCCCCTTCACAAGCAATTGAAGAAACATATGACTTTACAATACATTTGAAATTTAAAAAATTGATCACTTTTGATGCTTTTAAAAGGAAAAAAAAGTATGAAAATTAAGCATACAAATTATTTGAAAAATAATCTTTTTTTTTTTCGAGATACTTCTGAAAATTTTCTTTCTGCTCTTTTAATCAAATTTTAACTCATATGTGGACACATAGATAGTCAATTAAAGTTTGATTAGCATTAGTTCTGTGATTTTAATAATGTTTTTAATAATTTATAGTAGATGAAAGCAATTATATAAATAATTTATCTTATATGAATACAAATGTTTATGCGTATTATATTTATAAATGCAGGAAATATTTTAGGAATAGCTAATTCATTAAAAGCTCCTTTCAGATTACCTACAGCTATAAATTAACAAAAGTGTCAGGAAAAGACATTAAAATTAATAAAAAAATAGCCAGTCTGACCCCGATGCTATAAAAGTATATTTTCTAAATGTAGTTCAGTACGCAATTCTTAAGAACAAAATAAGATAAAATAAAGATCTTGCGTATGCTTTCGTATTAGCAAAGTCGAGATTTGAATTCTGTGCTCATCTTAAGACGGGCTAAGAATAAATATTCGCAGTACCCTTGACGACAGAATTCTTTAGGAGTATTTAGTATGTGCATCCTCAGGATGATAACTGATAAAATCCTGAAGATATCTGAGAGAAACATCCTCAGGACACCTTTTTATATCCCGGGACATTGCGACTTGAACAGGACATCCTCAGGATGTTGACTTAAGAAGTCCTCAGAATATCTGAGAATCAACATCCTCAGGATATCGTGTTTCTCGGGACATTGCGACTTCAATAGGATATCCTGAGGATGTCTTGTGTTATGGGGGTATAACTGTATTATAAATATATTAACATATGCAGTAAACGAATTTACGGCACATATTTATATTTATGTCTTTTTAAATCGATACCACTAGCGGCCGAGCTGTAAAATCGCTGAAAACTGGTAGCTTGTTATGAGGTTCGAATCCCGCGAACGGGCTGGCTGCATGGGCGGCATTACCACTGGTAACTTCCAGAAGTATAAACGTTTAAAGCACACAAAGCCTGTTTTAAATAAATAAATAACTATATATTAACATATGCAATGAAATAAATTGCAGTACGTATTCTTATTTATACCTTTTTTTAAAACCATCCCACCAGCGACCGAGCGGTAAAATTGCTGAGGACTGGTAGCTTGATTCGAGGTTCGAATCCCGCGAACGGACTGGTTGCATGGATGTTTTACGTAGTTTTCCTTATGTGTAACGTGTATACGAGCTAGTTTCCCTTAGAACGTCCTCCACGAAAGCAACCCTCAACTTAGGGAGATAGCCCTCGAGACTTTGCCGCAATCACATAAAACCCAAACCAAACACTTTTTAAATCTGTATAAAAAATACACAAAACTGATGTAATACCTTAAAGTAGACCACATAAAAATCAGATAACTAATTATAAATCGTACATTAAAATATTTACAAGAATTTAATTTAACTGAAAATTATATAGGAGATTCTAAAAACTACTGGAAATTGACATTTATAAAACTACTTAAATAAACTTTTAACTCAAAGCAATTTCATATGAATGTTGAATTTATGATGTGCATAATTTGATTATATACTGCATATTCTTTAATGCACTTGTTAATGTATTACATTTTTATACACTACAAATTAAAACAAAAGTAGATTTTATAAGTAGATTACAATTAAAAACATAAAATTTCAAAATTTATAAATTACTCATCAAAACATGAAATTGCGTACAGCCGGTCACAAAAGTATTCGAACACCGAAACCCATTCAGAAAATATAGTTTTCAGGTGTGGGGGAAACAAAACTTCAGCTTATCTTGGCTAGACGAGGAAACAAAATGGTCGTTCAAATCCATTTTGGCTAGATGAGGAAACAAAATGGTTGTTTAAATAAATTTTGGTTCAACAAGGAAGCAAAACGGGTCGTTCAAATCCATTTTGGTTCGGCGAGGAAACAAAATGATCATTCAAATCCATTTTGGTTCGACAAGGAAACAAAATGGTCGCTCAAGTCAATTTTAATGAGACGCGGAAATAAAATGGTCTCTAACAGCATCTCCTTTTTCCATATTTGAATCTGTTACGGCACAAAATGTTTTAAGATCATGGAGAGTTTGCCAGAAATATCTTTGGCAGTCAGTTCAGTTCCAATTCAGTGTTCTCGCTTCCTTATGACCGTTCCGAAACAGCAAGGTTTTCCTCTAATCACGACCAAACTCATCCCAACATTGGGTAAAAGACAAACTTCTAAAGGAAGAAGCTTGGAGAAAAGTCACTAGGGAGCTTCCGTTTTACAATGATGGAAGGAAAATATATTCTTCAGAACCAGGTTGTATTGAAACCCGTAGCGATTTAAAGTGAAATACGGAATATATGAGTCATCATATTTTTTTAAACACGTCTAAATGGAGCCATTTGTTTTCTTGCGTTACATTTCATCGTTTCCATGTTCCCTTTAAAAAAATTTCCCGAATTGTCCCTTTTCATCTTGGAACCATTCAGGAATCCACTATGAAGAAACATTTATCCAGACCATGTTTGTTTCTTTCTCTTCATAAAATATGTAGAATATCAAGCACAACCATGTAGAAAAGTATTCTTTATAGGGATCCGCTATGAAGAAACATTTATCGAGACCATGTTTATTTCTTTCTCTTCATAAAATATTATACAATAGCAAACACAATTCCAAAACCATGTCGAGGAGTATTCTTTACAGGGATTATCACCATCTTATCCGCCATGAGGAAGCTTTTACCTAGGTGAAGGAGATGTTGCATTTTCAGCACCACTCACTGATCTGAAGCGAAACGCGAAATGCTTATATAGATAAGCCATTCATTCCGAAAGTGAAAGCGACTGGGAAAAATTCTCTCAGATAAAATCTGAAACACATATTTAAAAAAAAATTTTTTTGTTAATGCAATGATGTTTTACTTTTCCATGTTAACCTATTGAAAAATGAAAAAGTGAGACATCATTTATTTCAAAGCGTTTTTTTTAAATATTGTAAGGTTTTAGTTAAACTATCAAAGTTTTATTTTAATTTAAATTATTCTATCTCTTCTCTGTTTCAACTTCCCGTCAGAAGAAGCACACGTTTTCAGCTTATGCTAATTTGAAGTAGAGCCAAGTACTATTTAAACCAGAGGTAGAAACCTCTTAGTGTGAGAGAGCTTTTAGTCTCGGATCACGGTCATTCTGTTCGACGTTCGCTTGACCAGCTAGCAGTTAAATTTAAAGCCAAAGGGCTTACTACGTGATTACTTTTTGAAATAAATCTAAGTGCGCTAGTTTTTATATTTCTTGC
>KK112619.1:736903-754664 GCA_000611955.2 Stegodyphus mimosarum | reverse complement strand
ACATTTTTTTATTTTCAGCGCGTGAGACTGTATCAGATATGTTAAAGATATGCTCAATTTAAAATTATTTTGCGATATTGCTGTTGAACTGAATTTTATGGTTTAAGTGCAAAGAACATGGTATTTAACAAATAAAAGTAACACAAAAAATGTTAAATAAACGTCCCTTTGGACGTAATTTAAAATCTGAAACATTTCAGATTTATTTTTATTTATTTATTTATTTATTTTGTGATTTTACTATTAAATTTTATGTGATGTAAATGCGAAGAAAATGATGCTTCATAAATTCAATTAGACAGACAAAAGTTAATAATAATAATAATAATAATAATAATAATAATAATAAAAGAAGAAAGTTGAAATAAATTAATGGCAATATTAACACTATATCGGGAATTCTAAACATATGCTACTGCAAAAATTTTGTGATTTTGCTGCTGAATTTTATATCGCGTAAGCGTGAAGAAAGCTACATTTAATAATAAAGTTAAAAAGACAGAAAGAATTGTGTTAGCAGGAGCGCGTCCAAGAGCAGTCTGACAAACCGCGAACTCAGCGGCAGCATAAACCTTCTGCAGCGACGTTAAAATCTAAATCCTTTCAGATTTGTTTTCATTTTATTATAAATTGATATTTTTAAAGCTTTTTTATACATCTCTTCCGCATAGAATATCCATTTTTAAACAATAATAAATAGAAATATTTCATGAAATTGAAAGTTTTAGTGTTTTAAAAAAAACGTGTCCTACATCCAAAGGATATTCGATTCGTTCACTGGTAGTATTTCTTTTTGTTCAAATTTTTAAAACCTTAGAAGTATTTCATTACATAAATAATAAAATTAAATTAATAACATTCGTAAAGAAACTGGAAGCTTTTAGATTTCAATGGTCGTCCCGTTTGTTAAGGTTTTCTACGCTCTTGCTGAGCTTACAGTCTACCACTTTGCTGTTGCACTAACTCTTGCTAACCCATTTCTTTCTGGGTTTTTTTTTTTCTTCTTTTTAAGTATGATTCTCTTTGCACTTACGTCTTATAAAATTCAACAGCAAAATTACAAAACTTTAGAAAGCAGTATGTGTTTAGAATTCCCGATGAAGTTTTAAGTGTCGGCAGCAGTTTTTCTATTTTGTCTACAGTCATTACTTAGTTTATCATATCAACGTAGAGTTTCCATAATAAGATTTCTTGCAAAGCGTGTTTTTCTTTTTCCGTTTTTTTATTATTAACATTTCGTTTGTTAAGTTTATAAATTAAATATCGCATTCTTCGCACTTACGCCACATAAAAATCCGTTGAATAACAAAACCACAAAATATTTAAAAACACCACACCTTTAGAATTTCTGATATACAGTCTCGGGCGTTGGGGATAACGACGTTTTAATCGGTACAGCGTTGCCACTGTTCGCTTACAGATAGTTGAGTTTGTTAAATATTCATTAAGATTTTACAAAATATGAAATATAAAATCCGAAATTCAAAATTTGGGCTTCCAGGAGCACATGTTCGGATACAAAACTAAGTTATTCGAAATTTGATTTCCTTAGGCGCTCTCGTTTTTTCACAGTGCTAGAAGCATACATACATTCATGCAAATTCTTCATTATTTAATTTCCTTAAAATAATACAGGGCGATAATATTTCGTGGCAACAATTTGAAAATTAAATCAAAAATTTAAAGTGATACGCCACCAAACCCCCTTTCAAAACTAATAGCGAAGTCGGACTAACGCCCTTTTGGGTTAATAAATTTTAATCATTTATTTTTTTTCTTATTCATAATTAGGAAAGCGACCTAATTGACCAACGGGATAGTGGTTAATGACTCTGACTACCACGCCGAAGTTCCCGGTTTCGAATCCTGGAGAAGGCATGGATTTTGTAAATTTTAGTGTCTTTTCGTCATGGGGGCATTTTAAATATATAGCGAGCCATAAGTGCTCTTGTGGGGTTTGGCTGTAAGTGAAAAGCTGTGGTAGATCCACGGACGGACCGCCGGTTTTCTCTACCTTAGAGTGGAAATGGGCAAAACCAGTCTCACTTATCTGGTATCCAAGCATCTTGCTAACGACAGAACAAATCGTGTACTTCTTGCCATGATAAAATTTGTGGGCTTGTTCTGATCACGTCAGGCAAGTGATATTAGTCACAAAAACCTATAAACATTCTTTTTTGCTTTAAAGTTAACCTCGAAAATCTGCTTAGAAATCCTGAAAGAAACTCTATGAATAATCTAAAATTAAAATTAAAAAATATGTGTATCTAAAATATTATTTTAAAACAAAAAACGAGATCGTAAATAGGCAATCGGATTAAAAAAATAATCCGTGAAAGTTAAGAAAATTGCTGACAATAGTAAAAGCTATTACGTATTTTCATTATTATTTCATTTACATCATTTCTAATCTAATTTAATTAGAAATTCATCTCTATAATTTAATAACGAAGAATCTGCAGTATGTATGTGTGTTTCTCGCAGTGTTAGAAAATGACAACACTTATAGCCGTCAAACCTTGAGCACAGATAATTTTTGTCTCGAATTTTGAGATTCGAAACCATTTTTTATTTGCTTTATATTTTCTGTAAATGTAATGAAATTTTAATAGCAAACTGATTTAAATGTATTGCGTCACCACTCGGCAAATCGTAAGCTATTTATCTTTTCAATTTAATCTGAAATCTCAACGATTCAAAAGAAATGTGTTGCCATCCGGCAAAGCGTAAAGTACTTGTCCTTCTAAATAAATTCAGAGATTTAAAAGAAATATATTGCCACTGCCCGAAATAAAGTATTTTTTAGCCTCATACGCCAATGTATTCTCATTCTGCTAACTGCAAATTATTTAATTTTTCTTTCGAATTAAATCTGCTTGTTACTGATTAAAAAACAAAGCGATTTAAAAGCAACGAACGCAGTTCTTTATCCATTATTATTAATTAGTGCGTTAAACTGGACGCGTTAACTTACACTAGATAAACTCATTAAAATCATTACATACATTGCATACACTCATTAAAATCATTACAAACTTCGGTGGTTCTAGGTGCAAGTTATTTCTTCACAATGCAGAACAATCATGCATATATAATCTTGCGTGTAAGTTTCTTTATTATTTAGTAATGCAGATATAAACAATTTTAAATTTATATATTCAATTTGCAAAGATATTTAACACAAACACATATATATATATTAAATTACAATGAAATTTAGCACATTACAAATACAAATTTAATATATATATTTATAAGGTATTTCTCCCGCCTTCTTTGCATGCCTTCCTGGTATAGTGCTCGACGCGTATTCTAGAGGTCCATGGTTCGAGTTCCGGTGAGGGCATTGTTCAATTTTCCCATCTCCTGTTTCTAAATAACCTAATGTCTGTACAAGTGGCGCCCGAACAAAAAAAGTTAGTGAATGATGATTCTCCACCACCGGGATTTGGCGATTGTGTCCCAGAATCCCCAATAACCATTTGAAAGGGGTAATATACAAGGTATTTCTCCCTCCTTCTTCGCATGCCTTCGTGATGTAGTGGTCAGCACGATCCACGCGTATTCAGAGGTCCGTGGTTCGAGTCCCGGCCGAGGACATCGCTCATTTTTGACATCTTCTGCTTCTAAATAACTTAATATCTCTACAAATTTAATTTAAATTTAAAATTATGTAAAGTCAATTGTAAACAAAATAAATTGATTAATTATTACTGCGAACTAATTTGCAATATCATTAAATTCAGAAAACATAAGTAAATAAAGTGCAAGCGTGTAAATACTAGAAAAATATAATCCAATCTAAAATCATTCAATTTTTTTTTTATTTTAACTTGCATAAAGTGAATAATTGTTGATCAGACAATTATTTTTTTTAAATTTTCAATATTTTTGAGATAAATTTTAGGATTGTATTATTTATGATTTATGATATATGATAAAAACGCAAGCATGCTTTACATACTTGCGTTATTTTTAGTTATGTTTTCTGAATTTACTGATATTGCAAATTAGTTCGCAGTAAAAATTAATCAATTTGTTTTGTTACAATTGACTTTGCATAGTTTTAAATGTAATTTTCTTTATATGAATGGGATTACAATATTGTTTTTATTAAACTCATGTTTCATTCTTCGCAGCATTGGCGCAAGACAATCATATAACTTCATTTATTAGTTTTTAATGAAACAATATTATATATATATTGAATTGCTGATTGATTGATTAAAATTTTCATCCATATTTTGCTTTTAATAAATAATGTAAACATAGTAACAGATGTTTACTTTATTCATAATTAAACTAAACATCTTCTTCGTATAATTTCCGTATTCTAAGCATAAAAACACAGTACTGTACCACAGCTCACTCACTATTAAAGAAGAAAACACATGCAGTTATGTTATAGCATTTGTATCAAATTTGAGTGACTACACGAAAACTATTTTAAGCAACAAAACCGGAAACCTTCCCAGCCATGCTTGAAGAGCCAAATTTAGAACTGAGCAGTTGATTGTAAAAGAATTCCTGCGGTTTTCGGAAAGAAAGGTACAGTTTGACCTCTTGCGAGTTAGAATTGGCAAGAGTTATTAAATCATCTCTTTAGAGCAGAAACACCTTTTTACTTGGTTGCGGACAATTTATAGTTTAAGGGCTTATACAGCAAGCTGAAGAAGATAAAACTGCAATCACTAAAGTTGGAAAGTATAGATTAGTATTTCCATTTCCCGTGTCCTCGTACGTTTACGTTACATTACGCTATTAGAATATTTCCTATTCACAAGTCCGTTAAGTATTACTCTTTCAAAAAGCAAAGAGGTACCGCCGTTTAAAGTACTGGCACCTTTACGAACATTGTTATCAATATCTTAAAACGAGATCTAAACAAAGCTTGCATCTTTAAAGCAGGGCACCCTTGAGAAGCTTTCAGATTTAACTGCCCGACCTGCAAAAGTGCTCCTGAGCCTTGTGAAAGAGGACTCTCCATGAATAGGCCTCTGGAGAACAGAACCATATCCGATGTACAAAAGCTAATTAATCCTGAAATTAAGTAAAAGGGCGTTTAAATGATGTAAGTCAAATTTAAAAAATAGGTAACCTGTTTATATGGTGGGATATAATTATTTCTTAAACATGTATTTATTTGTTTATTTAAAAAACAATATTTTTCATTTAACGTTTAGCATTGAAATGACATTCAGTTTATTATATACCCAATTTAAAATTATTTTTATCAATATATTCCATCAATTTTAGGCTAATTTCAATTTACTCTTATTAAAAATCCTAGATTTATTTACTCTTATTCAATTATTATTACACTCTAATTTTACTTGCTAAATTATTATACTTCTTCTTCTTCTTCTTGTTACGATTACTGATTTATTTACACTTATTAGATTTACTCTTATAACATCGTCATTCTTGATTAGCCCAAAATTAAGAAAGGGACTAACCCAAAATATTTCACACAGAGTTATAAGGAATTTTTCCTCCTTTACCACGTGCCTTCATGTTGTTAATTCGTAAAGCCAGTGACAGAAACCGGCCAGTGACAGAAACCTCCGAAGTTCAAATTCCGGCGAATGCATGGTTGTAATTTCACATAGCCCGCTCCAAAATAAGCCTAATGACTCTAGAATTAGAGCCCGATGTGGGGGAGGATAATTCAGCACTCCCTGGGTTTAGTGATTGGGCCCTCCTTCCTCTAGAAGAGATTATAAGGAATTTTCTCCTTCCTTACCAAATTCCTTTAAGCTGTAATTGGAAATTACGTCCGGCTAGGAATGGATAGGCTTTGACTTGAATCTCGGCGAGAGCATAGTAGTTTATTTTAATATTGTCTCCTGCAAAATAAACCTAATGATTTTGCAAAGTGGCAGTTATCCAAAATGGAATGGTAGCAATCACTAGTTGCTAAGATCAAGAACTTTCAAAACTATGATTGATGATGATCCTATTATAATTTTTAAATTTTCCGCAAATTAATATATCTTCTTTTGGTAAAGTTTATCAAACGTTTTCTAGAGACTGGCAATGGAAATTTGTAACTTCTTGACCAAAATATTGGAGGCTAAAGCGGGAATCATATAAAGCAATAGTGGATAAAAAACCACTTAGGCTTATTTTCAGTTCTATTCCAGTAACTAAGTACGCTAGTTGCATGGAATTTTCGTGATTTTTCTCCGCGAATAGAAACCAGCTTCGCTTTGCAAACTTTTTTCGAAGGCATCTCTCATCTTACACGATAATCCCTCACGTGATTTACTTCAATAAATGAATCCAATCTAATCCACTTTCAAAATAAGACCTTTAAATGAATTCAGACGTCTGACTTTGCTTTATGAGATTTAGAAAGCAATAATAGAGCCCAACCTTTAACACATGAAGCCTGCCTTTGAAAAATCTTCAGTTAATTTTTGAGCAGTATCCGTACTTCTTCGGTGAACTACGATACCGCTCAGGTAGATGTAGATACCACATAATGCAAAGTCAAGCAAATGTGCGGCGTATGGAAAGGCAAAACGTTTAGTTTTGGAGAAGGGATGTAGAAATGACAAACAATCTGCAGATGGGAATGTGTGTACAACCTCGACTACGTACTCATTTCTGTAATTGAGAATCATCTGTAACAACAACCTGGCGTTCAAAAAGAGGAGGGGGCATCTAGCATGTACTGGTCTTTCCTGTAATCATTGCAGAACATCTACGTTTTTCATGAATTTGCTGACTCGCTTTCTTCCTACACGTTAAGTTATCTATTTCTCTAGAGCTAATTCAATTTCCCCTGTGATACGAAAACTATCAAATACAACAGAGTTAGCTCTATAAATGCGATTCAATATTTCGAAAGAAGACATCTTTATATAAGTAACCTCCATAAAAGTATTGAGTGCCCATCCGAGGTTCGACCAGTAATCGTTAAGGGACAAACTTCTATAGCGGTGCCCTAATGCACTCTACCGCCCCGTAGAGATACCTCCACCCCAGACAGACTTCTATACAGTATTTGAACGTTATTCCGCAAAAGGGAATCAATATTCCACGGCTAAAGACAGATTGACAAGTCGGATATCCGTGTCGATAAGCTAAACTTGTTATACACCGAGTCCGCAGACATCCTCACCCGGCTTCTTTATTTTCGGAATGTACATGTTTACGTTCAACTATAAAATGTTGGAAATGACGCATATATTCATGTTTTGGTATTCTTAAATTTAAAAATAATTCTAAAACTTAGGAAGTCTAACCTTTTTATGGTCTTGTTGGTCCTAATATTTATATTTAAGAAAATTTTGTACTCATTATGAAACCAAACCTTTTGTCTCCCGTGTGACAAAAACTAACTGAGATATTTATTTTCAAAATTTGGGATATCAGATGTTATTCTCAACTTGCCTTGAAAGGTCGGTTAATTAATAAAATCAAATAACTCGATACTTATGAGACTTTTCCCCCCTTAAATACCACTGTGATTGTCTTTCGGGATTTACTAGAGTGTAACGCTCTTTAAATTATAATTTTGTTGCAAAAGACATGCAGAAAGAATTTTCAACCCAACTAATTTTTAAGTTTTCCTACTCTAAAACTACGTTATTAATATTTTAATAGAGTTGTATTACTTTACAATCATAATCCAATAAAAATGCAAAACATATTAAACTGGAACTATACTTTACTTTACTTTATTGAAAATAATATTACGAGTTGGCTATATGGCAACATTGAAGCCTGACAGTCTTTTCTGAAACACGTCTTCTATAAGACTAGTAAGCCGTGATTCTCTAACGAATCGAAAAGTGAACGAGTGAAACTCCCTGCGGTGTAATTACATGGACTAAGAAAATTAAATTAAAAAGCAGAGAAATAATCCAATTTTAAAGTTGTATATACATTTTGAATATTTTCGATAACATTAAACGAATACTTAATAATAAGTAAATAATATTAAATAAAGCTTAAAGGAGTGGGCATCAATTATTGTTTGTTTTCTTTTACAACATAAAGCAAACTTTATGTAAAATTAAACAATATATTTAACAAAATAAACTGATTCGTGATATTAATCAGAAACTTCACTGTACACCAATGTCTTAAGTACAAATATTGTTAAATATAAATGTACTTATGATTCACATGTATAGAACTTTAAGACAAATGCAAAATTCAAGGCCAAAAACTCGCGTTTGGTTTAACAAAAACCTAATAATAAATTGGGAAACAGTCAGTGTACTAAACAGCGTTCAGGTTTTCCTGTGGATAGGAAAACGTCCATGCTTTCACGTAGCGGGAAGAAAGGAGAGAAAAGGAGAATCTTTTTGACCTTGAGTAGCTAGTTGACTGCGTTCACGCCACTCACACTTTTCTCCTTCGCCTTTTCCAATATAAAATTTGAATAAATACTTCTTTTTGAAAAAATATTATATTAATCAATCCTTTTGCTGGCAATTTGCATAGAAATTTTTGTCACTTCATCTATTAGCATCAAAATCTATTTTCTAAACTGATATTCCATTTTTCGTTATGTATAAATGCAACTTTTCACTTTTTTATTTGTGGACGGCTCTTGAATAGGTTCTTCAGCTTTAAAATTAACTACTTCGGTTAGTTTTTGATCACACGAGAGTAATACGTTTTGAGTTTCATTTTTATAATGAATGTAAGCTTATAAAAATATATGTTATTTAAAATCTTGTAGCATGACGATCGGGATAAAGTACAAAAGACGTTAAATGTCACAAATTAAAAAAACTGATAAATTGAAAACTGCAAAAACATAAATCTTTGTATCATTTAAAACACTTTTGTAACTCGAAGTGTTTGTCTACGATCAACGGTTGTGTAAGTAAAGGCTGGGTTTTTTTTACGGGACATGGTGCATAATTATTAGTTCCCATATTGAATATCCTAAAATAAAAGGATTTTATAAACAGTGATCGCTACAAGGAAATTGGGTTTAATATAGTTTCATCATCTGTGAATCTGACCCTGGTAGCTATCATGGCTCGCTATAATGAGCGATGGTTGTAATAAAGTTAAATTGCAATATGTCATATTACTTACCGTTTATGCTCGGCGTACTGTCGTATTGATAATAGACATTTTTATTCCTAGAAAGTAATTACACAGATAGTAATCGGTGCAGACAAAGGAGAAACAGTACAGCTTATTGATTAGATGGATTATCATATATGTGCAGGGATATTTGTGACATTTAGTTTTAAACTCTAAAAAATAATCTTTAGAAATTGGCCCGGTAATATGCCGAGTTACAGTTACGTAAACGGGCTTTCGTTTTTAGATTATTGCTCCAATTACTGAAGCAAAGAAAAATTGTATTTGCCTGACAATCTCTGGGTACTAGAGCCTTCAGGAAGGTTACACACCCACAGAATCAACTCTTACGACGCACTTCGCTTAACATTTTCACAATAAAACATATCTTTGTGAAGCTGCCAATACCTTTAAGCTGGAGCACCGTTATGCAGGCTTATTTTCGAAGCTGTTTCGAAGTAATTTGCACAGCTGTACAGAACACGTGGTGTTCAAATCATTTTTTGTGCATTGCTAGACATAAAATATGTGGTATAGAATACTTTAGATTGCTGCAGAGACTGTTTCACATGGTTTGAAGAACTGTTTCGGGGATTAAGCTGCAATTTAACTGACAAATCCAAATCATAATTCTGCTACTCAAATGTACTATCAAACGCACTCAAATTCTAACTTCCGGAATTCTGTAGCAAATAAGTACATTTGCAAAAACATAGCTTGAATAACCCTACTATATTAAATGTTACCGTCAATCACCAACAATGCAATGCATTAGTTGATTTCCAGTGAAATATTTAGTCTGTTCCACCCATAAATGTCACCACGTGAAGGCACTTTAATCCACAAGTCATCAAAACAATGACGTACGACTCCTTGGGACATTTACATTGTTAGCTTTACTTAATTTTTTTATTTAATACTTCCGCTGAAATTCACACAATATTAAACTTCTATTCCTTACATTCATTGTAATACGAGACACTTTTATACCAAGTATAAAGTTGGAAATATTTTTCTAACTATTCCAATGTTTTGTGCAACATTAAGAAATAAGTGTGATATTAATAAACTACGATACAAGCATTTCTCTGCAGATTATTAATTAACATACATTCTTTCCTAAAAAGGATAACTCATTCGCAAAATCTTATAGAATTTTTCTTCTAGAAAACACTTACATTCTTCAATATTGATTCTTCAGTATTAATACGTAGTCAACTATGAATATTATCAGTCTTAATTAAAAAGTAAAAAATATTTGTACTTTAATGAATTTTTCACGATTACCAGTTACTAATGTAAAGTAGTAAAACTTCATGAGAATATTAATAACGCAATTTTTAGACTTAGGAAGTTTACTTAAGAAAGAAATTTAGACTTACGAAATTTGTTTACGCATTTTTAGACTTACTTAGAAAACTTTATGAATTACTTGAATGAAAATTTTTTGGCGTATTGAATGTAACAAAATCATAAATATAAATATATTAGTAAATCACAAGACAATATCATTGAATGGCAATATCATTGAATGGCATTTAATGAGAAAGAAATCAACTTCGAATTACTCTTATTTATTTATTAACCGACGCATCCATAAAAATTCGAAATGCCGTAGAATATCTTAAATTTTGTGATTGAATATCTCCGTCAATATCTGTCGTTTGCGAGTCAAATGTTTTGTGTTTTATTTGTTATCACGTTTTCTAAATATAAATACAGAGACCGGAGAAGGGTATAAAAAAGTTATATTTCGAATTTTATATTAAATTACGTTTTACTTCCTTGCACGAAGTAAAGGAAGTATTAATCACGAAAAATTCCTGGTACCACATTTCAACGAAAATTTCCATTTTGACCGCTATCGAATGCAATTTAACAATGTTTTTGAATCACATCTGTACGTGGGAACAGAATAAAGGACTCTTTTTCGGCAAACGAATTATAAAATTGATTTAAAATGGATTCAGAAAAGATTTTTTCTTGTGGCGTCTGTACGTACGTACGTATTTATGTCGCATAAAAATAAAAAAAGTAGTCTCAGAACTTTGAAATTTTGTATAAAAGAATGCTATAACATGCAGTTGTACACCTCAAGTTTTGGTTGCAATTGGCCGTACCAAAATTATATATATATATATACACTCTGTTACTCGACTCAGTGAGCTCAGGTTTTTTATTCTTATATGTTGGTAAATTGTTGCTGTTCTTATCTTCTGGTTAAGGTTTGTATGCCTTTAGTTAATCTGCATGGAATATTTGTAGAATTATCAGCAATTTAAAAGTTGTTTTAAGTGCGTCTAAGCCTAATTTGTTTTACCATAGCAGTCATATTTGTTTACATTTGAAACTTAGCAAAATAGTGAATTAATTCTTTCTGCACCTTCAGTGTCTTTTTGCCGAGTGGGACCAAAAGGAAACATTTAGTTTCGCGCACCAAAAAATCTGCTTTCTTGTCTGCTGGCCGAATTGCTTGTTTTTACGTAGAAACTGCAGTTTTAATTGTAAAATTTTTTTAATTGTTTTAACCGTATTTGATGTTTTATGTTTTTCTATATCTTTCAATTTTTTAACCAAAATATTTTGAGTTTTTATGTATTTTTGCCTTGCCGTGAAGTTAGAACTGAATTATTTGAACAAGAAATATATCTCTAATGAAATTCGAGGAAATAAGTGTTTCATAT
The DNA here is from genome assembly GCA_000611955.2 of Stegodyphus mimosarum. Taxonomy (NCBI): domain Eukaryota; kingdom Metazoa; phylum Arthropoda; class Arachnida; order Araneae; family Eresidae; genus Stegodyphus; species Stegodyphus mimosarum. The sequence goes on along the minus strand of KK112619.1, from coordinate 742,926 downwards.
TATTAGAAAACCTTATCGTCAGTCTGTCTCGGACAGAGGAGAATGTTTAAGATTAGTGCATGTGTGTTAGGTAAGTGACGCTGAATCATCTGTGGAAAACTGTTTCTTTTGTATTTAATTTCTTTTATACATTGTTTTAGAATTTTTATAGTATTTGCATAGAACATGTGGCAATGAATCGATAATTCTTCATTTGATATAATTTTTGTGCATTCTGAGTTATAAAGTGAATACGATGTAGCGCTGTTAAGTGAACCTAGCGCCAGAGTGTCGATATGGTAAAAAAGTATAGTGAATTTTAAAGAATGCATTTATTGTATTGTAGTTTACGCGCTATCGACGAAGTAGATTTAATTCAATTCATTAAGTTTAAATGAAATGCAGGAAAAAATGCGTATAATTTAATATTCCTACAAGGCAGTCATGTGGTGTACACATCAACTTTTTTTAATTTAAAAATCTAAAAAATTTAATCGTTACGTCATTTAACAGAATTTTGTAGTTTGAAATATATGTCTATGGGCAACGGTTGTTAAAATAAAAGCCAGGTAAGTATTTGTTTTGGACGCGGCGTATATTTATTCATTTTAAGAAAAAAATATGCTGAAAGAATCCAAACCAATTTCTCTTCAATTACGATTTGATAAAAGCTAGATTTTTCATCTCGCAGTCATGATTTCTTTGAGCTGCTGATTAGAATTTCAAGAAAGTTTAAATATTTGCTCAAATGCTACATCAATAAAAAATTACCAGTTACTATGTATTTAATGTAACAAATTTTAGAACTGCAATTAGAAATTTGAAATCGTTCAAAACTTTCGACTCGTCCCTTTCCACTGTCTCGGTCAATTATGACGATTATGTTTGCTGTACTATTTAAATACATAAATGTGCCTATTGACGATGATGAAAATATTTTATCTCTCTTTAATGATGTTAAAAAAGGGCTATGCGTTTACGAATATTTAAAAATAATTGTATATTAACTTTTGACTAATCAAAAGTATAACTTTCCTACCCGGACGCATGTTTTCCATGAAACCTTTATTAAAATCGCCAAGAAATTTTGTTAAAGGCAGGCTAAGTCTTTACATAAATATTTACAAGAGAATGCCGGTATTTGAAGACTGAGTAGTTCCAGAAAGATAGCAGTCGTATCCATTCCAATATGTTTCGCTTCAAAGCCATCAACTATGAGAGAAAACTGTGTGATCATACAATCTCCTGGAGATGTATTTCTGAGATTTCGTTCACTCCAAAGTCAAGAAGACAACTCAGACGATATCAACTATCTTCAGATCTCATTATCAAAATGACAGAAATTGCCAGAGATTAGCATTTTTCTTCATTACTGTCCTCCTTCATGCCTGACTCACCTATCACACAGCCAAATTAGCTTTCCAATGATCTTTATTTCTAATTCTCATATTAGTTTCTTTTTATATTGATTTTGTTCTTACTTTTATGTTCTATACTTCAACAAATAGTGCTGAATAGTGTCCCATTTATCAAATAATACTGTTTAACTAATATGCTTACATTTATCCATACATACATATAAAAAATACAATGAAATCTCAAATCACGAACGCACACCACACTTCACGAACAAATTATTTGGAACAAAATGGCTCAGATGACGGAAAGTATTTCGAGTTAAGAACGCTCAAGTCAGCATATGATTTGAGAGCTGTTTGGAAATAATTTATGCCACATAATTAACACTCAGGAACTACTGGAAACATTAGTATAATAATTTGCTTTGTTTAACTCTCATTAAGAAAACCTGCCAGCAAATGACTTACAAGACGAAGAATTTTGTTTGGAAGATATATCCCAGATTGAGTTCAAGCATAGATTTTGAACATTTTTAATATTTTTTGTTGTTGTTGTTTTTGTTATCTATGATTCTGTATGTTTAGAAAAAGTCATAGGAAAACATGAAAATTAACAATGAAAATGTGGAGAAATTACGAAGAAAAAGAATTAAAAAATGAACTCAATATGAAAGAACTGTATCTTTTGAATCATTGAAAAAGGTCTTTTGGAAGAAATATCTTCAGAAGAAGAGGAAGAAACGAAATGACTGTAGTTCTCAGATCTGTGCAAATAGATTTAGACACGATGTTTTTCACAGAAAGATACCCCTGATAAAGTAGTGGCAAGCTACAGCAATAATCATTTTAGCTGCACTGTCATGTCTCAATTAGAAACATTTTATAACGCAGGCAAAGCTAAATCACATAGGAAAACGTTTGACAGAAGTCCGATGAGTCTCAAGAAGCGTTTACAAACAAAAATAGATAAACGAAAATACTTCCTAAGGATAGTTGCTTAGTGTTTTGGTTGCAGGCATTGTGCCAAAAATGGTGCTGACCAAAACGTCGCTGTGAAAACAATGCAAGAAATCGCCGTACAAAAAATTGTGGGAAAAATAAAGCAAAGGAAAAAACATCTCAATTTTAAAACATCGTCGTGAAAAATATCGTGGTAAGAAATAAAGCACTATAAATCATAGCAGGGCGATAACATCGCAGACTTGTGTTTTTGAGGCTTTAAAAGTTGCAAATGCAAAGTATCAAACTGATTAATAAGAAGCATGACTAAAAAGAAAATTATTTAAATTATTTTCTTTTTTTCTAAAAACGATTAACAAACGTAAAAACGAAAAAATAATTATACAGTTCGAGAATTAATTAAGTACTTAATATACTTAACCACACGCTTCCTCGTCTATCCTTTTCTAATTGTTTAGAAGTTTTTCATTAAAAACTGTCAAAACAACTTTATAAATCAGATTACTTTAATCGTGACTTTTAATAATTCAATATATAAATTTAAAACTCTATTAATTAACATTAATTTTACATTAATTTTCTACTCATAACATTAATTTTCTACTCATTTTCAACTTTTGGATGCTAAAATTTCCTTCGTGCCTTTTTAGCTAACAATTTGTTCGCGGAAAGGAAGGATCTTCTGTCCAATCGCTGTAAAAATCGATTTAGAGTTATTTAAAAAATATACGGAAAATAAGGTTTGCTTTTTTTCCCTTACTTAAAACAGTAGTATTTGTCATAAAAGATTTTTGCATTCCATCTGAATAAGCAAGGACTGTTAAACATATCCTCTTTTTCAAAATATTCCGAGGATCTTGTGCACTTGATTAAGTATCTAAAACGGCTAGAAAAAGGCTACATCATAGACTACATGACAATGAGACACAAAACTCTATTTTGGAAGTTTTGAAGCAGTTTCCTATTGGCCTTCTGCCATCGCGGAGAGTAGGCGACTGATAAATGATTGGATGATTCTAACAAATGTGTGCTCTCTTTTATTCTGTTTGAATATCAACATTTTCTGCATTCTCTGCACTATTTTCCCGCAGAAGTGCTAGTAAACGATCTGCAAAATGAAAGTATATACACCATATTTTTACTTCTGCATATGATATATCTGTTTTTCACTTTTAATCACAGGATTCGAAGCTTATATAACTTTCGCTTAAGATTTCTCATTCTGTGAAATGACTGATTAGTTAACTCATTTATTTGCTTAAAGGAATTAATGCAGTTGTGAATGGGTCTTACAAAAGCCTCGTTCTAATTTATATCACTCGTGAAGAAAAATACAAAACTTCATGCAGCAAGTCCTTTCAATAGGATCTGAACTTGGCTCAAACTATTAGTATTCAAAAGTCTTAACCATTTGGTTCTTAATAGAATTATACTATAGAAGAGCCAATGCAGAAAACAGACACCTCTATTAAACGTCTTAATATAAAAGGTGAAAGTAGCAACATTCTTGGAAAAAATTGCTTACACATGAAATTTTTTTCGTTAAAATGCCTTCGGCAACGTTTCTAGAAAATTTTGAATCGATACATTATGCCATCATGCGTTCATCAAGATATATGCCCTTATCGAGTGTAGTTAGAAGCACTTCTTGTAAAGCGTTGCAACTACATGCAAAATCAAATCTTCATTAAGCTTTTACTTGTCTTTGCAAACAGATTATTCTCAGAGTATTGTCAATTGGCAAAGCTAGTTATTATTATTTTTTTTTGCTTTTAAGTAATGTGTCCAAGTTATATAAAGTAAAATACATTTAATTTATCACCTATGCAACTGTAACTTTTATAGAAATTTTCAAAATTATTGTTATTAATAAAAGATATATCAAAGACTATATATTTAAATACTATAGCTATCTAATGACTGTAATTTAAAAAACATTTCATTTATAATTATGAATATTTTCAGTATTATTGTAATTATTAAAAGATATTTCTAACATAGATAGATAAACAAAGTTTTTTGGATAAATCTTTACATTTATCGATTCGAAACGAAATCTTTCCACAGAAATGTTAGTAAAGTGTTTAGCGGTGATTTACCAAAATGTTTAAAACGCTTCATTACCATTTATTATCAATACAGTTTAGAAAGTTACTGTTCGAGCCACAAAATCTTACATTTTCTTCTACATGGCCTGGCAAATAATTTGCTGAGTGTTAAGACATACAAGCATTTTAATTTTTCAGGTCGGTCACTCCCTGTGGGGCACCTTGGACAACATTCTCGATGATGACATGGCTAAACGATCAATGGGTTCTTATTATTCCTGATGAAACTTTAAGTGTTCGACCGTTTGAAAAAACATTAATTATATTAATAAATAAAGAAAACTCATAGCTAACACTATAAATATATGTACATACAAACCAAAATACTATCAAATAAACATAAATATATCTATAAAAACCGAAATATAATCAAATAAACGTAAATATGTATGTATAAAACAAAATATAATAAAAAAACATAAATATATACATAAAAACCAAAATAAAGTTTAAAAAATAAGCGTGTCATAAAAACAAAAATACAATCAAATAAACGTAAATTTACAGCAATATTTTGTGATCGACTTTTATTTCTGTTATTAAGTTTCAATTATCAAAATGTTACATTATCTTTATTTCGTATTCAACATTTAACACAAGCCAGAATAAAAATGTGAAAAATATTCTTGAAGAGACTATAATGAAATATGAAACTTTTCTTGAAATTTTATTGTGGGCTCAATTGATTAGCTTGTAATTTTGAAGCTCCATCGATGTAAAATATTAAAGCTGAGATGTCTGAGAACCTTATTTCAAGCCTTTGTTTGTTAAATACTAACTGGTTAAAATTAATTTTAAAAATTTAATATTTACTTCAAGCAATGAGGCTTCATTTATATCTTTTCTTACGCAACTTCCTTACATGTAAATTAAAGCGAGACATAATTTAAACTTAAATTATTAAATAATGAATGACGGTGTTATAAATCAGGTAATAGTTCGAATCGATTTTGTGAATAATACTGAAGGGAGAAAAATGTAATGCGGCTCGAAATTTCGAGATCCCTTTTCGCGAATTTTTGACGTAGTTCGAAATTTTGAGAACCATTTTCGCGAATTTTTGACGTAGTTCGAAATTTCGAGATCCCTTTTCGCGAATTTTTGACGTAGTTCGAAATTTTGAGAACCATTTTCTCAAATTTTAAGGACATTTTTTGGATTATGAGAATATTTTGTTCTTTAGCTAATTTTCAATAAATACGTGAATTTCAGAATTTTCTTATTCTTCAATTTTTATTGTAATTGTCATATTATGTTTTTCTCCTTTTCGCTAGAATCTCAGCAAAATAATTCTGTCCTAAAATCTGTATTAGAAAACTTAATTTTCAATTATTTAACTTTTGCTGGGCTCTTCATTAAGTGAGAAATTCATGAAGTCATTAAGTGAGAAAAATTCATAACATTACTCAAAATCATTGCTTGTTAATTCCCTGAAGCTAGTTGCATACGTTGTGTCTTTTAAATGAAGACACAAAACCCACTACATGTTTTCTTTTAAATGCAGAAAATCTACCTATGCGCATAAAACTACAGTCCAGTTAAACGGCAATCCTGATTTAAAACAATGGTACAGTATACATTACCAGATTGATTTATAATTAAAAAAGTATATATATAT
>KK112619.1:689313-736883 GCA_000611955.2 Stegodyphus mimosarum | reverse complement strand
CATCTGTCTATCCATATATGTATATATAGAGAGAGGTACAAGTATATATAGATAAATATATAAAACAATTTTTATTTAGTTTCATATTATTTATTTGTATTAGTGCTTCGTTCATTTTTTGGCATACATATCCTCCCAAAATATTCATGTAAATCTTTAGCAGCAAACTTATTAGTAAAAATCACAAGCAGCTAATTTTTTTGCGAATTTTCCAACTTACTCCGTCACCGCCCAAAGACCTTTCTCCCGCAACTACGCCAGCCGCTAATTGTACCATAATATATTTCTACAATTGCTAAAAGTATGAAAAACAAAGCCTATGAAGGAAAACGTACAAACAGAATAAAATATTCTAAAAGTGTGACTACAGTCGAATACTACCCTAAATAAGAAATAAATAATCAGCGCCATCTGTTAAAGAAAGCGAAAAGAAAAAAAACATTGGACTAGAGTGATTCAATACGCAAGTAAGAGCTTATAGAAACATTAGGATTTTTTTAGAAGCAGGAGATGTGAAAAATGAGTAACGTCTTCCCTGGGAATCGAACCACAGACCTCTCGGTTACGCGCCGGTCGAGTGTGCTGATCACTATACTACGGAGACATGCGAAGAAGGCGGGAGAAATACCGCCCTTCTAAAGGGCGACTGTGGTTTTTGGGACCCTAGTCGCCAAATACCAGTGATGGAGAATTATCATCCACCACCTTTTTAGTTCAGGCGCCAGTGTAGAAACATTAGGATTTTTTTTGGAAGCAGGAGAGAGGAAAAATGAGTAATGCCTTCGCCGGGAATCGAACCACGGACCTCTCGGTTACGCGTAGATCGGGCTGACCGCTACACCACGAAGGCGTGCGAAGAAGACGGAAGAAATACCTTATAAGCTTTGAAATGAGATTGCTAGCAAAAAAAGCCATTTTTTAGAAAACCGTAGTCTCTAGGAAATCTAATACTGAATGTTAAAAGAAACCAAAAATTAACAACAAGAATCGTGGGAACGTAAATAAATTAGCATTACTTTGTTTTGAAGGTCACACAGAACCTTCTTCTTGAGCTGTGAATGTCAAACCACACTGAATAATTTCAGCTGCAGACATTCACAGCTAAAGACCGTTTATTGTTAGTTAAAAGATAAGGACCGTATATAGATCACCTTTGGGCTGACCAACAATGATTCTCAGCCTGTAGATCGTCGAAGATCCTTGGGTTACAACTAGTAATAGACAACCTGTAGGTTGACACAGCCTGTAGTTCCGTTTGATCTTCAAAATTACAGTACTGAGTATACTTGATCTCCGATGACCTTTGGAATGTCACCAGCTATCATCAACTTCTTAAGTCGTTAATGACCCTTGGGTAGGCCATCAGTGAGCTTTGACCTGCTAGTGGCCGAGTGGTTTAGACCACTGACTACTGGGAGTCCGAGTTCGGTTCGATTCCGGGTGAACGGGCTGGCTGCATACTTGTTCTTCGTGGTTTTCCAGGTGTGTAATGCGAGTATGAGTCAGTTCCTCGTGAAACTGTTCGCGAAAGCATCCCTCTCTCTAAGCTGATAGACCTCGCGCACTTTGTCATATTTAACCAATCTAACCTAACCTAAGCTATATTCATCTACTTATAGTTCGTCGATGATTTTTAGATTACCATTTATAATAGTCAGCTTGTAATCTGACAAAATCTGTAGTCGAAAGCTCCATTTCCCTTCCAAATTACACTTACTACTTACAACGATTACTACACCTACACCTGTGGACCTACTAATTGTCTTATCAGACTTATGGACGTAAAACGCAGTATGGAATTTTCTAGACAGCACATTTCTCTAAGAAATATAAAGGAAGATCTTTTACAAGTATTCTGTATAAAAGCAGAACATTCTTGTGATTGTTTGAGCTATGCGAAACAGGGTTTCCAGCGCAATTTTCCCCAGCTTGTAAAATGAAGTACCTACGCAAAACAAATCGCTCAACGCAACATTTCTCCAAAGTTGACATTAGAAATCTGCCACTGAAATTAGTCCTGGGAGACATGCGCTTCTCAGAAAGGTTTTGTACAGCGCTCCACATCCATAGATGTGATAAGACCATTAGTTTGCGAAACTTTTTTTTCGTAATTTTTGGTTTCTTTAGTATTAGGTTCATTTTACACATATTGTAGCCTTTGAAATCCATTTTAACCAGAAATTAGGTTTTGGCTAAAGAAACTTAAAATTGAGTTTATTATTCCGACAATGCTAACAATGGATAATTTAAGATCTTTGAATTGGAAACTAAGGTTAATTTTGTCTTCTTATTTTTATGTACAATTTATGTCCAAAATTAAAAAGACGGTATGAAGACAATAAAAAAGGCTGGGAACTGAAGATTGCCAGTGCATTTAGAACGCCGGTAAAGAGAAGAATAGTCAAAGAAGTAGCTCCTTCTTTCACATTCCCTCGAATTCTACAACATAAATAAAATAAATTGTCTGTGAAAAGAATGCAAAGCTTAAAAAAAATATGAGCGAACAGAAGTTTTATGGGAAATAGACTGCCACGACGAATGCAGCACGTGCAAGATTCACTGTTTTCAATTCTGGAAGTGCATCTGCAAAGATTGGTTCTAAGGATATAAAACACTCCCTTCCGATAGAATTTCTAAGAATATTACAGCTGCAGTTAAGAAAATAGGCAGGCAGTATTTTTCTAAGTTTCTCTCTAGTTTCGTCGTTAACTGACAAAGTATTCCTAATAAGGTATTCCTAATAATATCAGTAGTCACGCCTGAGTTAAATTCTAAAATACAGCAGCTTAGTTTTGTTTAACATTTACAATTAATTCTTGGTTTATAAATGTATATATTACGGAAATCTTAAAATCTGCGTTCCCATTTTTTAACCTGATACTTGATTTATAATACTGCATTTATAAATTAAGGATAACTAATATTCGGTTAGTAAAGGTACAAAGTACTCAGATCTTAAATTTAACATTTCTATTTTTTTATCCTACTTTTTCTAATATAAGAATTTAGAACCAAATAGTCTACGTTACAGAAAAACTTGATCCTTATGAGAATAATATCAAAAACATATTTCTATGGTAACATTTCACTCATACATTAAGCAGTTTATTAGTTAAAGATAGCAAACTTGAAGCGATGTAAATTCTTGATAAAATTCTATTGATTTCTAAAGCAGTTAAAAAATGGCTCCTTTCCTTCAGAAGCAAAATGATGTTTGCAAAGCTAACTCTATGTCGCGACTATCCAGTGACTCTACTGGATGCTTTCCGGCTCTTTAAAGATGCTCCACAAAGAGAGCATAACAATAGATTTTACTTAATGCTTCTGCGGTACTGCCTTGAGAGAGAGTCTAAAAACGTGCAAAAAGCGGATCGTGAAAACCTCACAGGCCTAAAGACAAATCCAGTTTATGATTTCAAATTGAAGAGAAGTATTCCACTGTAGTATAACATCATCTATCGTACCCAGAAGTCAATAACCTTTCACGAAGGCAACAAGAAAATTATATTTCTGCTCCTTCAATCAGTTTCATAATGTAAAATTGTTCTTGTAACGCAAAGCTAAGAGAAACGGCAACCAGTTTATATGGAATTCAATAGGCAGAGCAGAGCAAAAATGAATACAGTGCCGTCTGTTGAGAAAAATGGAAATGAAACTTGAAAAAGCTAAAGTATTAGATATGAACGGGTTAGGAAAAGTGGATTGGAATTAATGTCATTAACTAAAGAAAATAAACTTTTTGTGAACGTTTAAGACTTCAGACAAATCCAGTTTGCCAACTGAAGGAGCTTTGTCCGATAACTTTCCCAGAACTGAAGTCAGAACTATGATTAATTCATCAAATACAATTAGCTATCAGAGATTTGATAATTTGTTGTTTTAGAGCAGAGAATTCATGTTCTGTGTTGAACATAGAATTCACGCTCTATGTGAATTAACGCGGCTTTAGTTTGGCAGATGTATATCAAACCCCACTAGCAATATATGCTATAAATTTCCCAAGAGCTAAAATCGGAGAGGTTGATCTTTAAGAACTGAGCAATGAAGTTTACTAATAGATGAGAAAATGAGCTGACGTTTGAGCTTGGAGAGATTTCGAGGAAATTTGTAACTAATACAATGATGAAATGAGATGACTGCAAGTTTGTTATGGTTCTTTCCAAGGCAGAGTGTCTTTTTTGACACTAAAAAGAAAATGTTCTAAGGATTTTATGACGTTTATTAAATTACATTTCCAAAAAAGCAGCATATACTATAATGCTATATTTGTGACACAAATGTCATCCCTTTTATTCAGCTTTTCCTTTTCTGAAAGTAAACTTCCTATCCGAAACTAAATAGTCTTCTTTGACTTCAATGAAAGAGAGAGTGTTTTTTTTAATACACATGATTGTAATCACTATATCACATGCGCTTCTATACCTTATTCCCTTTTCGTGAATTCGAGGGTGGTATGTAATATTGTGCTTACTGTTGATTTTGATTAAATGGAGTAATACCAGAAACGATGCGATTTTAAGATACGTGTAGCAACTATTCGAAATAAAATATTCTTATCTTTCACATGCCACTATCTTGCTATTTGGCAAAGCACAGTATATATCATTTTTCTTTTAAATTTAATCTCTGTGTTATTCGGTCCATCAGTGAGCGAGCGATAAAAACTCTGAACACTGGTAGTTAGGTCCGAGGTTCGAATCCCACGAACGGGTTAGCTTCATGGAAGTTTTCTTGTTTTTCCTCATGTGTAACATGCATATGAGCCAGTTTCCCTTAAAAAATCCTCTACAAAGACATCCTTCTGTATACATTCTATAATAACCGCTTTAGGCCAGTAGCCGCAGAAGCGACTAATGAATTAAATGACTATTAACACTGCTATTAATTAAGTGTAATTTTTAAACACAAATACTAGCAAAAGCCAGAAAACTCGTCGATTACAGCACAGCTGACCAGTAATTTATGAACAATTCAGCGCTCGTTATTTAAAATTTGGTAGCGCTTTTTATTTAAAAGTTACTTAATTTACATTTCTGGTAAAGCTAACGTGGAAACGACGTAGACGACAAATTTAATAAAATTTAGTCTAAAAATTGTGTGTTAATTAAAATAAGTTTTACAAAATATACAAATAAAATAAATAAATAAATAAATCTGAAAAAACAACGGACCAGGATGACCGACTTAAGTGATATTTTTAACTGTAAACTATTCTGGAATTAAGATTTTTATTGTAAGTACATCTATGTTTGAAAATATATTCAAGAAAAAGAAATCTCTTAAAAACTCGATAACTTCGAAAATTAAGGTTTCGAACAATAAAACTTCAAAGGATATGAACGTTTAAAAAGCTCCATTTTGATATTAAAATTCAATTTTGTCAGGCTACACCACTTTTTTCTATTATTTTCGACATTTTAATGCAATCATCGTTTCAAATAAACTAGACTTGTGCTTTAACGAGTTCAAGTAATCATGATTATGTCTTAGTTAATTTGTTTCATTTTTATAAGCAAGTGCCTTTAAAATAAAGAGGACTTTCATATTTGTGTTTAGAAAATGATAACCTTATGTTCGTTATTGCCGAAAAAAGGCGATCAATCATACAGTGAAGAAAAAAAGAGTTTTTTCAGAAATAAAACTTTATCCATTATGTATAAAAAGAAAAAATGGACAATCCATCACTGATTTTTGCATCCTTTATGACACAGATCTGCGTTTTCAAAAACTTTTTTCTTTCCACAGCAAGCTACAAACTTAATATATCACGTGTATATCTACAGGAATTTTCAACCGACCTTCCTCACACTGTTAGTTTTTTAGACTAAAGTTCAATAACTTTCACAATAAAATATGCAATATTTAAACCATGAAATATTAATAAATATGTCCATGCTGGTTATTTTCCATAAATCTTCATGTTACGTTAGTGGAACCTCATTACCGAAAGTGCACCTTATACCCAATATATGGTGCCTTTTAAATTACCTTTTAAATTATACGTAAAACGGCTCTGCTCGTAATTTTTAAGCTCTGCTCATTCTCAATTTTTTTAATTTAGAAAATCTCTGCCGCAAATATTGCATTAAGGTACAAAAACACCGCGTAATATTCCACCTACTCATGGTCTAGCGTTCTTAATCATAGTGCTGACTTCATCTGTTAAGCTCTGAGTGCAATCTCTGACAAGGCAGGAATGTTAATAACCATATAGTGCAAACTGTAGGCAGGCACTTAAAATCTATCAGTCCCTAAAAACTTCTTAACAGGTCTACCCTAGCACAACACAAGCCTACTACAAGATAATGATAAACCAACGCCCTCTGGCGGCAAGGTCACCAAAATTATTAACGAACTACCAAAACACGGCACTAATTTATGCCTCGTTAAATAATGTTTATACCATTACATATACATGTATTTCGAAACATGTGTTGTTTCGAAACACAGTCGCGATAGCTGAGTGGTACTTCGAGAGAAAGAAGTTGATACCAAACTAAATTCAGCCAATTATCATCTTTATTTCCAGATTTCCAGGCGTACTAGAATAATTTCTCGTAGACAATATACTCTTTAATCATAACAATTACGATAATTTCTTATATTAGGATTGTTTCTTATATATATTTCTTTACACAGGTTAATGGGGGCGACATCATTTTAGCACTGCATAGAAGATATGTTAGTAATGGCGGAAGCTAGGGGAAAGAATACTGCAGAATAATGACGTAGTTAACTCACCAGCGTTATTTATACTAAGTTCGATGTAATTGTGGAGGCAAGCTATGATTGGTTAGTATTAGTTTTAGTTGCCCTTTTCCAGTAGCGTTACAAAACATAGGAAGATCTCGAATTTGGGAAAACAGATGAATTTAGGGGAAGAACACCAAATCTAGAATGCTAATTTTGAGGTCGCCTATTACTTTTAAAGCAGCGATCGTATTTTGTTATATCTTACATATCCCCCTTTCAAAAGAAAGTTCGAGAGAGTAGGGTGGCATAAAAGTATTAGCAAAGCAACAGAGAGTTTATCATATGAGGAAAGACATGAAGAAGCATCAAGGACATAGCCAGTAGGTTTGTCTATGGCCTTCATTATTCATAACATTTCTCATACATAGATAATGTTTTACTTAAACTACTAATTTACAATTATTGCAATAACAATATAATTTCGGAATAAACTGACTAATAAATTAAGACAAATATAGTTTTAAAAGATTTTAAGTCCTTTAAAAATATTCCCAATTTCTTTTTGAATGTCCAACGACAAAAATCTCTTGACTGTGCTATCACTTCTTCTTGTATCATCCCTAAAGAGAGGATACAAAGAGTAATACATTTAATGTGAAACCTAGTGTCGAAAAAAGAATAAAAACACATTTGTCTTTGAATGAAATCTGGTATTAAATCAAGATTTTGAAAATGTGGTGGTAGAGTTTTTTCTCTCTTCGTCTTCTGGGCTGTGGGGAACGTATACAACAAATTTTGAACGGAAAAACTCTGGGAAGAAAGAAAGGCATGCTGCAGATTAATGACGTAGTTAACTCGCCAGCGGTATAATGTAATTTAGAGTCAAGATATGATTGGATAATATTAGTTTTAGTTGCCCTTTTCCAGTAGCGTTACATAAAATAGAAAGATCTCGAATTTGGGAGAACAGATGAATTTAGGGGAAGAGCACCAAATCTAGAATGCTAATTTTGAGGCCGCCAATTATGTTTAGAGAAACTACCGTATTTTGTTACATCTTACATATATATATGCGATTAACAGTCTAATAGGCAGAAAATACACAAAACTGAACAAATTAATAAAAACTATTAATGGCCATTAAAATATTTCATAGAAAACAAATAAAGAATACAATAAAATAAATTATAATTTTTTTAATGTAATCTTTTAATAAATTATCAAGATATAATCTGCTTCGACGTAACCCAAAACAAAAAATACTGTACAAAACTTACACGATACAAAACAAAAATGAATTCTCGAAACTAAATAAAACGTTGGTCAAATTAGAGCCAAACAAAATCGATGTTTTTTCAAAACTGCCAAAAAACTGCTACAAATCAAAAGCAATCACATTCATGAAGTCGAGACTTAAGAAACCGGAACTAAAACCTTTTTTTGACAATGGTAGGCTATTAGCCTAAATTGGGAAATATTTCAACAAGCAAAACCTTTAATATTAGGAAAAAGAATTAATATAATAATAAATTGTAATAAGAAGTCTTTCAAGAGATTAATGACTAGGAAAAATTATCAGAGCCACTCTTATTAAACAAACACTGAACTTTTTTATGCTTTTTATATTATTTCAACCTTTATTTGCATCATATAAAAAATTTTAAAGTCCTTAAATTATTTTTCAAAATGTAATTTATTCTGCATTTATTTCTGAATTATAATCATCTAGATATAATTGAGAATCCTAAGTCTACTAAGATTTTTTTCCGCCGCTCCTTGAAAAGGAAAGAAGAAATTTCAATTATTTCTTTTATTGTATTATTTCATTATATTATTATGTTGTATTATTGAACTGTTTTTTTGTTCCAGTCTTGTGTATTTTCTTCCTATTTGATTGTAAGCCACCAACTTATATATGTATATAACATAAGGAGAGTGTCCAGAGCCATAACTTAATATTCGCAAACTTTGCTTCTAAAAGTATAACCTTGTGTAGTGTAATTGGATGTTTCTCAATATATGATTTGTTAAATAGTGTAAAGGTTTTAAATTATTGTCTTAAAGGGTATTTGTAGTGATTGTCATTGTAAAGTGTATGTTCCGTAAAGCTTTTAAGTAATTCGTTACGTGAAATTGTTCAATGCAAAATAATGTTCTAAGCCAAAACGGCAGACCTTACAAGATTATTTGATGTAACCCTATAACGCAATTTTTGCTTCTAATGCTACATATGCGGGGACGTGAGACAATTAGCAACTAACATCTTAGTAGAATAATGATATCTCCGCCTCTAGTCAACTGACAACTTTTACCTCTATATTTTATCTCCTCGTAATCTCTGGATTAAAACCGACATGTGGAATAGATGTATAGTGATCAGATGGATTTCCTTTCCTTGATCATATGCTTCTTGAAGGTCATGAAGACGTCGAATTGTTATTTTTCTGCATCGAACAGCAATTCAACTTACACTGATTCTTGTTGCTTTATCTCTAACACATCTCGGGATATTTTGATGTTGGAACGATAGAGAAACAAGGTAACAATGAAACAAGAGGAAGCTGCAATGCAAAAAAAAACGCAAAATACAGTAAACTTCCGGTTATTTCACACACAATGGCTCGGCATTACCGATATTCCTACGTTTTCTGAAATATTTCTGCCGTAGGATGATCCTGTTTGCATTTTACATGGTAAGAGGTGGAAATGCTAGGAGGCTGCTTCACGCCTTTCTGACAATTTTAATTACTAATTTGTTTGACATTTTTTCGTTTGTATACAGTTTGCTTTTTTATTCTTATTTACTTAAAATGTTCTCAAAGCTTGATAAAAATGTTGATTTTGAGGTAAGACGTGCAGATGTGAGATTCTCAAAACTTCTAAAAGCTGTATGTATTTAACCACTTTGTACCAGTTATCTAAATAATTCTGAAACATTCACTTTTCCAGGAACACTAAGCTTTTGTACAGTTATGGAAAACATCTTACGACCTTTGCACTGTTATGAAAGAACTTATTGTGTCATATCTTCTACCAAAATTAACGACATTCTTCAAATCCAAAGGTTAACCATGGATCTGGTCATCCACGATTAATGGATCAATTCAATAGATCATCAAATCTGCAACTTGTATTAACCATGAATTTGATTATCTATTTAAACCCATGCACCCAATTTAGAGATTTGAACTGCAATATACACACATTTATCATGAAAGAATTTATGAAAATTGTGACCAAATGCTATCAAACAACATTCTGTTGAAGATAACGGAAATAATGTTGGTCCAATCGGTAACTAGTCTGAGATACTAAAAGCAGTTTAAGTCTTTTTTCGAATAATCCATTAATAATGCTTTCGAAAAAGGAAATTACTATATGGATCGTAAATGATAAAAATGAGCCAATTTCGGAAGAGATAAATGAGATTAACATACTCAAAAGTGTATTTAACCCTCAAGTAGCCAAAAGTATGGGCAGTGTCAAAGAAAAAAGACGATTGAATCAAGATCACTAGACCTCAGGCTGGCGAAATATTACACTTGTGGTCTCAGCCAAAAAATGATTAAAAAAGAAAAATATAATATTGGAAAATTAATGAATATTTTTATAATTAAGCCATGAATAAATTGTATTTGCTAAATAAATAGGTAGTACACAATGCAGAATTACCACCTCAATACTTTAAATAACACACAAAAAAATTCTTTTTCATAGTACTGTACAATTTCAGTTCAATAATCCGGCATCGCTTAAGTTTCGGATGTACCTGATTTACAGATTTTGCTGTAAATTATATTTTAGAACTGTATTACTTACTTTTATGTAACATCAAACTTGCCAATTTAAACAATCACGTCTAACTGCCAATTGATAAATTTAGGTCTTATATATAAGGCGATTAAAAATGATTCAACAAAAATATAAATGTCACGTAGAACGTACGAAAGTAAGAAAGTTTTGTAAAGGAAATGCGTTTGCAGAAATGATGTTATTGAGCGGTGGGTAAAAAAGATTTCCTAGAGTAAATCATCCTTCCCCAACCGAATGTCTAGCAGCATGCATCATTGTACGAATGCGAAGCTCGCCGAAATATATTGTTGCGTGGGTACGGGTTCGTAAGGGCTTGAATGCATAATTCGATAAAAAGTTAATAAAATTCGTTCTTATCCCAAGTAATAAAACAAAATGCTGATATTTCCTCAGAGATATTCGTACAATATCACAATATCTAACAGTAGTTATATTTAAAACTACTAAAACGTTGAATGCAACTCAACTCAAAATACAGCGAAAATAATCCAATCTCACCACGAATTCGCTACAATCTATAACAGTACTAAGTAAACAACTACAGTTCGCATAGCAACAACAACTGAGCTGAGATGTTTCAATTCGGCTTTTATAAGCTTTTTAATCATTCACGAGAATATTCTGGTAAAATCCATTTTCTCGATTTTTCTGGATAGCAAAAGCAGTTACGAGATATCCTTTTATTAAATGTTAAATGCACGCGCTCTTGTATTTCTAATTTTCCGACGTAGATTTCTCTGAAATTTCATCACGCGCTGCATTGCACAAGGAAATGAAACAATTTAATTACAGTTCTACTAAAAAAGCAAATTAAATACAAAATCTGTAACAATATTTTATCTGTGGGGTTATAGGCACAAACAGAGCAGCTAATCAGAGGATATACAGTGAACGATTTCTAAGTATCTCCTTTGAATAGTTGCTACATTTCTCTTCACAGCCTATAGATAAAATACATGCCAGCGATCCTCACTTTCGTGTAGCGTTACATAACGCGTGTATTTTCAGTATCTCCATGCCGCAAAAGCAGTATATGTTTATAAACATCCAAGCGGATCCACAGCACAGTAGCCATCAACGGTGACCACTATACCATCAAGGTGACTATACTGTAAGTTTTGTTCTCCCTTCAAGATCAATCAGTGTGGTGACGTCTATGTCCTGCTCCAAAGCAATGTTTCTCGTAAAGTGACGTCAGTGAGTAGCCAGAAAAATCTGTCACTGTCTCAAGTGTTGGGAAGAGAAAGGATTCACCTTGCCTGTCTACTAACCTCGATAACGATCTAAATGGCTAGCTAAGATTGCAGGTTACCATTCCTATGTAAGTCTAACTTAGTGTTCTTAAAACCTACTATACTGACAAGCGAGTTATTGTTCTATCTGCAAAAATACTACAGACTTCTAAGAGAGTCTTAAAATAACCTTTTTATTTAAAATATGAAATAACGATGTCACAGTGGTTCGTATAAATCAAATCCCGCCATTTTTGGGTATAAATAAAATTGAGTTTATAGTTTCATGGCTGGAGACTACAATAAGTGGCCTAACTACGTGCTGGGCCAAGGTTTTAACTGCGCGATTAAACTTCGGCTAGCAAAATGGATAATTCTGGAATAATTACTTAGCAGATCTGGACGAGAAAAAGCACTAACTGCGAGCGTCGAGGAAAAAATCTTTACCACTAAATCCTTCAAAATCTTCGTCTTACATGCGCTTTAGGCTTAAATACGATTACTTAATTTGCATTATGTTGAAGGCCGTCGAAAAAGAAAAGTAAAAATATTGATCCATATCATAATGAAATGGGTTAGTTAACATAAATCATAAAAATGTAATAGAAAAAATAATTCAAGTTGTAGCATAAACTAAAGCTATTCATGATTATATATATATATATATATATATATAATCATGTTATAAAATCATGTTATGCTCTTTTCCTTCAGCTCTTAACTGCATCAGTTGAAATATTTCTATCCATTGTATCCTATTCGTATAATGCATACTTCCCATTTGATTTGTGAAGTTAGTGAACAAATTCAGAGAACTCTTCCTTTCATATTTTTGTTATTTTACCCATGTTTTTCAAACCGTCACGGAGAGTTATTTATTTGCACAAAACGCAACTTCATCTGTAATGGTCAAAACGTTTTTCGATATATGGGAGATATAAAAAAACTGACAGCTCAATAAAGAGGCTAAAAGTCAACGATGACAGAAACAGTTCTTTTTCTTTTCAAATTTCTCAGCTGTAAGAAAGTTTTATTTTTAAAGTTACACATATTTTTGCTTTTCTCTCTTTTCCGGAAGCTACGTTACGTTACACTATCGTCCCATTTATTGTCCATGGCATCCCAAAATATTACCGTTGCATGAGTCTTAAGATTTAAAATGCTTCTTAGAAATCTTCCTATCTTCCGGAGTCTTTAAAAAACTTGTTACACTATTTCGATTTATAACATTATACACTACACCACTAATTTATCATTCAGGCGTTAATATTTTGGATAGATAAAATTAAAATTATGTTTAATTTTTAGTATATTCGATGATATTTGTTGTGTATATTTGCGGCATTTTTATAGCAAATAAAACGTATTTCTAAAGCCATATAATTACATACTTTGGTGAAATATAGTTTTGTTTTTAATTTATCTCCCTGCAGATATTGCTGCTAATCAGCATCCTAATTTGATTTACTTTCAGTTTATAATTACACTCATTAAGAAATAAATTGCAAAATAAGTTAAAAATTTAAAAAGCAAAGGGCTATTCTGTGCCGAGGTCGTAATATATGCTAAACAAAGATGTGAATTATTAAAAAGCATATCTATTGTTTTTATATCGCTCTGCTTGTTTAGCATACACAATTATAACTTGAAAAATAAATTAAGATCACATGCCATATGAAAAAGCAGAAAGGAAATATTAGGTTTTTTTTGCCAGCATGAGCAAAAGACCAAAACAAATTTATTTCTTACACAATAGCATCATTTTTCAAATTGAAAGAATCGGATTTAAAATTTATTAGATTCCGGGAAAGCACACTAGAATTAGCTGCCTAAGATGAAGAATTTTTTCGTAAAAACATTAGGGTCATCTACCTAATAGGAATGATGCCTTCGTACAGGATTTTCTAAAGGTCCTTTTCAGTTGCATATGAAAAAAACATAAAAAGCGCTCGTACAACCGACCATTGAATGGGTTTTGCTCCAGGATCCAACTACCAGAATTATCCGTTCGCCTACTGCGGGAGTCTAGATTAAATGGATATTAAATAACTTAATAGTACTATAGCGTAACTTAACTTAACAGCCTAAAATATCTTTCAAACTTTGCATCATGCATTCCCTAATGTCAAAATGTCTAGGATCCCACTAGCGGCCACATCTTGGCGCAGTTTGGCACAAATGAGTTTTTGATTTTTTTTCGGTGGAAATTTCGAAGCGATTACATTTAGAAACGTGACTAACCATTATTCCTTTAGCGATTTTGCGCCAAAATGCTGTATAGGACACTTTTTAGGGAAATTGGGTCACATACAAGTTACACATTGCGAAACCTACGAAAACTCCCATGCAGCCAGCCCGTCCGCTTGAATTCAAGCCCACGTCAGAATCCCAATTTTCAGCGATTTTACCGCTCGGCCGCTGGTGGCCGCGTGAGTAACAGCGTTTGGCGTATTTTTCTTTGGCGACTTCTGCTGAGGTGGTTGCGATAATACGCAAGTGCCCTTTTTTAAAGTGGAACCACTTTTATAAAATTTGAATGATATATTTACCACCTTACTTTTGTCTTCTTCGAACACAGTTTCGTAGCATATGTACTATCAATATACTGATATTTTTAAAATAAAATTAATTAATTGAAATTCATTTAATTTTATAGTAATATTAAGTTAATAGAAGAACATTTATACTTGTTTTAATAACTCAAGACTATAGGAGCTTGGATGATCTTATTAATCACAAATACGTATGTTGATACTAACAGAAATGAATATGATCATGCCGACTCTGGCAGAGCTCTCCTAAAGAAAACTTTTTGTGTTTTGGGATATATTCTGGTAAGAAATACCATATTCATAGTGCTTTGAATCGCTCTTTTGTTGCAAAGACTGGAATGAGAAATCAGTAAGTAGGGTAATTGGTTATAAATTTTATAAAATGTCGGTCTTGGGAGAATTTGATAAATGATCTCCATCTGCATTTTCTAAATTCTCATATTTTCAGCCGTAGTATGGTATATGCAATTAACAGGGATTTTATTTTATTTTTTTTTGTCCTTTTTGAAATCTGGGACGAGCGCAAGGCCAAACTCCGAGGACTATTCTTGGTTCGCGGACTACAGCTGGAGAAACTCTGGGTTAGAGAGTTTCATAAAGTGGAGGAATGTTAATATTTTCAAATGTTAACTAAAATAAATAATGTTAATACAAATACGTGAATCGCAAAATATTCATCATACTGCAGCAAAATTTATCAAAACTTTCATCGTTGTTCATTATGAATACAAGAAAATTCTTTTTCTAAAGTATATCCACCATTTTTTGTCACCATTTTGGTACATATTTCTTGAAGCTGTCTTCTTACTGTCATTTTTCTATTCTTAAATGTTGGCAACTGGGAACTTTAACTTCCATTTCTGTAATCAATCACACTGTTATAGTTCCCGCTTAGATATTGTGCCGTTTGAAGGCCATCACTACACATTTTAGCGTCGATTCGATTAGAATTATAACACTTTACGAAAATGATGGAGCATTTTAATGGTGTTGCATTCCAAACATACATCTACAAGCACATTTATCATTCTTCAGAATCTCTCTCCTCCCACCCATACTTTCGAAATCTATAGCAGAGGCTGCCTAGGGGGAAAAAAGAACAAGTTTGTACCGTCACCCGGCGGATTATTGATTCGATTTGGCTTTATTATTCCTTGCGAATTTGACGTCACGTTCCAAATTCTGTATACTTTGTTCTCTTCTTCGATGACAGGAAGTTATCGAACGAGTTCTTTTCTGGAAATGGTACATTGGCCCCTTTGCCTCGTTCGTCGTTCGAGCGAAAGCAAACGATGGTAGAACTTTATAGGGTAACATTTCGCATGACTTGAGGGAACTTCGAATTTCTTGGAAACAGTTCCATTTTTAATGCTATTTGTTTCCTTACCATACCACAGTCCTTGCAGGGGGAGGGCATTCATAATGTTGATTCCTTTTGCAGTAGAGCGGTTTAAAGTCACAGTTCATTCCGTTGACGATTTGTACCCAGAAGTCTGCCAATGCCGATCTGTCGCCGTAACGGGGGAGGGGGAAGAATATACAGGAAGTGTTCCGTTTTACAATATGTGGCATGGGATCTATACCAGGAAAATATTATTTGTGAAATATCATTGTTAGACTGGCTTAATGGAGAAATGTAATGAGCTTTAGACTTGTAAATAAATCGCTTAGCCACAAAATGCAATAAAATTTTATATTGTTGCTATATACAGGGGAGGGCTAAATATAACTAGCCTAAAAAAACGTTTTCGAAATTTTGTGAAAACATACTCTAAACAGCAAAGAAACCATTAGAAACTTGTGGCTATTTAATTAATTACTATATTAATAACATCCACTCTTAAATTCAGACGTTGATAAAGTAATCTAAGACTACACACTAAATAAAATAAGCTGACTCAGACAATTCACTGGCGCGTTACTAAAGCATCGGCTACCGAAAATGCTAAAGCTGGAATATCACTATTAAGTATAGCTGGCGTAAATTATTATGCTGGTTTGAGTGAGCGGTGTTGACGTGTTTAGTCAGCAGTTGAATGTAACACAAAATGCCGCTAATGGTAAAATAACACATGTACATTGTAAAGTGTCAGACGAAGCATAATTCGTGGAAAACATATACTGAACTGTTTGTGTAAGAGTTTAGAAATGGATATCTGTTGGCAAAGGCTCCAGCAAAATATGTCCCAAACACAATCCTCCAAAAAAATGTTTCACTGAGTGAAACATTTAATGAAAAAATGGCACAAAACGGGCTCTGTAGCAAGTGAAAATCCTATTCACCAACAGTAGCAAATTTAGTGTCAGAACTGTACAAACTTTCCGAATCAGTTTTATTTTGCCTACACTGTAGCTTCTAAGCATATCAAAGCAGATTCTATTGTTTCAACTGCGTGAATTTTCAGCCACGATGCAACAATGATGTTTCTAACAAAATGTGAACAAACAGGTGAAAGACTTCGAACATGAAAATGACAGTTGATTGGATAATTCTTCGTGTAAATGACTGCTCTGTTTAATTAGTTAAAAGAGTAACTTTAGACTAGCATAAATATTGAATAAAATATCTACCGATTTCGAACGATTCTCCTGGAACCAAAATAGTAATTTTCGTATATTTTGAATATATTGTATCACAATGAGTACAGCTTCTTCTGAAAAACTTATATCCCCTTTTTAGAAGTGAAAAATACTTTCTTCGGAACAAAAAGGATCTGTACAAGGATCTGAAGAAGTTTAATAAGGTTTTCAAAGCAGGAAAAATGAAAAATCAGCTACACCTTTCTCCCAAATTCGAATTCTGGAGCTTCCGCTTGAAAGCCGAATGAGATTCCATTTAGAAAAGCATGTTTAAACAGTGAGAAAGAAAAACATTCCTTTCATTCTCTGCCACTTAGAGAGTGACTGGGAAGGTAGAGAACCTAAAATCGGGGTAGAGAGCCGTCCACCATATTTTAAGCTGACCTTCCAAGAGCCTAACAGGCTTTTCGAAGCAGAAACCGGGAAACATCCGAGATGACTTCGACGGGATTTGAACTGTTAATCTTAGTGCTTTCAACTACACCACAAAAGCGTGTATTGAGAAGAAAAAATTCCTTACAAAATTGACAATGTTTTATTCAAAACATTCGATAGTCTATGGTTGTTCTATTGCCTACTTTTAAATTCTATACTGACAATTACGTATGATTATTTATAGCAGTGATCTGAAACTGGCGGCCGGCGAGTTCCATGCAGCCTCAAAAGCATTGTTTGCTGCCCGTGAAAATATTTCAATTATGTATTTGCTGGAAATGAGGGGATGCAAAGATATCAAGATTACAGCTATTTGAGGTCCGAATTTACATTTATTTTCATTTTCATTAAAAACGAGCATGAATAACGCGTACGAAAATCTATAAATGGAGGTAATTAATTACAGTGTGTTATAAATTTTATTTAAGGATCTGAAGATATGATTTTATTAACTTCTATTCACACTTGTGAAAACATAAGTAAGGCCAGTTAGGAATTTTTGCTCTGCGAATGATTGCTTTGCTTAAGAATGCATCTGTATGCGCATATATTTTCTTGCAGTTGAAAATTAATACGAAAAGATCTCGATTAACCGATCAGCGTCTACAATCCGTGATGGAGTTAACATCTAGTAATTTGTTTCCGAGGCTGAAAATCTTATCAGAATCGAAACGCCATGATGTAGCCATGATAACATTTAACCCTAATAAGAAATAAGGAGGTTCATAATTTTTTACTTGCGAACACATGCATTTTTATGCGTCTAAGAAAAATTTAATACTTAAAAAAATGAGACCATATTTTCATTATTTATTCTCACGTTTTGTCACGATTGGTGAATTTGTCTGAAAACTTAGAACATTTTCATAATTTGTTTATTTTAGTTTGAATTAAAATAAGTTATGCAATGTTTAGTTACACATGTTAGAATTATTTGAATGAAAGTCAGTCTGATAATTTAACACTTAGCTATCAGTACGTTTGAATAATAATGTATAACCTACAAAAGTACCTTACAGGCATCCCATCTTTAGATCTAGCTTTAGACGTCAAAATTTAGCGTTAATAAATATTTGGCAGGCAAATATAAAATTTCTTTAAAATATTTTTATTTGATTAATAATATTTAATTTTTTAAAACAAAATTTGGCCCTTCAGTTATTTTCAGATCTTGCATTTGGCCCGCGTGCAATTTGTGTTTGCTATCACTGATTTAAAGGATAAAAATGAGATAATTAATCAGTTTACGTATAAGCTACTAAACGCACGTATGCGAATGTTTCAGGTTTGCCATGGTAAAGTTCATTTCTCTCAAAATAGCAGCAGTTTCGGTTAAATCCTATAACCATTTAAATAAAATGACATCTCATTTAGAAAATCAAAATGAGATATACTTAATATCTCATTTAGAATATAATAAAATAATATGTTTTTACTTAAGACGCTAGGACAAGCACTATGTTAACATTCATTAAAATTTTGAAAAAAGTCTGCAAAATGAACAAAGAACAAAGAAATCATGAAATTGTTTCAGCAGAAGTTCGTCGAGAAACCTAACATTTCTATGCTTCAAGATACTTTTAAAAACTGAAGATATTAAGACAATTGTCCATCGAATCAAGCGTGATCTAAGCTTGAAATAAGATGCCATAAAAGTAATATGAAAAGTTCAAAAAATTGTACTTAAAAATTGTTTCTTAATTTACAAGAAATTGATTCCTTCGGTAAATATTCGTAAATTCTTCATGTTTGATGGCATTTTATAACTGATTATAATTTTATGGGTTGGCAATAAATGTTTTATTTAACATTCTCTAGCTATATCCCTCTGGTTTTTCAGGATTAAAATCTGAAGAAAATTTTATCATGAAAAGTAAAGTCATGACAGGCTGAAGACGTACCCATCTTTCTAAACAAATATTTTTATCTTAGCTGTCGACCATTATACGAAAGCTATTGTCAACTGCTTAAGAACTAGAAATATGATTTTGCATTCAAGTCAAATAATGGACCTTACAGGTATCAAAAGGTTTAGCGTACTGGTAAAAACAAGTATTTCAGTGGGAAAAAGGAGCTTAAAAACTTGATTCTGTTCAAAGGAATTCAGTTTCGATTTTCAAAGAATATAATCGAACCCAACTATAACGACTTCGAGGGGCAGAGTGTTTGGTTTGCTATATCCATAACCGATTTCATAAGAAAAAATAGATCTTTACAAAATGGTGTAACACTCTATTGATAAATAACATATAAAGTGTGATTAGCATTGTCATGTCTCGCAAAAGATTTTAATAGCATTAATTATTTTAAAAAATATTAACATTTAATTATAATTAATATTACCTGCATTACAATATTTTTTCTTTGTTTTAATAGTTTTACACGAAACATTACTTAGCAAAAAGTCATAATTTAGGTCTGTCCTTCCAATTAAACATTTCCATCTAAAATACGCATTTACAATGACTTATAATACTTGAGCAGAGTGCTATCTGAGAGCTGAATTAAAGAACTGGAATGGAGTCAATGAACCGTGTGCTAAGCTTGCCTGCATAGCCGTTTGTTTAAAATACACGAAAAGATCGGGTGTTGAAGTTAAAAGAACAGACACTTAAAGGTGCTTTTCAACATTCTGATAACGTACACAGAAAGAAATGAAGCGTTAGTACGTTTTCAGTTGAATACTGCAAAAATTTCTAAAACATGTTTGAGAAATGCAAAACATTTTAGCCTAAGATACTAAAGTTCGTTATATCCGAATTTTATACATTTAGAAGCTAGCTATAATCTTAAAAAATAACATTATGTGTATAGGAACTTGGATGAGACCAACTGTTTCGGTGTATCTGAGGTTCCGCTATAAGCCAAGTTTACTATATCGAGGTTTCGGTATATATCTAAAGAAACAGGAGAAAAGCATTGGAAAACCTGGGGCAAATTTTGTCATATTGGTTAAAGAGGAATTTATATATCAGTTTGAAAGCTCACATCGAAATAGAACTGGCTGAATAATATTCTGATGTAAATAATTGTTTTGGCAAATTAAGATGTTAACTTCAATCATTCTCTTATATATCTCATTCTTATCAAAAACGCTCTTTACTTAATTGAATGAAAGACACTTATGTGAACGTAAATTTATTTGAATATGACAAAGCAAGCGAAAGTTAAGTGCTTTAAATGGAGGGATGATTTTCTGTGAGAAAATGGCTGGTTTTTAAATTACACATATAGGAACCTACGGAAAGCAACCCTGCACCCAGCTCATTTTCCTGTATTCGAACCCAAATGAAACAACTAGTACCCAGCGATCTTAACCATTCGGCCACCAGTTGGGCGAAGATTCTGAAGAAACTAACATTTTAGGTTAAATTCAGGTTGATTAAATCTCAGTTTAAGATTATCAGATATAAAAGAATCATTTTAACTCATATAACAGTGAGTCTGGACAGTGTTTGCAAACAAACCATATTCGTCAATAAAATTCCGTTTCGTAAGAATAATTTTCTAGATTTTAGAAAATATCAACTATGTCAATGTATTTCCTAGTCCATCATCGGTTGTGATTAAGCTTACATGCAAAATTACAAACGCAATATACAGGGCAGAGATTTTCCGATTACCTATATTGAAAGTAAGATACTGGTGCCAAAGACAATAAAACTTCAAATATTTTACGACATCGCTTTTGCTATACTTATCCTTGTACAGGCATGCCATATAGATTTTACTGCTGCTGTGTCCATTTGTATAGTTATTTATGAAACGCTATATCGGCGAATTGAAAACGTTTCGGAAATTTTTTGGAAATGAAGAGTTGGCTATTTTGCGTGAACGGATGATGATGGAAGACATCTTAAATAAGACAGCTACTTTTCGAGGATACTCAGTGGCCCGCTGAGTCATCTGACCTATGTGCTACAGATTTTTATTCCTTTAAGGACAGCTGAAGGATAAAGTGCATTCAACCAAAGTGGAAAGTATGGAAGAGCTGAAGGAAGAAATTGAGGAGAAATCTGAATCCTTAATTTTCGATGTCTTTGTCTGTGCCATGCAATGTTTCCGTAATAACTTTATGCGATGCAGTACTGAACAAAGTGGTCCTTTGGTAGACATAGTGTTTTACAAATAACGGAAGCAAATGCATTACAAATAGCACATAGGATTTAGAAAGAACTGGAGCAAATGTAGTAAAGTCTCCCTGACATGAATGAAAATGGACAAGTGTATCACAAAAGGTGACAAAATATTTAAAATTTCTTTGTCTCTAGCACCGAACATATTTCTTTCAAAATGGGTAATCGAAAATTCCCCATCCTGTGTATAACGTTGCGATATAATATGCATCAAGAAGGAAATGCATTTATGAGAGCTTCTACAAAATTTTTTAACAAAACATTTCCATTATTTCATGAATGTTCTCTATACTATTTCGTTGTAAAAGTAACTATATTTGCCAGAAATTTTTTATCCTTATATCAAGCATGTAAAGGGTAAAATAAGAGCAAATCCTTCAGTCTCTACGACACCTGTCAAACTACGTAGATCCACAAGGTGTTGGCATTCCAAACATAGGCTCAATGAAACAAATTTTAGATTTAAAATATAGATTTCGCATTTTTTTTTCATAATAAAAATCTTCTGGCTTTTAAAACTTTAATACTAGAATAGTTTTTAAAATTTATTTTTGTCTTAAAATATATTAAATTCTGTGAGATGTTTTTGTTCTATCTGTTGGGATCAGAGGTTGAGAAAACTTCGAAATTCTTTCCTACAATCTGCTTTCATTCTCCAGAAGGGTTGCCATATATCAAAGAACTAGAGAATTAGAAGTTAGCGCAAATCTGTCAGGTAATAGCATTTATGTCAGTACATAGGATACACAGAAAAAGAAAGAAAACAATAAACATAGCGTTATTCAAAGGACAGCTTTCAGTAAATATTGCTCTGTGTGATGCATTATAAAATCTGTGAGGAAGATGAAAAAGCTGTATAAAAAACGTTTCCTTGATATTTTTTACTTTCACTGTTATTGCTAATTTAATGAAAATGAACATGCCCGGAAGATAGGTACGCCCTCGTGAGTAAATTTCTAAGATTAATATTCTTGTGTTTAAGTTAAAAAAGGAAACCACCTATGAAAACGGCTATGCAAATAGACCAATTCAGTTGCCATAACTTTAGCGCAGGTCAAACTACTAGCATTCTGCCGTCTTATTCACTCGACCACTCCTGAGTCTGAGATCATATTAAT
This sequence comes from Stegodyphus mimosarum, assembly GCA_000611955.2. Taxonomy (NCBI): domain Eukaryota; kingdom Metazoa; phylum Arthropoda; class Arachnida; order Araneae; family Eresidae; genus Stegodyphus; species Stegodyphus mimosarum. The sequence continues at coordinate 714,324 of KK112619.1, read as the reverse complement.
TGCTGGCTCTCAATGAATATTATTCTCTTACACACTGTGCAACCTATGAAAAAAATATAAATAGAAAACCATTGAAATTAGTATTTTATACTTAATATGAATTATAAATGCAAGGAATATTACTGCTTATTTGAGTTTAATAATTGTACTGAACTATTTCAATTATTTGGTATTAAACCTTGCGCAAACTTATTTTCCTCAAGCAGTTAAACGTGTTTCTAATGTCATATTTTGTCCACTTTGGGCTACTGTATTTTGTTTCAGTTTAATGAAATGATGATTGACTGCTATAAACAACACACTTCCTTGTCGAAACTTGTTCGCTAAATTTAACAAGTAGGGCAAATATTCTCCTAATAATGATTCTCAAAGCCCTCCCAAAAGCTTTCGAAACTTTAAGCATCGCCATTACGAGCAGAAGCTCTCCACTGTTAAAACTTTTACATGTTCACTACAGAAAATATTTTCCAGAAATTTTGCTGGGAGGAAATTCATAAGAGCTCAGAGAAACGACATGAAAAATGGAACAGTTTTAGAGCAATAATCCGTAAAATGTAGGAAAAGGCCGAGGATGATGATGGTATCTACGGTCATTATTCTTCGCTTTGGGTTCACATAACTGCAATCAGGGCCTACTTATAAAATCGGGCAAATTATGCTACGAAGCTCGTTATCTAATTCTTTCAAAATAGTGAAGCATTTCATGAAGCATAATTATAATTTAACACTTTTTACTCAGAGGTATTTAAATAAAAAAGTATATTTTACTCTTCTGAATGTTTCGTTTTTATTTTTTTAGTTTGATATGTATTGCATAAAATAAAACATAACACATTTTAAAGCAGGATATTGTTTTACGGAAAGAAACTGAAACGTGGCTCTAAAGAATTCGTATTGATTTTAGTACAAATCTTAATTATTGTTACATTCACAAAAATATGATCCCTTTAAGTAAAAAGTGCCCATCGGAAACTTTGCAAAAAATCATTGCAAGTGGAAACACCGTAGAAAGAACAACGGAACGAATATGAAAATATTCCATTTTGAAAAATATATCGTTGTATAAAATAGGTGAGGAGAAAGCTTCGCAATTTTAAAATATCGCGGTACAGAACATGGTCATTTAAAATATAGCAGTAAAAAAAGTTTCATTGTTGAAAACCACTGCCGTATAAAGCACCATGACAAAAGAATAAAGCAAGCTACGAACGATAGAAGCATAACTTGGAGTTGAACTGATCGTTCAACAAACCAGAACATGGGTTTATCATGTTGGCCTTCAAAACGTTCGGGTTTAACATTAAGTGACTACTTTTTATAGGAACCGAGTTTTTATGACTCCGTTTCTTACATAATTGGACGCTCTTATAAAAAATGATCGATTGCTGACATACACATGAAGTATTTCTGACATACACATGATGAGATGGGTTTGAGAAAAACTTGGCTGTTGAATTTATATCTAATGTGTTACAAAAGTATCACCTTTAGAACATTTGTAACTTCGCCATGTAAACTTCATAGCATACTCTTCCAACCGAATAATTTCAGTGTGGCACAGAAACATTTAGACGCTTAATAACTTGAAAATAATCAGTAGGTAATTATTTGTAAAAATCATGGAAACGCATTCGTTTTCAAGCCATGTTTTCAAGACAACATATCTCATATGAGCTGTGTTGGAGGTAAGAGACGCCTATGCACGTGTGCACATTCTCTGACATTATCCATGACTTTCCAGAACAAATGCACTGGAATTACATGAATTTCTTTTCATGGGTTATCTTTCAATTTCTGTTCAGTGTGAGATAATTGGGCGCAGACCTTATCCTTTAAATATCCCTATAGAATAAACTACATGCTGGTAAATTGGGTGAGTAGGTTGCGGAGATCTTTCAGCGTCTCAAAAACGAGAGATCAGAAACAGTCCTTAGATGACAGTAGCTTTTGATGCAATTTACAAAGGTTCCTTCCTGCTCAACACTTGGAGTTCTGCTTGTGAACGTTTTCATTTAAATGAAAATGAGCTTTGTTGGACATTATCAAATGATTCAAAAGTAACGGCGTTTTAGTTGCTTCTTGAACCTTGGTTTAAATATTATTAACATCATCATTATTATTATTATTATTATTATTTGCAACAATTTCCTGAAACGTTCACTCAGGTCGATGCCCTTCTGAACAACGCTGTATAACAACTAACTGCGTTCCTCGACGGTGTGTGATTCACTGCGCCACCTACTTAAATGTTAGTGTGGTGCCAAATTTAAATCATCTGATTGTTTCTGCTGCATTTTGTATTTTAGCCTTGATAATGAAATTCTTGTTTCTATAAGATAATGAACGTGTTTTTTAACGTTTAAAGTTGTAGAGACATTAAGTTATCTCGAAGCAGGAGAAATGAAAAATGAGCAATGCCTTCGCTAGGACTCGAACCACGGACCTTCGAATACGCGTCGAGGGTGCTAAGAAGGCGGGAGAAATACTTTATAGGCTCCCTCTTTTAAAGAGTGACTGGGGATTAGGAACCCTATCGCCAAATCCTGATGGGGGCGAATCCTCATCCACCACATTTTTGTTCCCGCGCCACTGTAGAGGCATTAGGATTTTTGATGCAAGAGAGATCAAAAATTGAGAAATGTCCTGGCTGAGACTCAAACCACGAACCTCTCTAATACGCGTCGAGCATGCTGACCACTACACCACAAGGGCATGCTAAGAAGGCAGGAGAAATACCTTATAAAGTGTCTATAGAACTTTAAACAAGTCTTTAGGGTAATTCTGGAGCATATAGTTCTGGAGCAAAGCGAAATGCATTTTTAATTCGTATGGAATTACAGCACGTGGGGCGCCAACTACCGACAGACACGGAAAATAATCCTAAAAAAATCGGTGTTCGTCGATTTTGAGGAACTTCAATGTTTTTATTAGTAGTACTCCTCTAAGCCAAGTAATCGTAAATTTGTGACTTTCAAACGATATTAACGTTAGCCAACTTCTTGATTTTTCCAACAGTTTGATTTTAATTAATGATCTACCTAAATTTACTGCGCCACCCCCATACTAATGACTTATGGTTTGAATGCCGATGACAGTCCACATGTCACGAAGACCAATGACCTTCGAGGCCATCTCCGATTTAAATTTAGTAATCTGTTTAACTTACACGTTATTTGTACTGCGTTTAACTTATTAAATGTTCAAATGACGATTTTAATGAATATTTACAACACTATTTTAATTAATAAAAGTTAATTTTCTCTCCATATTTTTCGCATCTGATAGAGAATCGTTTGACTTTACTTAACACTAACACTTTTACAGGGCATGTTAGATTTCCAGTTATACCAGGAATTTCCAATTACAGTATTAAAAGTCATTAATTGCTTATTATTATTTAAATTATGACACTACATTTTTTAACAATGTAAAAAATACTCGCGATATGAAAACTGTTGCATGCACTTCGTAGTTATTTTATCTGTAAAATTTTCAACAAATCTAATTATTCATTGTTTATTTGTAACATCAGAAAAATTTTAAGATAATTTACGCTTAATTTTAAGAAACAATTTTCAGTTTTTTAATGTTTTAGTGAGAATTTGTTTTATTTACTCCTTGATTATAATCTTTCACTACTTTTCGATGGCAGTTGGTGATATTATTTTTTTTATACTGGTACAATTAATAAATTGTATTTTGATGCCTTATATATAAATGCACTTCATTTATCTAATTTCATTTGGAATTTCATGGAAAAAAACGGAATATGAATTATATACACAGTTATTTGAACCATTTTTATTTTTCGTATATCAGGTAAAATCAAACATAATGTTAACTTTTAAGCGATTTCTTAATTTTTTTGTTAATTTAATTAATATAAAAAGTTAAGCCAGTGATATCATATAATTTTGAGAATTTATTAGTTAGTTTTAATTAATGAATATAGCAAACACATTGCCCTACATCGTTTGGGAAATACGAAACCTAAAATGTATTTTGCAGAAAGGCAACTACACATTGTAAACAAAGCTCCTGTCCTTCATATTTTTTGTTTACTTCATGAGTGATTTATTAATCACTCATGCAAGGGAAAATCGCTGTCTTTCATTTTAATAAATACCTTGTTGGTTTACAATATTAATTAATTAATTAATTAAATTATAACTTATAATTAATATATAATAAACTTTTAACTTACGAGATTACAGTCTGGTACCAGAAGCTGATCTGGCTTTAAATAAACAATAACTACTGTTGCAAACTAATAAAAACAAATTTTTGCTTTAAATAAAACCAAAATTTGACTAAAAAAATTACTTCGGATTTGAAAGTTGTGGTGTTTGCTTCTGCATGCCCTTTTTAGCCCAAAGGGAATTAGCTCAGAAAGGCTATTAATTTTATTTTGGAATTTTGCATTAGTTCACTATAAATGTCGGTTCACTTTTCAAATTGTTGCCACCATATATTTCCGCCTTGTATTATATTTAAAGAAATTAACTACTGATGAATCTTCATAAATGTATTGTTCATAAATGTTTCTCGCATTATGATAAAACAACGGTACTAACAGCCATCGAGTTTTGAATGATGTAATCCTCCTTCCAATATGGACATCTGGAAGCCCAGATTTGAAATTTGGAATTTGTTTTATTGTTGATTTCATATTTTATAAAACTTTAACGAATTTTTGATTAACAAATTGAGGATTTCAAAGCGAGCAATGGCAACCCTTCACGGGAAAAAAACCTTTTTATCCCCAGCGCGCGAACTGTGTATCGGAAATTCTAAAGATATGCTCATTTAAATTATTTTGAGATATTGCTATTGAATTGAATTTTATACTTTCAGTGCGACAAACATGATATTTAATAAATAAAGGTAACACACAAAACGTTAATAAAACGCCCTTTTGGGCGTAATGTAAAATCTGAAAGTATTTAGTTTTTTTATCCTTTTCCTTTTCTTTTTGCTGTAACATAAAATGGTATAAAGAAGAAACTAAAATGATATAAAAGAGAAAGTGATCGTTAGATTAGAAAGACGGCAGTTTGAGAAAAATTTAAAAGGGAATAGAAAGAAACCATTATTTTAATCTGTATTTTACCATAGCTTTTCGTCATTTTGCTTTGGTTAGATTAAACAGGATATACAAAAGTAGATATCAAGGAATTTTGCAATTAAAATATTATATGTCGTTAGAAACCTAACAATTTTTATGTAGTATTTCTACAAAGTAAGATTATTGTAACAGATTATCAAATACATTAAAAAATTACTAATAACGCTGATTATTAATAATCACTTTGTTACGCTGATGAATAACGCAGTTTTATTATGTAAAAATAATTCAGCTTTTTTGACATCTTTTAATTTTTGCTTGTTTTGAACAAAATCGCCAAGTTAAAGTAATAACAGCTTTCCGATGTGTTAAAACGACATCTGATAAAACAGACAAAAAGACGAAATATGACTGGTTTTGCCTGGAGTCTTTTTGCTCCCAGGTAAAAAAAACCAAATTTAATGGCGGCAAAAAAAAGGAATATAGTAAAGACTTTTTTTGAGAAAGAGAAAGAGGAAACATACTTTTTTAATATTTTATTCGAAATTGGAAAGCCAAATAGAGGAAAGAAGAAAAGTGTAATCTAATCATTCTTGTGTCTCACAATGCGAAATACCAAGTGAAGTTCATTGAAGAATTCTGAGTCTCCTAATTAAGTAACGATAACCTCTAATTTGCTAATGTATCCTACAGAGTTAAAGTGTTAGTCACTGAAGTAAACCATATGTCCTAATGCCTAAATATGATAAATCCTAATGTGTTATTGTGTCTCATAACGCGGAACACTAAGTGTAATTCATCGGAGTAATCCACATATTCTTGCGCCCAAATGTAATAACCGCTAATACGTCCCACGATGTGAAATACTAACTTAGTGAAGTAATCCATGTGTTCTACTGCATAAATATAATAACCTTTAATGGGTTAATGTGTCCGATAATGCAAAACACTAAGCGTAATTCCTTGAAGTAATCCATGTAACCTATCGTCTAAATATGATAACCTCTAACTTGTTAATGTGTGAAATACAAAGTGTCCTTCACGGAAATAATCCATGCGTCATAACGCCTAAATATGATATCATCTAATGTGTTAATGTGTCCCACAAAGTGAAATGTTAAGTGTTCTCATTGAAGCAATCCATGTATCATAATGTCTAAATACGATAATCCCTGGTGTGTTAATTGTAGATAGACAGTTCATCTACGACTAAGTTCGTACGAACTTAGGACTAAGTTCTAAGAAGCCTTAGGACTATATTCAAAACACACGCTGAAATAAATAAGATCTTTACTTCTTCGGCTTTAATATCAAATCTTGGCATATTTATAAAACGCTTGGTACATTCATCTAGTAGTTTGATTCCTTGGTACATTGGTATAATAGTTTGATTCCTTGGTACATTCGTGTAGTAGTTTGATTCCTTCGTAGAACTCATCTTCTGGAATGTTCTTCAAGTCTTTGGTTGAATTTTGCTTTAAGTCTGAATCTTTTTAATGCATTTAAAATAATGATCTATGAATTCAGAAAATAGTTTGTAGATAACTAATCTAGTGAGTAAGTAGGGTTGCGAATTACAATACGTTTCTTTGCTTTTATTGATGAGAATGGTAAGGTGTGTCGGAGGTTTGTCATGCAGCAGGAACCAGTTATTCGATTGAACTTATTCAGTGTTTACGAGCTGAAATCCCTTCAGAAGTGTGTGCTTTATGTCTTTATGAAATATGCAATTCATCATTTGTTTATCAGGAACAGATAGCTTTTCCAATAAAAAAGGGTCACCATCGTGTACTTTACTCGAAATTTCTGAAACCAAAATTTCTGTGGTAGTGCCGAAGTTTCTCCAAACTAAACAGATGATTATAGCTTTGTTTTCGGATTATAAGAATAGCATCAAGTTTCATTTGCAGTCACAATATGCTCGGAACATTTTATTTTTATTTTTACAACCTTGCATCAAACATTTATTTCTATTTTTTGTCCGTCTTCAAATCTATTCAGTAGATAAAAGCTAAAGATTAACTGCAGGGGGAAAATTCACTTGATAAATAGACTACGTTTTAGGGAAAGCAAGTTAAGATGCCACAGTAATAAATGCTGGTAAGTTCCGATTGGAATATTTGCTTCAATTTGTCAAATATTAGTCCTAAAACTATGCAGACATACGATGCATATACAGTAATATGAACTGGAATGCTTCGCCAGTAACTGAGCATTCTTGAACATTTATTTTATTGAGAGGGGTTTGAAAACAAAGCTACTTCTTTCTTCCGAATTTTTCTAATGGAGTGCAATCACAGTTAGTCCGAATGATTAACATTTAGATTTAGGATTTTTATTTCTTTAATTAAACATCATACACTTAGATACCCCAATTAATATTTGCAGTTGCTACAAGGCTCCCTTCAGCCCCCTAATTTTATTTCTTTCGCATAGTACAGCGATTTCCAAACTGTTTGTAGGCATAACCCTGAGAGTACACAATAGCTTAGCTATGGATACGCGAAACACTGCTAGTAATCAAGGGAAATAACAAAAATACTGATAAAAAATTAAATATTCAGGAAGCTTAAATTTGTCATTGAGTAAAATGTAAAATAATTGTGAGACATTCCATTGTGGCGATCGCTTACCAAAACGGGAATGACAATAATGTAATTAGTTGTAAATATTTTTCTCCAAACCATTTATACTGTTCGATTATTAGTCATAGTATACAGCCATTGCTTTCGCGCTTTCTCATAGCGAGTCAGATAAAACGACTGCCATCCAGTAATATTTTAACACTGAATAAATCATCGAACGTTTTATGCAGCTGGCTTACCTTATAGTCAAATTTGTTTGAATGGGGTGTGAGTTTTGTTTTACATTAATTTTTGTTTGTCAAGTTTGCTAAATATAAGATTTATTTAAATAAAAATGGATACATGATTAAGAAGTAGGTTTTCCCATAGAATTGCACTACCACGGACAATATCTCTGATACGACATCTGTGCCAAATATTTCCAAAGATTAGGGTCTAAATCCCTTCAACAGATCGTCAATTCATTCTTTTTTCCCTCCATTTACATTTTAGGAAACCTAATATTCATATTAAATACGGTGCATAAAAAATTTTATGTTTTAGTTTAAAACGTGTATCAACAACGTATATACTTGGAATAAAGAATGTAATAATCAGGCTTTGTTTCATAATATTTTTCTGATCTAATTAATTTCAGTCTATTAATTTTGTGATCCTCAAATAACATAGTAATAAAATATGTTGCGCGAATACTTTAAGGGAGGGACTGAGGGGATCACAGTTCTGAAAGAGAAGGTTAGGGGTGCTCTATATTGCAAATTCGTATTAAAGGGGTACGCGAGAGGGAAAAGGTTGAGAACATTTTCTCTGTCCCTAAGGCGCTAGTCTAGAATTATTCAATACAAAGTCTATTTATCACTATAAAACAATTTCCTAGCATGGTTATGGATGTTGAATATTAATTACAAATACAGTAACTGGATAGACTGATTTGGTAGTATTTTCATTCATAGTAAAAAGGTTTTGTTAACAATTACTAAAATGAAAAGAAGAGTCTCTCAGTTTTAACAACAGCAGCTATTCAGAGGAAAATCATTCTCCAAACGCGCGTAGGAACTTGTAAGAACTTTTTTAAGGGCCGTCGTTAACTCAGAAACTTCCCACCATTAAAGCTCTACGACACGTTCGTTGCAGAAAATCACTCCCGGAAATTCTGGGCAGATGAAACTTATTAGAGCTCGAAGAACTTAACTGCGACATAAAAAATAAAAAGTTAACAAATAACTCCACGCAACGTAAAAATGCGGAGGCTGATGATGACTGCAATCATCATTACAGTAATCATTGTCCGCATCACGTACTCATAACCGCGAGGATATGACCAGAAATCAAAACAAAATAGGCATTTCTTGTATACTCTCTACACTGTCCTATCTAGTTATTTTAGTTCCGAAATGTACCAGAGAAAAGAATTGGCTCACTTAAAAAGGAAAACGGAGAGTGCTTTACCACGCAGCTTCGTCTTTAGATGGATCCGTAGACTACCTAAATGTTTTCTTTCAGATGTTTTCTTTATTTTTCCAATATTTGTTGCGCCAACTAAAGTATTTTTTTCCTTTACCGAAAAATAGTTTCCATCAGAAAAAAGTATACACTTTTAAAAGAAAAAGATTAAATGAAATTTTCTTTTCAAAGGTGCGTTTTTGTCTAATGGATGTAAAGATAAATTCTGAGTTTTTCAAGTTCGTTTTTGATGGTACATCGTTAAAGGAGTACTTCTCATACGGTGGTTGTTTCTTTCCCTTTTAGTGCTTTACATTAACCAGTTTGTTTCAAGCAGAGTTTCTTAAATATTTTAGTGGGAAAACAAAATTTAATACGGTACTTTATCGTTACAACGCGTGAGGAGGGATCAGAAAGAAACTTGTATTATATTCCACCCTTTGCAAATATTCTTAAAAGTCCCTGAAATGTTTTGAAAATGCATAATAAAGAAACTACGGAAAAGTTACAGATTCTTTCACACAGAAATAAAGGTAAATTTCGAAGTTTTTTTTCTGACAAAAGCATTTGGTCTTTCGCTGTTGTAACTTGTGACCTAACCTTAATACGGCTTTAAGCGCCTTATTGGTATGTCTTAAAAGTATAATGGAGACTTGAGTATAAAAGCTGTTTATTTCAAACTAAACGGCAGATAAACAGAAAACGCAGCTTAGAAATTCAATGTAAATCTAAATCTAGGTAACTAATAGTGAAAGGCTACGCAGAGTAAATTAATTAATCGCGAAGTTGGCTCTACGATTTTCACCAGCGTGAAATTACTATCGGCGAGTATAACGCTCGGCCGAAGACATGAACTCTTATCTTTGAATAACAACCCTAGTAACGTGGCCTTCAATAGGCAGAACACGCTCTGACTTCACATTCTCAAATCTTATGTACACGCAAGTAAATTTGAAATCTGGGTGGAAAATGGAAACAGAGAAGTGATAGAAAAGCTTCAAAACATAAAGTAACAGCAAATTAACTAAACCTTACACATTATTTCACAAGCACTCAAAGTGCCTATGTTTGAAGATACGGCAGACATTTATGCTTGATCACACAGATGAATAGAGACAATAATGATACCTTCTTTTCGATTATTAGTTCAACAAGGTAATGCTGGACTAATTACCAAAAAAATAGCATTATAGAGACTATTTGAATATTTGAGGCTATCTCAGTAAAACCCTTTTGCATTAGATAATACAAATTTATAGCTACAGTGGATAGGACGTACAGGAGAAAGGTGATGCAAAGTGCGATGGTCATTCCAGTCTCCAGATTTGATTCCATGTGACTTTTTTGTAACAGAAGTTATCAAGGATATTTTGTCTTTGAGCTTACCCTTGCCTCTAATCACTAGACGATTCTCAAGCATATCGTCGATATTATTGATCTGGTCGAAATTAGATACATTTGCTTGGATGCTAGACGAAATGCCCCACAGATATCTATACTACCTGCAAATATGGATATATCAGCAATTTGTGACTAACGTTTAAAAGTACTGGTGAATTTGTTTGAAATACTGTATCTATTGCATATATTATTAGTTAAGAATGTTTTAAATGTGTCACTATCTTTTGATTAATTCTGCGTAGTGCGTTTAAAAAACACCATTTATTGACGCATATTTTATTTTAGGGCAAGCGATTCTAGATATTCAGCACTATCCCCTTCTTTCTCACAGGCCCATCAGCTACCTAGGCTCCATTCCAGATGATCGGAACGGCCACATAGGCTTTTGTGACTTTCCCCTCATTTAATGTGGATACGAGCGAATTTTCGTTAGAAATTCTTCCGCAAAGCCATCCCTGCATTTACGCAGATAGCCTTCACGTACTTTGCCGTAATCAAATAAACCAATCTACTGATCTACTAAAACATATTTGTGAGATATCTCTCACAACAAACCAGGAGAACAACTTAGAGGAAAGTGACTGCACATAACTTCAGCGCGTAGTCTTTTTATGCAGTCTCTATATTTGTATAATTTGTATCCGAATATATACTGCTGGATAATGTTTCGTTCATAAAACAATCTTTGTAAATAACATACAAATATACAGTGAATTTTCAGTCGGTTTGAAAACATTCCAAGTGACCAAGACTTATTTATGCATCCAAGAGTATTTCCTCCAACACCTTTAAAATGTACTTACACGTTATCTTGAAATTCATAGAAAGATCAAAACATTGTGACCGAGCAAAATATACACACTGGCTCACAAAAATGATTGGACGTTTTGAATTTTGTATTCTTTAACAAACAGGACTGATTGAAAGGTTTCAGATTTTAAATTACGTCCAAAGGGGCGTTTATTTAACATTTTGTGTGTTATCTTTATTTATTAAATATCATGTTCTTCACTCTCAAACCATAAAATTTAGTTAAAGAACAATATCTCGAAATAATTTTAAACTGAGCTTATCTTTAGAATTTCCTATACAGTCTCACGCGCTGGAGATGAAAATGTTTTTTCTGTACAACGTTGTCATTGCTCGATTTGAAATCCTTGAGTTTGTTAATCAAAAATTCGTTAAAGTTTTACAAAATATGAAATCGATAATAAAATAAATTCCAAATTTCAAATTTGGGCTTCCAGATGTCCATATTCGCAGCAGGATTACGTCCTTCAAAATTCGATGGCTCTTGGTATCGTAGTTTTATCACAATGCGAGAAACATACATACATTTATGCGCATTCTTCACTATTTAATTTCATTAAATATAATACAGGGCTGCAATATTTGGTGGCAACAGTTTGAAAAGTGAACCGCCATTTAATGTTTCCGACTTAAAATCGCAAAACGAAAACAATAGTCCTTCAGGGCGAAAGCCCCTTTGGGCTAACAAGAAGGAAGGCTTTTAATTTGATTATATATAAACTGAACATTTTTATAGTAAAATACGTTTTCGAAAAAATGAAAATTAAATTCAAAAATCAATATCGTTTGTTTAATAAGAAAAAATATTCTCACAAAAATAATCGGACACTTTTAGTAATAGCCAAAATAGAAAAAACTTACGTTGTTTTTGCTTCTTAATATTTTGTGGGATTACCTTCACACTTGATCACTTCATTTAATGTTTTGGGCATTGACTCCGCAATTTTTCCTGTTATTTTTGGACTTATTTTATGCCACTCCTCTTGAATCACGGCTTTCAGTTGCTACTATAAAGGTATGCTCTGTTTTCGAGTTCTTGGTTCTGGTTCCTACCAAATACGTTCAATAGGATTAAGATCTGGCGGTTGGTGTGGTGCCTTAATTGCTTCCATATACTTATGTAACAGCCAGAATCTAATATTCGGTGCAGTATACTTTGGATCATTGTCCTGGTAGAATTTAAAACTGCTTTGTATATTACGTTTTTATGATGATGATGCCAAATTTTGCTTCAAGACCTCAAGGCACATATACTGACTGATCCCTAAGGCCATCTATAAATTCTATATTACCAAAACCGAAATCTGCCATAGATTCCCATAGCATAACTCCTCCTTCGCCGTATTTAACACATGATACTAAATTTTGCTTCCGAAATTCTTCTTTGGGTTTTCTCCACACCAACACTCATTCATCCGACCCGAAGATGTTAAATTTACTTTCATCCGCAAACAATATTTTTTTCAATAGTCGGGTGTCATTTGTTTCATCAATTTTGCAAAAGCGAGTCGAATTTTTTGGATTTTTTCTTTACTGACATAAAATTGTCTTCTTGCTACTCGTCTACGATACCCTATAGGTCGTGTTATTTTTGGATTTACACATATTTCATATAATTCACTACGTTCCGCAGCACGTTTAGGAGCACTCAATCTTGAATTATTTTTACTATTCCTTGGAATGAAGTATTTCATCCCATGAGATAACTACGATGGTCTTCCAGGTCTTTTGTTTTGAAAACGATTATTTTTCTTATTACGCTTAAAAATATCAAAAACTGTAGAATTACTTAAATTAAGTATATAAGCAATTTTTCTAACAGATTTCCCTTTTTTATGCAAATCAATAACTAATCTACTTGTTTCTAACGATGTTTCGTTTCGTGACCGTGCCATTGCAAGGAAACATTAAAATAACGAATGTTTTCTAAAAGGAAAATCCGAATCATAAAACAAACGATTTTAGATTTTGTCTAGCTCCTTTATTCAAACTAATTTCATCGTTTTTAATTTATTGCAAACGATTTAATTAGAAATTGCGAAAATTTCCGGTTAATTTTGTGGTATGACTTTTGTTTTCATTTCAGCCTAAAACGTTATTTTTTAAATTTACTATTTAATTTTTTCAAATTTATTTAGTGCAAAGAAAGAGCTAAGGAAATATGTATTCGAAAGGAAATTATTCTTTATTATTTTATTTCAAAGCTTTTCTTCTATTACTTAAACTTATTTCAGTGGCCAACCATTTTTATGACACTGTAGCTAGAATTTTTATGTAAAATGGTAGGGGCATTATAGGGAAATAATTAAAATAGCACTTCTTTTTATAGTGTCTTAGAAGATCTCGGGATTCCGGGACCAAACTATTAGCCTCAATAGAAATATTCGTTTCATAAGGAATTGTACAATCTCTCTTCCTCGCTTTCCTTTTATGGTGACAAACAGTAGATTTTCTACTGCCATGTTCATTAGCAAACTCACTGTTACATTTATCCACCTGTTAAACTGTAGAAACGTTAGGTTATTTAGAAGCAAAAGACATGAAAAACAAGCCATGCCCTCGCCAGAACTCGAAACCTCGGACCTCTCGTATTGGTGCCGAGTGTGCTGACCATTACACCACACGAAAGCATGCTAAGAAGGGTGGAAACTACCTTATAACACTACTTTCTAATTTCACTGAAATTCAATATTACGTATTTAGGTTCCGCTGATAATATATTTTGCTTCTTTTCAGTGTAAAGGAATTGAAAACAGTAACTTTAAGGTTATGCAAGAAAGGGTTGTATAATTCAACTCGCACTGTCTGAAATACTGCTAAAGTGATTTTGTCTAGGGCGTAGTATAAAAGTTTTAAATCAGCCTGACTAAATTTATGTTTTGCATTTGCTGCCCTAAGTTATTTAACCACAGCCGAGCAACATTCATACATTCAATATTAAACTATGAACATTGAATGCGGGCTGTTTCCGAAGTAAATGAGGAAGAGACTTTTGGAGACTGATAAAATACTAAAGATGCTGCTGTTATTAGCGGTAAATTATTAGGAGCCATTTAACAACTGTATGATAAAGTGCGCAGACAAAAATATTATAAATACTGAAATATATATTCTAATACGAGTAACAGAGTCCTAAGCCAAAACAGGCCGGTTGTAAAACATAGAAGGATCTAATTTAATGACCACAGGAAGACGTAAAATGATCTACAATCTTGAATGTAGTTAATAAATCTCAAAATGGAAATTAAACATTAACAATTTTAAGACGATAAAGAAGTGTTTAAAAAAACATTAAATGAAAATTAGAATGTTAAGCTGCTGTATTTGAAACTAACCTGCAACAACAAACTGTATGCAAAGAAATCATTTTACAGTCAAACGTGGAGCCTGGATAGTGGTAAGACTGAAAGAAAATTATTTAGAGAGGCAGAAGTGTTTGCAGGGGTATCTAAGTGCATTAGGTAGCGTATCTAAGTGTATTAAGCAGGGTATATAAGTGTATAAAATTCATTAAACAAAAAATAAATTTAACCCGAAACTTGGCACAAAAGTATTCAGGGACAGCGTAGATTCAGGCTAAGTGATATTATTTACAAAATTAAACTCATTTAGAGAGGAATAAAATTTAGGGAACTTGTATTACTGGTAACCATTAAGCGAGAAATTGAAGTAGCGACAAACAAAAAAAGGAAACTAACTCTAAAAGGCTGGAAAACTGAAATCTGTTTATAAATTTGAAAAAAAGTACTGCAAATTCTTCCAGCAGACTAAGAAGTTATTAAGTCTGTATTTCTTTGGTAACATCAAATGCATGAAATTTCATGAAAGACTTCAAGTGAATTATCATTATGTCTTGTTAAGTACCGCAGGGACTGATAAAGAGTGTAAAGGACCCTTTTACTTAACTCAAAGTTAACATAAGGCACCACTCGAGCTTACAGAAGCCAGCATTTACAGCTTAAATCAAAACTAAGGACTTAACTAAGTAAATATAAGTTAGCCTAATGGCTACACAATCAGAGAATGCGCAAGTTGGCTGTGTCCTGAAGTCGGCGTGACAAGCGTAAAGGCAAACATGATCTCAAGAGAATCCAATTAGCAACGTGGCCTTCAGCAGGCGGAACACGCTATGATTCTATCCTCTGAAACGTTAATTTATACTATATCCTTTCTACCTCACTTGAATACATGCGAACTATAGATGTACATTCTGGCAGGAAAATGGAAAACGAGAAGGACAGTAAAGCAAATTAACATAAAATAACTAGTTGATAAAATTAGCGTATACTATACAAAGTTTAAAATTACAGTACTTGAACTAAAACAAATTGATGCTTAAGAATACTTCCTAACGTGTTAATATAAATATATCTGTATTTTAAGATTAAACTGAGTTTGGCTAAACTAAAACACTGCTTTAACCTTCTTAAATTGCTAGACGAACTCACAGTATATTTTATCAACTTTTTCTTATTTTAAATTTCCCAGCCTTTTGAAGTTAGTTTTATTTTCTCTTTATTGTTCCTACACTTCATTTACCAATAATTCAATTCTGTAATTATCAGTGACAATTGTTAGAGGCCCTTTTTAACCCCCCTAAATTTTATTTCTGTCGAAATCTGTTTATTTTTGCAATTATCTTCCTTGCAATCTCAAGGGGACTTTTGCGATTAATTTCGATTTTTCTTATTCCTTAACTAAACTTCATACACTTAGATATCCCACATAATAACTGCCTTTACTACAAGCTCCCCTTAGACCTCCATAGTTTCCTTTCTTTCACATTTAGTCTTACTTCATCCGAGCTCTTCCTTTGAAACTAAAAGCATGGATTGTTGTTGTCAAAGGTTAGTTTAAACTAGAGTATGTGGTTTCGTTATTTGAATATCGCCAGGCACACTACCTGTATAAAGGAAGGATTAAACATTTTATAAGGAAAACTGCTTGTATTCAAATTAAACTTGGATAAAACTGAACCAGGTAGCCGGCCTATTCGCCTGGAATCAATACCAGGTCTGACTACACGACCATTCGTGAGGCAAGACTGTTTTGTATTTTAGCTATTATTCGATTTTTTTTTAATTTCAGTTAGATTTCCATTTATAAATTATATTAAATACTAACATTTTTGCTAATTCTTGATTTTTTAACTTGATACTTTTTAACTCATATTGCACATTTTAGTAGACTTTCTACTTCATTTAATCATATTTGATTGGATCCTTCTACGTCTGAAAGCTAGACTGTTTGGACTTATAATAAGGATTGTAGTGTTTGCATTACAGTATATCTTCTAGTATTTAAGCTATTTTTTACATGATTTTAGATGCAGTTTCTAAGAGGATATTATAATTTACCACTAATAGCAGCTGCATCTTCAGAAATTTCCCTGCTCCCAGAGTAATTCTCCCTCCGCTACCTAGGAAAGAGCACACATTCATATTTTTAATAAATGCTGGCCCTTTATTGTTAAATAATTTTAAGCAACAAATGCAAAACATAAGTTTAATAACTCTGATTTAGGGATTATAACGGTTTAGTAAAGCTTGTACGAGAAACTTTTATCGAGCAAAAACTTTTCTTAGAGAATCAGTAAGATTAAATAAACTCTTTAAATCAAGGAGCTTCCCTAATTGAGGCGATTCTCCATTCTGCATCTGATCAGCATCATACAGCTTCTAATAATACTAACTTTCAACAGGAATAGGAAGATATTAGGCCTTTTACTCGAGCGTTGAAATGAGAAAAGGTAAACACAAACTAAAAGCCTTCCTGATCACGTTCTCCTCACTGCTACTACTGATCAAAGCAGAACCTTTATCAATATTTACACACACTTTGTCTGAGAAATTAGGGTATAAGATTCAAATACAATATTACGTTCGTTTACCTAACAACAGCAAAGAATCACTAGGCTGTTGCACAAAAAGAAAATATTTTAAAAATAAAAGACGCAGTATCGTCATCCAAGGATTTAAGAAATCTCTAAAACTCAGTGAAATGAAACCAAGCAGAGATCAATTGTCTTCGGCTTTTTTCAAAAACTACGATTTAGTTTGTACACCCTCAAATATCAGAAACAAATGAGATATTGAATTTGTTGAAGATTATTATAATAAATTAGGAGCTGGGTAAAATATTTTTTGCTTTTGTCCTTTTCACGCTTACGTAGGGGTAAGACACTATTAAGTTGTAAAAGTTTCCAAAGCTGTATAATTTTTGAAGCTGATAAGCGTGGACATATCGTTGGTACGGACAAACAAGCATGCATAATTCATGGAGTCACGAAACTGATAAATTAAGACTCATACTGCTTGATCCCTAAAGATCCTTCAACTTCTGATCTCACGAAAGTTAAAATAGCTTTTAAATCTTCTCATATACTCGCAGCTCAGGTTAAAAAATAAACCTATTGCTAACTATGCTAGGATTTGTGCTCGCCAAAAAGTCCACAAAATTGGAATTCCTTTTCTTCCTATAGTTTTTTTAATGCCTTCGATGAACTTAAGATATTTTACCTTTGGGCTCCATTATGGTTTCTTTTGATGTTAAATCACTGTTTTCTTATGCCCCAGTCGAAGGAGCTCTAAAATGTCTTGGAAGTAGGCTTCGAGGTTTTATTTCACACGTACGGAAATTGAAGAGCTATTTTTCCTTAATAACATCTCTTTGAATCCAATCCACTTTGTTTTCCAAAGTTAATATTATCGCCAAATCGAAGGATTAACTATGGGTAAACCCCACAGTTCTGTAACATACTTACATTTACATGCACTATTTTGAGGACAAATTATTTGAGAAATTATCTTTTCGTATCTGAATTCGCTAAGTAGATGACATTTTCGTGCTTTCTATTGGTAAGAAAGAAGATTTATCTCATATTTTATATGTTATAAATTCGAATGATCCTCTAGAGTCATTAGGTTATTTCAAAGCAAGAGAGGTGAGAAATGAGCAATGCCCTCTCCGGCACTCGAACCACGGACCTCTGGAATACGCTTCGAGCCTGCTGACACTACACCACGAAGGCATGCCAAGAAGGCGGAAGAAATACCTTATAATTCAGCCATTCAGTTCACTTTTGAGAAAGAATCTGACAACAGTCTTCCTTGATATTTTCATAGTCCGCAATTAATCTTATTTTAGCACTATTGGTTAACATAAACGTTTTCCTGTTTATTTGCCTTGCTAGGCTAAGTCAGGTCATCCAGTTAAGCAAAGAATCGCTTCTTTTTACTATTATGTATCTCGCGCTCTCAATATTTGTTCTTCAGAATCTTTGCTTGCTAATGAAATGAATTATTTGAAATAATTTCCCTTTGACCGGAGATTTCCTTCCTTAGGTATTGACAAAACCTTTAAATAATTTGTATCCTGCCATTAAGGAAGAGATTTCTCCGTTAAAAATAGCATTGATAATCCTATCGTGCTTCCATTTCATCCTTCTGACAGTTAAAACATTGCATGAATTCTACAGAGGTTCAAGTCCTTTTCTCATTTATCAATACAATCCATAATTCGATTCTTAAAGATACCTTTTCTACCTTTAATTCTTGCAGAATTTATAGCATATATAATCTTGACAGTGTGGTTTAAAATATATCAGCCAAACTAAATGAGCGTTAAAATTTTGAATCAATTAACATGAATCTTATGTCCGAAAAATTTAAATTAACAATTTTTCGATAGCTTGTCATAGTTGCTAATCGTAGTTTGAAATTTAATCATAATTTTGACTTTAGGTCCGCTAAAATTATCTAAAAAGCTGCTTCCTTTAGTGAATTAGATTTTCCTGAAAATTTTCACATTCACAAAGATTTATCTTGTTTAATTAACACCAATCCAGTCCTTCTTAACGCTTTTAAAACTCTATTGACTTAATTTTTCTACCATGGTCACTATTTCTGCCGACAGAAGGTGCTATTTCATCGTTTGCTTTACTCCTGTTGGATATAAATATAACTGTGGCCTTTCTCTTTGCTGCATATTTCTTTGCTCTTGAGGAAGAGCCCTATAACTGCTTGTCCTCGAAATTGATTAGAGTCTTGACTGAAGTCTGAGCCAAACTCTTGTACAGAATATAGGTTTTCTGATTTGGATAAAGAATATAGGTTTTCTGATTTGGATTAAATTCAAACAGTGCATTCAAATACTATGCTGTTGGAGAAGTTTTCAACACTTATAATACACTTTGAGGGCTAATAATAAAAGCAATAAGCCACTTCTAGTTATAAAGTTCAGTGAAGCACACTAATTGATGAAGTCTACAAATTCCTCACCAATTTTTAACATGATTAGGGCTAACAGATGGCTGGATCTGATTCCAGTTTCCAGTAATACTGCACGTACTATAAATGACTGGAGAGTTCAAGGCAACAATACATTAAGCGACCATTCTTCATTAGCTTCAGCCTAAATTCTCCTTTAATTCTTTAGTCAAAAGAAGTTTTAAAACCTGAAGGAATATTAATAGGTTTAGACGTTCTGCCTCATAATAAGTCAATGTGTTATAAACTGGATAGCTCTCTCTCAGAAGAGGTCTTGAACACGGTATACATCTCCGTGATTTTCATAAATACGCCAACTTATCATGAAACATTAGACTCATTATTATTATTATTATTATTTATGTGTTCCGCCCTAAGGCACTACACGGAAAGGAGGTATGCCTTCGTGGAGGACTTTCTAGGAAAACTGACTCGTATTAATACGTTACACATGGGGAAAACCACGAAACGCCCATGCAGTCAGCCATTCGCGGTATTCGAACCTCGGATCGAACTACCAGTGCTCAGGGACTTTATCACTCGGCTGGTGGGCTTATATCACAACACATAAAGAAAGTCTGTTCCTCTCCTACAAATACCTCTCGATGCAATTCGACTGAGAAAAGAAGCAGACTGCGTGTTTTAAGAAAATGGACACAATCTTCTAGAAGAATATAACAATGATTGGTTCATTTAGGAATACTAAAAAGGCTCAGGTAGTTTTAATTATAATATTTATGCTACGAAATAGGATAACTGGAGGAATTGCACAAGATTAACTAAAACATTCAAAAAGCTATTTCCAATAGCAACAAATAAAGGTTTCAGGCCTACTATCCTCTCAACAGCCAACGCTCCTGTGAACATTGTAAATTCCATTCTGTCATCTATTTTTAAAGAAGATAAAAAACAAAAGATACTACTAAAATCAGAAGATAATTTCGAGCTAGTCTACATGTGTTATTGAATTCTTTCAAAGAAGATAGGAATGCGAACGTATTATTAACCAATTAAATTTACTGATGATTTTGTATATAATGTAAATATTTGTTTCTTTAGTTATGTTATTTGTTTGCTTTATTACCTTTTGTATGTATCGAATTATGCTTCTGATCAAGGATTGTACTGCCCGGGACGTGCAGTCCTTGGGAGGGGGCAGTGTTACGAAAAATTCGGCGGTTGCGCCTGTATGTAAGCTTTCCGGCATAGCACTAGGGTTGCCATAAAATAGTGTATGGTAGGGTTGCCAGATTGGCGACTTTATCGCCCATTTGGCGACCAAATAGGCGATATCCCATGGTCCAATCGGGAAGCTTCTAGAATAACTTCCTGTCGAGATATTTCTCGAAACGTGTGGAACTTAAAGAAAAGCTATATAAACCCTTGCGTTTCTGAGAGCAGTTGTTGTTGCGAGAGTGTGATTAATTGTGAGAATTGCGAGAATAGCTGCTGACTGTGATTGCTAAGCTACGCCAGAGTTTTGTGAACGGAAAGCGATCGAGATAGTGCTTTGCCGTGAAGCAACCTTTACAATATAGCTTGACAGTGTATTGGTGATTGTTCCACGGTGTTTATTATAAGTTTAGTGTTGCCGTGAAGCTACCTTTACAGTTACAGCCTGAAGCTGTGTTGCTGATTGTTTCAGCGTATTTATTGTAGATTTTCGACGCCTTTAAAGGTGATTTCGGAACTGTGCTGTAAATAGTGATTCTTGTAAATAAATTGTGCTTTTTATTGTTCTGCATCGTGTTTTCATCGGATACTCTCAAATCCACGAACCCGTATAACGCAACAATACATTATTAATAATAATCCAAGCCTTTAGTCTGGATTAATGGTATTATAATAGAATAGCTCTTTCGTCTGCTCTTATACAAAACTTCATTAATAATTGTTGGAGAATTCAGCATTTTCCTACTGCAGCAAAAAATTTCATTATTTCATAAAAGGACTACAAGGAGCTTTAAATACTGTCACGAATAAGCCATTCTGTTTGTTCCCTCTGCTTGGTAAGTTTTTAGAAAAGCTATGCGAAACAGGTATGACACCGAGCTCTAGGAGAACAAGGATACAATAAACTAAACAGATCTTAGAATACTATGTGGAGGGCATGACCATTGAACCAAAAATATGAATAGGTTCTCTGATTCCATTCAAATTCTTTGATTGAGCCGCGAGACAGAGCTCTACTCAAGGCTGATGCTATGATGGAACTTTTGAAATGTTCGCTATTCAGAGAAACAGGAAGTAGGATATGTCATAATCTTGCAATTTTGCAGTTGATTCTTCAATTAGATATTGAAAACACATTTTTGTGAGATTATTCATTTTTTGTTTTACGCCAGTTGACGATCGAAAAACGCCATTTTGTATTTCTTTCATTTACATGGTTTTGTGGGACAGTCCTTATCCTTATCGGGTTGTATACAGCGAATCAAACTACCGGTCCCTTGAAGTTCATTATAGCGGGGTTTGACTGTGTATGTTTATTTGTCTTGCTTTGTCACTGTTGCATTGACCTATTTATTAATTCGGAAAATGATCGTGACACTTAGTTTTTAGCATTTTTAAGAAGTAGTGCTAACGATGCTTTTATTTTATATTTTGTAGCCTATTTTTATCGTACTACTAATTTCTGTAAGACTAAAATATATTTGATTCTATTGTTGTTTTGTTAATTGTTGCAAATACTGCGATTTTCGTCCGAGGGGTGAGCTTAATTTTTGCATTTAGAGTAATAGTTTTAGAATTTGTTTTGTGTCTAATTGACGTTTTGGCTACATGCTTTGTATATAGATGTTTAGTTCTTGTATAAAATTGCATATATTTCAATTCTGGATCCAATAACGTTTGTGTTGTTAAAATAAAGTGTTAATATAAGATATGGGTAAAGACTCTCCAAAACATCCTTAATTACAATTTTTGTCAAAACGACTTTCTAGAAATTTCAAAAAAATTCCTTTTTCCCGAAACTTCCAGAAGCTCTTGCAACACTTTATAAATAAGTCTGCAAAAGCCAGGATGAGTCAGTTGTTAATAAGCACTGATGAACCTTTCAGTAATCCATAGACATTTCTGTCCAAAGCATTAGCTGAACTGCATTATTTTATATTTAATGTATTTATTCTGTGAATAACTACATTTATTCTATGAATAAATATATTTAATATTTATTCTGTGAATTGTAGAGACATTAGGATTTTTGAAGCAAGAGATATGAAAAATGAGCAATGCCCTCTTGGGACTCGAATCCGGACGTCTCGAATACGTGTCGAGTGTACTACTGTTCACCACGAATACATGCAGAAAGGAAGAAGAAAATATCTTATATAATCCCCTTTTGAAAGGGTGACTGGGGATTAGGGCATCCAATCGCCAAAGCCTGGTGTTGAAGAATTATCACCCACCACCTCTTTTAGTTCGGGCCCCACTGTAGAGCCTTAGAATATTTTCAAGCCAGAGATATAAAAAATGAGCAATGCCTCGACAGGGACTCGAACCCGGACCTCTCGAATACGCCCCGAGTGTGCTACCATTACACCACAAAGGCATACGGAAAGGAGGGAGAAAATGTCTTATATATTCCCTTTAAAAGGGCGACTGGGGATTAGCGGACCCAGTGGCCGAATCCTGGTGTTGAAGAATCGTCATCCACCACCTTTTAGTTGGGGCGCCACTGAAGAGTGATTAGGTTATTTAGAAACAAGAGACACAAAAAATGAGCAATGCCTCGACTGGGCTCGAACTTAGACTCCTCGAATACACGCCAAATGTGCTCGGCGTGTATACCACGGGGGCAAGTGGAGGGAGAAAATGCCTTATACAATAATATCCGTAATTCAGAATATTTCTGGATTTTGCTATTATCTATGCTTCCCTTGACTTATTTATAAATATGTATCTTGCTGCGATTTATTATCTGTTACAATGAAATTTAAATTTCTTATGTGTAGAGAATATTTAGAGACGTTCAAGAACTCGTAACTCGAAACAATATTGACTTTTAATCATACTTTTAAATTATTTTGTTGGCAAACACATTATTTCAGTAGTATAATATTTTGTTGAAACTGTTGCATTAAGGTTTCTGATAATTTTGTTATTTCAGCAGTAGTACACAGTACAGATTTTGTCTTTGTGTATAAGGTTACTTATTTTAATTTGTAAAAATCACTTTTGTTGAGTCCTTAACATTGCACTTACTGTCATACTAGCATATTATATATTTATTTTTGTACTTCCAATGTTATTAACCAACTACACAAGAACAAAACTGTTTACATCTCTGTTAAATCAATGGCATGCGCTCTACTGGAGTGGCCTTTAGCTATATGTAACTTTTTACGCTGAGCTGGCAATATTCAGATTTGTTTTACCTTATGTTGGAAGTCATCTTAATTGTTCGTTCACTCTGTCTAGTTCCATCTTTAACTTTACAAAGAATTTTCGTCCTCCTCATCGCGAGTCTTCGTGATGTAATTGGAAATATGTTCATGTGATGCAAATGGAAACAATCTAGAGGTTCAAAGTTCGAATCCCAGTGAGGTTACTGCAAATTTGTTTTGTTTAATGCTCCAGTATAATTCTAATGACTATACTATTTCAAACCTAAAATACAAAATTGACAACATTAGAGTAAAAACCCAAGAACTATTTTCTCACGTCAACTTGAAGCTACAGAACTGAAAGCGTTAACAAAAGTAACTTCTGCTCCTTGTGAATTGCACAGACAACAACTATTCAAGTAGCATTTTAAATTTAAAGCCTAGCAACTGAATTCATTAACCAGCGACTAGGAATGAAATTTCCATTAAAGGCAAACTCACTAGCATGTAACATAGCGCTGGGTATTGTAATAACAGGGGAGTTTTAGCAGAGCAGGCTGAAATTGCCAACTCTCTAAAGGAAACTTAGATTATGCTAGCTAATAACTCCTTTCATTTACATATTCTGGTGGAATAGACGAAACAGTAGAAATCAAAATTCAACATAAAAAGTAACACTTTGAATAAAATAAATTTTGCAATTTAAAGTAAAGAATTTGCTCACGATCGATGATGATGTAAGATAGCGTTGTCGTGACTGTGATGTCCCATTTCATGTTTTCCCATTGCATGTTTTCATGAGATGGTAAAACTTGTGAAATTTTAGACGTCTGCCTACCTTTTGCTGGTGTTCGCGATGAGAACATAAAAATTTCTGCCATTTTAGCTCTTCTTTCATATCGTAAAAGAACTTTGTATTTTGAAATAAATATTAAAAAAAAACTCAAAGTATATTATAACTTGAGAATATATTGTGTAAATACAAGACTGACTACACATCACATCTGATCGGATTCTCGACTGTTGAATATTCATTAGAGAGAAATTCATCTCATTGTTTGCTTTAAAGCAGAAATTCAAAAATAAAAATTAGGTATTTTAAATACCTCCTAAAC
>KK112619.1:620447-680653 GCA_000611955.2 Stegodyphus mimosarum | reverse complement strand
TAGATAGCAGTTGCGAGATAAATTGGGAAAACTAGAAAACCTTTCGCAGTCTGAGATTTGTACAAAAATATCTCCTAAAAATATTTCGCGATCGAGAATTTTTATTAACATTCAAAGGGAGGTCAGTGTCTACAAGAAGCGAAGCAGTAATGTTAATAACTGCTATCTGACATTTAAGAAAAGTGTGTAAAATAAACTAGTAGTATGTGAGCAGATTAATATAACTAGTATTTAAATATGTAAGTATTTTAACTAGTTAAATATTAGTTCCATATAATACATTTCTAATAACAAATTACATGCTTGTTGCATACAAAGTTACAAAATATGTATATGCTAGTTATAATTAGTAATTAGTTTGCTTCATTTCTAGTAGTATTCTACAGAAAAGAAAAAAAACTATTTGTTTCTTTTATGTAGAATCATACTAATTACTAGTTAATAACTAGTTGTTGCCATCTAGTAATTAGTTACTAAATTGTAACTAGCGCACTCTAGTAAGCAGTGTTAGGTAGTATCTAGCTCAGTTTGAGTTAGTAATTATTCACAATTCGATTAGTGCTGTTTCTTCTCTGTAACTCACAATCAGTTAGTTGCTAACTAGCTAACTAGTTTGTGCTAGGAACTAACTGGTTACTAGCTAATAGCTAGTTACTAACCAGTATATACTAGTTAGTGATTAGCGTGAAACTACTTACTATCGAGTATCTAGTTATTAGTTAGATACCCTAACTAATATTGTGCTGGTCATTATCAACACTTTCTTTTCTAGATATAAGTATTGTTTCTTGTTTCAACAAGTGTTTTTTCTCTTTTCCCTAATATCAAGCGTTTCTTCTTTCTTTCTTGAAACGATGATTTTTGTTACTTTTCCCCAATTAAAGTAATTATCTTCCTTATTTAAAGTTAATTAAGTTCTGTAATAAAGTTAAGTAAGTTCTTTTCTGTAGTTAAATTGTGTAACTAATTAAAAACTAACTACTATTTAACACTACAGTTACCTACTATTAACTGGTCACTAACAGATTAGTAATTGCTTGCATATTAGTAGTTACTTACTAGTTACATAAGTTATTATATATATATAGCAATATTATGCTAAATATAAACAGACTATTTTTCTGCATGAAGAAGGAGAAATCTCTGCTAAGTTTTCTTAAAATGCCTGTAGTCTTTCTTTAAAGATAATGGAAACGTAAAATTGTTTTTAGTCAGTTATTCAAGTTAGTAAGTTTCTTTTAAACACTGTAACTGCTTAAAGATTAGGCAACAGTTTTCCCTTATGTATTTCATTTAAGAAATCTAAATCTGTCAAATTTATTCTTCATCTTCTACTATTACGAATCTCTTCTAACATCACGAAATCTGGAAATTCTTCTAAATTTGGAGAAAATAATTCTAGAATCTCTTGTCAAGATAAAATTACTGTTTTGAGTAAAGTAAGTCCTTAACTGAAAAGGCGAAACAATTTCCTCGTGTTATTATTCTGGAAAGCTGAATTCACATCCTTGTCTAAAATTAGTTACGAGGAAGATAAAGTAAAAGAGGAAGTCAATTTATCACAGACAAAAAAAAAGATAAAATTCGCTGATCGCCAATTGGATTCACGGTTCTCTAACTAGGACATCACTCTATATCTCTATATATAAAAAGAAGAATTAGCTAGAATCATGAATTTTCGATGCTTAACATTCACTCGAATGCTTCTCGCGAAACATTTCGTGCCGAGGACTTAACACGAAAATTATTATATCAAATGCAAAGTTGTAACACAAATAATTAGCATAAAATTAAGTAAAGATCTTTTGTTTCTTTACTTTAAAATTGATACTTACGTTTATGAATCAGTGAAATTCATGCTTATAAGAGATCAAAATTCCAATTAAAGAAAAGGTTTTTGTACATTGTATTGTACACACATGGAATATTTTCTTTATTTTCTTCTGTAACCTTTTTCTAGATAGAGAAATGACCTTTCGACATCGAAACGGATTGCGGATTAGTGACAGGTAAAGAATGGTGTCTTTACGTTGCAGGAAAATGACAGTTTCTGTGTTTCAGAAACGTACTGAACATTCGCTGGACCTGCTTGACCTGAAATCGTGGGAGATAAATCAAGTTCAAAACTTTTATTTGGATTTCATACCTAGATTTTATACTTCGAAAGAAGATATCATTGGCCTATTGAATTTTTCCTTACTAAAATTCTGTTAAACCAATTCAATATTTAGTAGGAAGACAACTTTTGAATATTCATTTAGCATATACGTGAATAACGTTTCTCTTTCACATACCAAAAATGTTCTAAAAGAATATTAAAAGTCAAGTTGAAAAAAGAAAAAATTATATTTGTAAAAAAAACTTATAAAATTTCAAAATCAGTGTTTTTTATTATATATTATAAAAAAAATGTTATAAAAATCCAATGTGTACTCGTATTGCTTACCTTTAGTGCAAAGGGAGCAAATAGTGTATTGTATTTACAGATAGGAGTGTTCTATAAACTAATAGTAATGAAAGGAAAAATATTGTCAAAAGGTATAAAACAGAATTATTCACCTTAATACCTCAATTGATCGTTTTATTGCTTTTGGCAAGTTTTCTTCCAATTCTGTGATGATAACGAAACGATTTATAGCTTGAGCATCATATATTGAACACTCAAACAGAGAAAGAAATGAAATACATTCTCCTGATTATAATATTTTTCAGAACTAAACAAACGAGGTGATTTAAAATTAAAAGTATTTCATTTTCTAAATAACAACACGAAGGAATTTAGCAATGAAAGAACGAGAATTTCATTAGTAGTTTTAATGTGATAAAGTCAACCAGGCAGAAAGGAAAATTCGCTGAAAAACATTAATAGTTAAAATAACGCAAAAAATAATCAAACAAGAAAATGAATTGCTGACTCAAATAAATTTAGTGTAAGCGCTAACAATCCAAATGTGAGGAACCATTAACAGTGGATATAAGCGAATTAATTTTAAAATAAAAACTTAAATTTACTGATAATTAGCTAAAAGAGAAACAAAATGAATGTTTAAGCAATGGATAATTGGCAATATAGTTTTAAAATTTACATCAAAACTGATACATAATTAAAATGACTATGACTATCAAGCGCATTTCAGTTCGTAATTTATGATACGAATGAAGACTGAATTTTTGATGACGCCAGAGGTCATGTGAACATACAAAACTATGACTTCACGAACATCACGTGATCTCTGACGTCATGTGCTACTTTTTGCGACTTTTGGATTCTTCTTCTACTCCTTTAGTTGAAAAGTTTCTAGCAATACTGAACCCTATTAGAATGGCAAGAGAGTTACAGCTCCATCTGAAATATTATAAGTTCCTACAAAGGTTTTAAAAAACATTTTCATTAATTCCTTAAATTAATGGAGTGCACAATTTGTAAGGCCAAATAAACTCCGCCACTTGCGAGTATTCAAAATAATATAGTTGAAATCTCAAATTAAAGGTAAGGTAATCGGAGACTTCACAAAGTGGCGTAGTTAAGTTGACTCGGTATTTTAATGGCGCGTTTTAACGTCGACTAGCGAAATGGCTAAAGCAGAAATATTAGCTGGCAGAGCTGGCTGATATAATTTAAACGATGTCAACAGCTCTATATTTAAAACATTAAAAACCCTTGACGGAAATATATGAGCATCTAATTTCATCCTGTTGAAGACTATGGAAAGGTAAAGTTATATTAAAGGTCTTAAATTTTAATTACTGGTTAAATAATATAAAAACTCTATAAGCCTTACAGAGTTATGTAACTACCAAGGAGATGCACATGTACTGATTCAATGGCGAGGTGGGGCAACAGCTGTGAGCAATGCGCAGAGTTGCCAAATCTAATAAAAATGCCAAATTTAAATTTCTTGCTTCGATATTTATTTTTTTTCCTTGAGTAAGAATTGTTGGTAAAATCTGCGCTTATAAAACTGATAGTAAAGTTGATCGAATGTAAGTCGAATACATCGTAAGTCGACGCCATTTGAACAAGATTTCCTAAAACATGAAGCTTTAAAAACATATTTTGCATAATTTTCTCCATCAGTCTTGGGAGCGAATCTTTAATTCGATAAGGATTTTGTACAGTATTGCACATGAACTCAGAAAATAATCTTTAAAGCGTCTTGAAATTCTGACCCACTTCCCTGGCAAAGCGAATGTTTAACTCATCTTGCACAATTAGAATAGAGTACTGGGGAGCTCCATCCTGATGAAACATGACATTATCGAATTTCTCTGTATATTCAGTTTCAGGAAATATAAAAGCTCTGGCAGGATTGTATTACATGTTGCTTTTAACAATAACGTTAAACTATTATCTTTCAAGCCCACTCTATTTGCTAAAGAAAATGCTGCAGGAATTTTAGTGTTGCATCTTTCCTACATCTAGGATGGTCCAAGATAAACTTAAAGCAAGTGAAGTCTCCCATGACAGGTGCGGTTTATCTCGAGCCATTTTACATAATATCTCCTTCCAGTTCATGTGTTCTTCACTTGCACTGGGTTCGGTTACTCTACATAATGTAAATGCCAGTCATCCTTCTAGTGAATTTTCACAAATGGTCAGTCAAAGGTTTGTAAACTTGCTTGATTTTCGAAGAGAAAATAATAGAAAAATTTTTTTCGAGTTAATATAAAATTTTATAAAGATGTATAGCATAATCCAAAGATATAAATCTTTTTTTTCTAACAAAAGCAAATACTATTAATTTGTTATTAATTTACTTACACGTGCTTTAAGAAAAATTAGATTTTATATAAATTATAGGAACAAATTTTATTTTTACTTTTTGGTGCATGTAATGAAACATACTTTAAGGAATTTGGAAAACAATACTTCTTAGTTTAGAAATTTTGAAAAGGTAATAAAGAATGAATACCACTAACTCCGAATATTAAAAATTTGTTTTTACTTCCTATTCCGCAGGCGTGAAGCCTACATTACAACTGGCGAAAGGTATTTTGAGAAATTTCTTTGCGCATGTACATCAATTACATTCTCGCTAATAAAATGTTTTCTGAAGTATCTCCTCTCATTCTTGTGTTACTTCTTTAAATGTGACAGTGGAAAACTACCGTTTAACTTCTCACCCCTTGTGTTCCGACCATACCTTCTGTGACGAATATTGCTCGTATAGCTGAGTCCTATCACCCCGTAAAGTTTTGGCCCCTTTTTTTTAAATTCACCCTGTATTTCACCCTGTACCTGAGGAAATTTAAAATATCGGATCGGTAGAAACGGTCAAAATCTAATAAAAAGGTAAAGAAATACAGAAATTAAGTTAAATAATAGTAAATAAAAATTTGGTTTTAAGAGAAGTAACTTGTTGTTATACAGTTTTTCTATTCAGTAAAGTAGATGTTTTCATTATAATAATTAAATTGCGATGGTACAGCAAGAAACAGCTGAATTAATTTAAGCCTATTATACCAGACATGTAGCTAAAATGCAAAGAAATGTAATAAGAGGATCTGGGATCGATCTTTGAAACACATGTTTCTTTTCAATAAGGTACTTATACTTAGTCTTGTAATTTTAATTTTCAGGTCATAAATATATTTTTGCTTTAACATTAAATGTAGAAAATAAATATGGAACAGGTTATTTTCCGTTCCTTTCCCGTCGGTAGTTTTATTTACATTATTATTTATGGATTTTAGTTTTGTTATTTTATTTTACAAACAAATTTCTTTTCTCTTTGTCAATAGCTATGTCTACATTAAGTTTCCTTATTGTATTTTTGACCGGGTGTTTTCTTTCCTTCTTGTCGCTAATTTTATTCAGATTATTTTATTATTTTTTGTTCGCTATTTTGCTTAAAGAGTACTTACGTTTTTTCGAAGCAAAAGACGTCAAGAACGAGCAATGCCCTCCCTGGGCCTCGAACCCTGGACCTCTCGAATATACGTCGAGTATGCTTTCAGTTAAATCATGAAAGCATGCGGAAAGGAGGGAGAAAGTACCTAATAAGGTATTTCTCACGCCTTCTTCGCATGCCTTAGTGGTGTGGCTCGACGCGTAACCGAGAGGTCCATGGTTCGATTCCCGGCGAGGGCATTGCTCGTTCTTCACTCCTCCTGCTTCGAAGTAATCTAATGTTTCTACAAGTGGCGCCCGAACTAAAAAAGTGGTGGATGATGATTCTCTACCACAACGATTTGGCGATTGGGCTCCTAATCCCCACTCGCCCTTTAAAAGGAGGAGTTCATAAGGTATTTATCCCGCCTTTTTCGCACACCTTCGTGGTGTAGTGGTCAGCACACTCGACGCGTAACCGCGAGGTCCGTCGTTCGATCCCAATCGAGGTTACTGCTCAGTCTTCACTTCTCCTGCTTCGAAATAACTTAATGTCTCTACAACCTTATATGCTTTTAAAGGTTCTTTTTCTTTCTTCGTCATAAATAAACTTATTTACATTATTTTGCATTCATTTTTATTTTCATTTATTTCTTTCTTCAAAGTAAAGGAAGTACTGCAATCGCGAAAGGTTCGCGTATCAAATTTCAACGGAAATATGCATTTCGATCGTTCCCGAATAAAATATCGAATATATTCGGATGATTCTTTTTGCATGACATCTATACTTATCAGGACTAAGTGTTCTGTGCATAGTTTTGGCGAACATTGTCGTAACAGTGTCAAAGTCCTGGCCTCGAACAGGGAGCTGAATGCAGCTATGTTCTGTGTAAGCGGTAGAATAACTGCACGTAAGAAGGGTTTAAAATGCCCTTTTATTAAACCACTAATTACAGCCACTTTCCAACTCGAAAGGGATAACAGAAAATAATGACCGCATTTGGGTCTAAACTGAACAATCAAATAATTTAAAATAAAGTTGAGTAGAAAATTAAGTAGTCGTTGCTCTCAGAGCTTTAAATTAGAGGAACAGCGCTAAGTCTTAGAACTTAAATACTAGCTAGTCAGGCGAACGTCGAACAGAGCCGAAGTGATCTGATACTAAAAGCTCTCTCACTCTGAGAAGTTCCTCGCTAACCTTTAAATATAAAACTTGGCTCCAACCCCAATTAGCATAAAGCTGAATCGCGCTCTCATTCTAACGGGAAGTTGAAATAAGAGTTCACAGGAAAGAGAAATTAACATAAAACTTTGTTAGTTTAAACTAAAACCTTACATACTTACGGACAAAATAAAGGACGTTTTTTCACAAAACACATAAAATGTATTTAAAATGAATTCAGAAGGAATTTTTTTCGTGATGTCTGGATGTCTGTGTGTATGCACGTACGAATGTGTGTATCTGGAATAACTCAAAAACGATTAGCCGTAGAAAGCTGAAATTTTGTATATGCGACTGTTACAACATTTTTATTGCAATCGGCAGTACCAAATATATCGAAGACATATGTATGTCCACCCCTTTATCTGGCTTAAAAGTTCTTACTACCGGTCCTTTTCCATCCCCGGAGTTTGGATATATATATATAATAATTCACTGCGTAGAAGAAGATACTGTAACTCTTAACAGCTTTCAATATCCGTCATGGCTGATGGTTAAGACATATCAAAGAAGATTAAAAAACTGGATTTTTATAAATCACAATCTTTATTTTCGCACATAATCAAATTATTTCTTAATAGATAAGGTATTCCTAGATCATAAGCAATTACAATATTTTTCATGTGCACGTTATATCATCTTAAAATAAGAACAAAGGAGGGTATAACAGCATAGAAGACACTTTAGCAATGGAGGAAGCTGGGGAAAGGAATGCAGCAGAATAATGACGTAGTTATTGTGCCAAGAGAATTTATACTAAATTTGATATAATTTTAGAGGCAAACTATAATTGGTTGATATTAGTTTTAGTTGCCTTTCTCACGTACCGTTACATAACGATAGAAAGATCTCGAATTGGGGAGAACAGATGAATTTAGGGGGACAGTACCAAATTTAGAATGTTAATTTTGAGGTCGCCAATTATTCAGTTCCGACTTAGAAAAGGTTTTGGTTTACAATTATTTGATTGGGCAAGAGGTATCTGCATTAAACGTTACGTAACAACAGAAAGATCTCGAATTTGAGAAAACAGATGAATTTAGCGGTAGAACACCAAACAGTAATTTTGAGGTCGCCAATTATTTTTTAAAGCAGCCGTCGTATTTTGTTATATCTTACATATATATATATGTAAACAGCCCCACTTACCTAGCTTAAAAGTTCTTACCATGCTTTTATTTTCGCAATATTTGGTCTTAAGCATATGTATTTGAAGTTACAGAAGCGTTTTGAATAATGAAAATATTTATGTTTCGGCAATGACAAATCTTTAGGAAAAATTTAATTTTCGACAAACAGCGAAATTTAACTTTGTAATATGGTCTCCCGTTCCTATACTTATATTTAGAAAAATTTTATACTCATTATAAAATAATAAAACTATAACAAGGGCGACTCCCATATGACAAAAATTGACCGGGATATTTAATTTCAAAATCTGCAAACTTGATGTCATTTTCAACTTGGATTGAGGAATCCCTTAATTAAGTTAGAATAATTCAAGGAAGTAAGTTTAAATTAAGTCCAGTTATAAATAAATGTAATTTAATTTATTTATTTATTTATTATTTAACAATGACTATTATTTAACAATGACTCTTCATTCCTCATTATTACAAATTTATTGACGTAATTTTATTTTTAAAGCACATTAACATTGAACTAAACATTTAAAAATCACGTTTATTTCAAATATCAATAGCTTCCCATCCTCTCCCGCTTTATTGAATAATTCGATGGCCAGGGACACAATAATGCTTCAATTATTATCATGCGTATTATTTTTGTTCCATTTTTGAATGTTCATTTCAAGTCGACACAACCTGACGCAGTTTTCTCCAAAAACATTGAAAAAAAAGTCAAAGGCGCTTAATAATAATATAATAATACAAAAAATAACTGGGCATAAGAGAGATTACAAAATTCCTGTGGAAGCAGTTCGTACAGATCAGGTTATTTCTAAATTAAATCCTTCATTTGTTTACGGCAAAGCAGGCGAAAGCTATCCTAAATTTATTTAAGTATTATTGTAATTATACCGCTTTCAGTCCTTGAAAATATGAGATCCCTAGACACTGGGCTTTGCCAACGCATTGAAACTTAATTGATTGTACTTTCGACAAGAGCTTAATTTATTCAATGAGTAAATATCAATGTTTGCGTGTGTTAAAAGCAAGCTAGTTTAGGCCATTAAATGAGTAAGTCTACAAAAAAAGAAAGAAACATATGATCATTTACGTAATTAAAATTTTTCCAACAGAATAAAAAACTAATAATAGTGCTCTCGCGCTGAGCTAGTAAACAAAACGTCAACCGAAGCTTTCCGTTGTTGCCAACAGATGACGCCACCGCCAAATATTTCTGAGAACTGAGGCAAAACGCAGATTTGGAGCATATACTCAGCAATTCCGTCTCTTAAGTTTATAAAAGTTACAAGCGGCAAAAAAAATTTCTGAAATAAATCATAAGCTGGACTAACGGGTAAGACGGGAAAATACTATTTTTCTCGTTATTTAATATAATTATATTCTTAAAATCTACAATGGCAGGTTTTTTTACACGATTATAGCTACAAATTTTGGGTTCAAATGTATATTTTGCTGTAACTACTATTTTATAATTATACGATACAATCTTCGATTCAAGTAAATATTACAAGATAAAAATGGCATTTAAACATGTTATAATGAACTGCAATTGGTGGTAAATCCGTATAATTTTAAATATATTGTGATTGTAAACAACTTATTAATAATGCAAGAATAAGAGAAATCTAATTTAAAATGAAAAAAAAAAAAAAAGAACAGCGTTAATGGCGTTAGATTTAAATATTATTAGAACATTTTATCCAAATATCAAATATTTGGCAACAACAAGATACTGTACTTATCCGGCATAATACCCGACAAAGTAAATACCAGTATAAAACATCGCTCGTATATATATACATAATTTCAAAGCCTTTGTTGAATTTGTATTGCTTTACTATATCAGAATAAATAAAACTAATAAAGGGGATTCTAACATCATGTGATTTTGTAAGTTAGCTCACTCATACAAGCTGACCTGATTATCAGTTTATGTGAGTAGGAGTCGACATATCTGCAAGCCGATTAAATTTGACTTATTATACCGATATCTAACTGAGAGAAGTTGCATAATGCAGCTAGGTTTTGTAGTACAAACTATTATATCGAGTATTTACGAGTTAATGAATCCTAAACTGGCTGTTGGTGTCACAGTTTTTGGAGCCAAATAAAGAAGATAAGTGCTTCTAGTCTAGGCCACATGACAGAATCGCTGCTTTAAAATCCATGGAGGGCACCCATGGAACCAGATCGTTCGCCTGGGATTGAGCCTGGGCTATGATAACTACGGCTTAACGGCTCGGCCATTGGTGGGCCATGTGGTAAAAAATTAAACAAAAGGCATCGAAGAAGATGTATGCTGTAATGTAAGTTAATATGTAAATTAATTTTCAGACATGTATGAGAAAAGTGAATGCTAAAAGATGACAAGATATACAACCATGATTCCACTAGGTACAGTGAGAATCAAATTATCACTTTCTGACAGAATTTATTGCTGTGCAACGAATTTATATATTTATTTTGACGGAATTAATCATTGTGAAGTGATTTATTCTATCAAAACTCGTATTCCGATGATTTTAAAGATAAGCATATAATCTTTGCAAGTTTCGAAACAATTTTTAATGATTAGTCAACAAAAAAATGTACCAAAAGTTAAAAGCAAATTTTCATGTTCCGAGAAAGTACAAATTGTAAAGGTATGGGTGTAAATTGTATTTAGTTCCATCGAAAATTAACAGATAACATGAGATTAATCTGTGACATTATACATCGTGCCTGCAAAAGTCCTTATCCGACATTGATTTTCATTTGTAGGTCGTAGACATATAATTCCAATTACAAAAATATATTGAAGGACCAAATATTCATATTTTGAAAAATTCAATTTTATAAAAATTACGAAATCTAACTTCTCATACATTCTCCTGTTTAGAAAATCTCCTAAACTTACGTTTAGAAAATTTTATACTCATAGTAAAAAATAAAATACAAAACTTGTGACTCCCTTACGCCAAAAATCGACTGTCATTTTATTTTAAAGTTGGAGATCATATTCAGGGTCTGTGTACAAATTGAAGAGCAACATATTTTGAATTATGTGTATCTAAAAATAAAATATAAGCTCAGAAAAAGTTTTCTGATGTTAACAGATTTAGAGAGACGTATGCGAATTACAGCGAAAATTATTGATCAATACATATATACATATATGTTCAAAAAGGAGATCTTATTCAACGAAATTACAGAAGTCGTGTTCTATAAAGCACTGGCAAGCTATACAATTGGCACGTAAGCAATTCGTGACGTGATAATAAAAAACTAGAAAATTTCCAATTTCATGAATTTTTTGCATGATTACCAGATTATGGTTTTAAAGTAATACAACTTCGTGAGAATATTAATAACATATTTTTAGTGTGCGAAAAGTAAATTGCTTGCATGAAAATTCTCCGACATACCAGTTGTAACAAAATCATAAATCAAAGAATGTTACGCTCTACGAAGCAGTACCACTAAATTTCCTTCAAAAGGGAAAATGAACTCTTAAATATTTAAATTTGTTTATTGATCGATCCTTCAAGAGATGTCAAAAATGATAACAAATATCCAAGTTTTTTTAATTAAATATCTATTTATCAATTTTTGTCTTAAGAAAGTTAAACCTTGTGTGTTTAACTTTTCATAATGTACACGAAATTTCCCTAAGCACAAGAGCGGGTGAACTTATAAAACGTTTAGAGATGGTAATTTTTACGAAATTGTATTTTTAAATTTAAAAATAGCGAGGTGAGAATATGTCAGTCATTTAAAATATTTCTGTACTATGTTACTATGACCAACGCTTGCGAAAGTAAAAGCCCCGTAACGACTTGTAAACATAGTATATATTGATGCCTTCTCGCCTTCATAAATGCTAAATTTTTTAATGCAACTAACATTTAAGTATTATAAAAAGAAAGTAATATTTCTAAAAGAAAAGAAAAAATATTTAATGTTTTCCCTTCAATAATCCACAGTTTGTGAAGGAATAAACTAGTGGGTTTTCTCCATGGAAAATAATTCTGCTTTCACAGGCTTTCGAAACAATTACAGAAAGTTATTAGGAAAACGGAAATTGAGGTAAACTCTGGAGCGAAAAATTGTCCGGGACAAAGAATTTTTCTTCAACCTAATCTCATTTATTGCTCCACTGCTGCGCGGGACGTTCGAGCAAAGTTTCAGCCCAGAGCAGAAAATGGAAAGTTTTTGTTAGTTTCTACAAACTAGATCAATTGCTGCAAGCAAAAGTAGTTTGAAGTTTGGAAGATTACATGCATCAAAGTTTTTTAACGTAAAGCATATTTATTCGATAACATTTCCTTTAATCTAGGGTTAAGAAATAGTTTTATTAAACTCTAAACACACACCATCGAGAGGGGTAAATATTTGCACTAAATTAAATGTGAAAATTGCTCATTTACATGATTACAAACGCAACAAAAAGGTTAGTTGGTTAATTCGCATTTAAATTGAAATCAACTAGTAATTTTCTATGGACCGATATATTTATATCAATGTTATCATATTTCACATTTCTTTATGGTTTTTGGCTAAATACTTCAAGAATGCTTCTATTATACAGTGTTATGCTTTCATGCAATATATGCACACAAATATTTTATTTTGTTCTATACAGATTAACTTAAAATTTTTATGGTGTTGACGCCTAGTGCATCTATAAAGTTTTAGGACTAATATTTTTAACACGTTGAGGCAAACCTTCCATGTAATAATTAAAATCTTTTATTGTTAGTATCTCAATTCTCTTCTCCTAAAACACACTCTGCTTCTGGATAGAATTTTTTATGCTGTTAACCATTTGCTTTGATTAAGACAACATCTGCTTTCATGGATTCGAAAGTTTAGCAAAGAATAGCCCTTCTGCGAAGAGGGAAAACAGCAACGGAAACGCTTACACACTAATGTGTAAAGGCCCATCTACACAAGACACAAAGTTGTTGGTTGTCACAATAATTTTAAT
Organism: Stegodyphus mimosarum; assembly: GCA_000611955.2. Lineage (NCBI taxonomy): Eukaryota > Metazoa > Arthropoda > Arachnida > Araneae > Eresidae > Stegodyphus > Stegodyphus mimosarum. Next base: position 667,487 of record KK112619.1, on the reverse strand, counting down.
TTCTTTATTATGTCTTTAATTCAACATAAATCATTAACAACTGCAAGTTGTTCATCATCATCTGAATACACGTCGATAATATGATATTTGTTATTTACTGATGAATAGAAAATATAGAATGAATAAATATGCAAATGTAACATAACTCAACAAACAGTGTTTGGGATAATATCAGATATTCGCCAAGACTTATACTTGTTTGCAAATGTAATGAAGATGTCCTATTAGATATGTCACGTACTTTAATATTTTGATACTATCGTTATTATTCTGGCATGCAGCAAGGAATTCCTGTCCTTGCTCTTTCCAGATTCCTGAGTGAATCCTGAATTGGGCATGACGTCTGAGGAAGTCCATAAATAGTATTCTCCAGATGAGGTTTAAGCTGAGGTGAGAAAAACTTTGAAGCCCATTGCTTCCTGCAAGAAAATGCCAAGACTGGACGGAGCTGTAGTCAGGCACCGTTTAGCTGGTTACGTGGCCTAAAGCAGCGAATCTAATGTCATGAAGGGGCGTGGCTTGCCGACTAGTGCACTAAATAGAAAGATAAATGCACATAATTTAAAATAATTACATGAAAAATTTAGAAATTGCGAAGTATACTATTTACATGGTGAAGAACTATTCTTTTAAGAATAGCAATCAAATGGCTGTTACTTTTCAGGCTGCTGGGGGCCGGGGGATGCCTGCGTGAGCGGCGGCATGTAAAGTCCAGTATGTCAAAGTCACAATAAAGGGATAAACATTTTTAAAGTGATTTGGTAGTCAGTTGCGGTGCATTAATTTACGAAAACAAAGAGAGTTAATTAAATCCGACGACCATAGCAGGCTATCTGCACACTCATTGATTGGCTTGATTTGTTTGTAGTCGGTGGGCGGCGAATGGGCATAGAAGCTTGTCTTCGCTCAGGATTTCATAAAAAATCATTTCGGGGAAGTTCGCTGGCTTGTTTATTAAAGCTCTTGCAAGGAAATTTTCGTTAATCCTATTGATGATATCTTGAATAGGTTCAAGTTTCAAGTCGAAATGAGGACTTTTATTTCGGACGTAATATGGGTTAATACTTTAACCTTTCTGGTTGGCTTAAATACCTCAGAACAACGTCTCCTTCTATAGACGAACTGTTCTCAGACAACAAGTTTACGAGAGAAACTTATTGCGCCCCTCAGAACTCTGTTACCTCGTGTAAGCCTGACCTAAGAAATCAAAAACGAGGAAGCATTGATTAGGAGCGTCCCGGAGAAATAACTTTGGTCTCCGGGAATGAAAGTAATGCTTATAATCACAACAATGAAATTCTGTTGAAAACCCAATTCCATTTATTTGACATTCCGATTGCCTTTCCTTATCCTAGGTCCATCGACTGCAATCTGGGGATGCTTCCAATTACACAACGCATGAAGGTGTGCAGTAAAAAAAGAAAACATGCCTTACCTTCTTCTACACTTAAAGACCTACTAGGGAGGAGAGAATTTAGTCATGAAGTCGAAGTGGTTATAAGGTATTTCTCCCATCTTCTGCGCAAGCCTTCATGGTGTAATGGTCAGCACGCTGGGCGCGTATTCCAGAGGTCCATGGTTCGAGTCCCTGCGAAGGCATTGCTTATTTTCCATCTCTTCTAAATAACCTAATGACTCTACAAGGGGATGAAAGTTTCTTCCCGCCTTTCAGTTTAAGCATCCTATTAGAGACATTTGTATTTTTTATGGAAATATCAGAAGTTGGAAAATATGAAAAATCAGCTATGAATTCTCCGGGATTCGAAATCTGGACTTCTCCAATTGCCAGCTGGAAGTGCGTCCAATTACGCCACGAAGACGAGTGGTAAAGAAGCCGAAAATTCCTCACAACATTTCAGTTTCAAATGCAAAACGTCTAATCAAGTTATCTTTAACGTGCCTTTGCTGTTAACATTCAAATAATTTGAATATAATTTTAGGGCATTGTACATTTTTATACATTTCTCACAGCAAACATTATAATAAGCCTTAAAAGAATGGCTGTTCTCTTTATTTCTAAGCACGCCAAGATTTCCATCTTACTAGGCACGTAGCTGTAACACTATTTATCTCATCTAACTCAGTGAAGTGAGAAATGTTTAATAATTTCATCAATTTATTAATAAAATCTCTCCTAGTCCATAAGGGTCCTTCATTTTTATGGTTGAATGATTTACTTTTAGTTGGTGCTTAATTATCTCCAGACATTATAATTAGTTGCTGATATATTTTCTTTTTCCTGTTAAGAAGGGAAGAGGCAATTTATTACGCTTGGATGCTTATTAGTTCTTATTATCCTCATCCCCTTAGTTGGCCGAATTACCTCTTATGGTGCAAATACTCGCCTTGGGTCCAAGAGACCCTTTAGAGAAGATGGTTTTATTAAGCTTCTTAAAAGGAGTTTATTTAATAAAGAGTTGCTTTTAAATGAACTTTTTCGTAAAGTAAACTGCTTTTAATTGCCTATAATGAAATTAAATCATTTTTCTCCTTGTTTGGTATTTACATGTTAAAGCTTTTGGGAAGGATAATTTACTAAAGTTATTTTTTGTCACTAAAGAATTCTTATTTAATTGGATAAAAGCTTTCATTAGCTCTTTAAATAATAAAATTTTAAACCACTACTTTATTTTTATCGAATGTGTTCTCTCATTCTTGACTTTATGCCCATTATTTCGTAAATTGATTGATTCTATAAAATAACAGGATAAGTGTAACCAACCGATGCATGAAATTTAGTTTAAAAAGCGGGATGTCTAGTTAACAGCAGAATCACCCTAATTATACGAATACAAAATTTATTAAGTTTTGTAACTATTCCGAAATGAACAGAGCCAAACTTCATTAAGACGTCTCCTTTGGGACCGAAAGAATGGGTCCCAAAGTCATCCGAGGTGAAAAAGTCCCAAAGTAATCCAAAATTATCTGACGTGACTGGTTAACCGTATTTGTAAATACAGATCTTTTCCGCACAAATAAGCAAAAGGATTAAATAAACAGCACAAAGTTATGAATAATACTTTTCGTCAAGCATTAAAGATACAGCTTAAAGTAATTGCATGAAGGAATTTTCTCAAGGAATAGATACCATCCTATTGAAGATAAATAGTTCTAAACCAAACTATGTTCCTGCAGTATCTATTGAAATTTCTAATTTCAAATTGATACAAACATTTTCTATCTGTTAATGCTATACAAAGTATACTTTATAATTGTATCCGAACTTTCCAAAGCATCGTTTTTCTGGTTTGCTTTTAAAAACATTTCCTTTGAGTCACATTTGGATGTTCTATCGTCACTCAAGTTTCTTCCTCAAGCAACAGCGTGTTAGCCTGTTCTGAAGAAATGGGTTAATAGTCTAGTCAGTTCGGAAAGCAATTTCTTCCCCTACTTGGAGTCCAGGCCCTGGGGGTTACAATAGGATTTCCGAACACTCTACAATGCTCTTTATGTTCAACACGATCACACAAATGCTTAATAGTCACAACTAGTATAGGCCGAACCTCCGCTGCTAAGTAACCAACAAGTGCTACGTCACGGCAATTAGTATAAGGATTTTGTAAATATGTTCTAGTTGCTCAGTTTCATGCCATTTGATATAAAAACCAACCTACCACAGCGAACGAAACATGAACTGGTATTCGATCCAGGGTTACTAGTCTACAAGGTTTTCTCTTCACGACCAACGTCAATCAGTGCAGTAATGTCGACATATTTGACAAGTCTAAGCAGGTCAATAAGATACGTCACCCTCTCGAGCGTCGGAAAAAGAGAGTTTCGATTTCGAAAGAGCATAACCTTGTTTACCTATTGTCTGCCGACGACTACGTTGAGTCAGTTGCTCATGAGCATATGAGCAGCTTTACCTTCAGTGATTGGTATGTAATACTATTTTACTCACGTAAACAAATATAATGCATTTCACTTTTTATGGTCATGAAAATTGTGAGAGTTATGCTCTCGTCTGAACGTTCCATAATGTGCAGTTTTTCACGCCCTATTCAGCATAATGTTTAGCAGAGCGAACTGTTATGTCGCTGATCCAGGATTCAAATCCATGAGAAGACACAGATGTTTGCATCACCATCAAATGGAAGTGTGCACTAGCACATGGACAACTGCACACAGCACATAACTCTCAATTAAGACATACTTGTCATATATAATACATAATCATATATAATACTTAATCATATATAATACTTAATCATATATAATACAATAACAGTGTAATTCTTTCCATATTCAGTTATAATTCCCTATTACTTGATTTTTGTAGTATGACAATAGAATGTTTGCAACTCCTCAAGGGCCCTATAACCGTGCTCACGTGAATCCTTACTTATATGAATAGAACAACAAATTTGCCGTCTCCGCAGAGTTGTGTTACCGTGGAATGGTCCACTTCGGCATGTCCCTGCTGGGTTCGCACTCAACTCCGTATGGGTATACCCAAATATATCCGGAGCGGAAGCCAGCTCAACGGTTTAACCTCTTCTTGCGGATGTGATGTCAGTCACCGTTGTGGTGCAATGAATAACGCTGCTGTTCATGAGATGGATGAATAACCAATGGGTTTGGCCTATGCCGGTAAATGCTTAACTAGGAAGTGCTCGGCCGTCTTTAGCGTGATCATAAGAAGCTTATTTCTAGAGGCACTTATCTGCTTGCGCAGCCAGCATCTTAAATTTGTTATTATAAGAAAGAAAATAATCTTATTTTTTGGCGAATGGCAACACACTTTCTAGTAGGAGATAAAAAAGTAGCAACATATTTCTTTTTAAATCGCAGAGTTTACCAATTAAATTTTAAAAATAAATATCTTAAATTTTCCGAGTGGCAACACATTTCTTTGGAACCGCTTAATTTTCTAAATAAATTTGAAACAAAATATATTACTTAGTCGAATGGAAAGGTATTGCTTTTAAATCACTGAGTTTGTTAATCAGAATTTCATTAAGTTCGCATAAAATATGAAACAAATAAAAAAACAAATGCGAAATTTGGCCAATGTTTGGGAGGAGAATTATGTGTGTTTAAAGTCTGACAGACTTTTCTTATTTGACAACAGAGATGAAATAAATGCCGCAGTTTTCGTATTTGTCCTTTAGACAGCAAATTGTACATATATATATATATATATATAGTTGAGCCCTGCCATAACGAACTTCAAAGTACCGGAAGTTCGGTTGGCTATATCCGATTCAATTAGCAAAATTGATTATCTCGCAAAAATATTTAAACAGCATTTTCATGTTTGTGTGAAAATCTATAACAAACTTCATTGACAAATTTACCTTTAATCAATATTTAAGTTATGCATGATTACAAAGGAAAGGTTCAGTAACATTTGTTAAGAATATCGTACGTCTTTTAAAAGATTTAAAGAATTCAAAAGCCTCATTCGGAGTTCTGAGGGCAGAACCTGAATAGCATTTATATTCAAACAAGCAAAAAACAAAAAACAAAAAATCGATAAGGATAAAACAAATTTCATTTCTAGAAGATGAATCACCTGTATAACCCAAATTCATATAAGATTCGCTAATTCCTCTTTCCTTGAATACCCAAAAATTTAAACCTTCCGTCATAGTATCAGGCTTGAACTCATAATATTTTGAAAGAATAAAAGAACCCATTTACGTTCTTTAGTTTTTACGGTCACGTGAGCCACATACAAAAAACGCCATACGGTGTCTTATGATTTGCTTATTGTATCCCCGTTCTCTTAGACTGTGTGTCACATATGTTTCGCATAATCTTTGTTCAGAATATAGAGAAAAGTAAGGTTGCGTATAAAAGAAAGGCAATGTATATCCCTTTACGGACGGAATATTAAATATGAATCCTAACATCCTAAACAACGCAGACGTTTTTACGTTTTATTAATTTTTTTGGTTAAAATTTGCAGAAATTCTGGAAAAAATACAAATATTGTCAAAAAGTTTCAATCAAAGATAACCATATACTTTCTCATATCCGACTGTGTTATATACTATATCTAGACGCACAGAATTTATATATATATCTTTCTATATATACAGAGATAGAGGAAAAAACATTTTAACAACAACTTGTTATATATATATATATATAACAAGGGGTTGCCAGAATTTTTTTCCAACTTACGACTACGAAATACTGAAGCGGCGAGAAAGTCCATCGATTTACTAATAAAATCTCTCCAAGTCAATCATGTGCCTTCTTTACTTACGGTTGAATAATTTACTTTCTTCGGGTCCTTCATTATCCCTAGACATTGTAATTAGTTGGGAGGTATTTTACTTTCACCCAAGAAACGAGGAGGAATTTATGGCGTTTCGAGGCTTATTAATTCCCACATTCCGTATTGGCTTTCTCTTGCCAACCATCTGTTGCTATGGGATTTTAGTTCTAGAGGAAAAATTCTAAGACGTAACCTAACAAAGAATTCCTTTTAGTGTTGTTGTGGCTTAGAGAGGCCTTCCAGAAGTAGAAGTGTTCTTCTTAAACATGTGCACTGAAATGCTCCTGAAATGACCACTTACCCTTTCAGATATGTTTTTTTGTGATTTATGCCAAAGAGATAGGATGCTGTCGTAGAGGATTTTCTAACAAAACTGGCCGCATACATGCTACACAAGCGGAATGTATAAAAGCTCCATGAAATCAACCCTACGCTAGAAGTGAAACACTAAGTTTTTTTTTCGGGAGGGTAGTGGTGGCTTTCGAGATTTAATGCTTACATTAGGTTAATATTTTGCATATTGTAAAGATGTCTCACTTTCACGGTTTATCTATGGTTTAATTCAATATTCTATCTATCAAATTATTCTTAATTTAAGTACAAAGGTTTGACTACTTTTAAGGAATTTTCTCCTTCTTTATCGCGTAAATTCCTGGCGTAACTGATATCCAATGGCAATCAGGAGATCTGAAATTCGAATCCCGACGAAGGCAAAGAAGATTTCTGATGCCTCCTGAAACAAAAGGAAAATTCTATATATCTCTACAAGTAGCGCTGAAACTAAAATGTAGTGAGAAATAATTAGTCACTACTTGGATTTATCAATTGGATCCGTTCATCTTATTCGCTCTTTAAACGGAGAAGAATGTAAGGAATTTTCTCATCCTTTACCTTTTGTCTTTGTGGTAAATACAGAGGCACTTCTGGCTAGCAATCGGGAGTCCAGAATTCGAACCCTGAGAAGGGCATGGCTGATTTTTCATTTTTCCTGCTCCGAAATAGGCCAGTGCCTCTCAAGACTGATAATTGATAAGGGTTTTTAATAGTGTCTACAGACTTATAATTGATAAGTCCTTTTAATAGTGTCTACAGACTTAACGTGTAAGTGTTTTTAAGTGCTCTGAAATAGGCTCCTACCTCTACAGACTTATAATTGACAAGTGTTCAGTTTAGCACCCTTGAAAAACCAAACATTTGAAATTACTAACTGTCTTTTCGGTTTACGAAGATTTTATAGAAACGGTGGAAGAAACCATTAGGTATTTCTGAGAGAGATATGTGAAAGATCATGTGTGCTGTCTTCGAAATTCAAACCATAATGTGGGAGAGACATTAGGTATTTTTTGAAGCCAGGAGAGACGAAAAATGAGCAAAGCCCTCGCCAGGACTCGAACCACGGACCTCTCGAATATGTGCCGAGCGTGTTGACCACTACACCAAGAAGGCATGATAAGATGGCAGGAGAAATACCTTATATACTCCCCCTTTTAAAAGGCGACTGGGGATTAGGGGACCCAATCGCCAAATTTTAGTGATGGAGAATCATCATCTACCACTTTTTTGTTCGGGCGCCACTGTAGAATCGTTAGGTATGTTTTGAAAGCAGGAGAGATGAAAAATGAGCAGTGCCCTCGCCGGAACTCGAAACACGGACCTCTCGAATACGGGTCGAGCGGTCTGACCCCTATACCATGAAGGCATGCTAAGAAGGCAGGAGAAATACCTTATGCACAGTATCATCTGCAGATCTTCGTTTATGTACAGTATATAGCTTACCCACTGCATTTTTATTTTAGCATTAAACGTGTTTCTGCATAAAATAGAATTTTTTTTATAAGAAGTTTCATTATTATTCCAAAGGCGCAATTTGCTCATAAGGACTATTCATTTCGGTTCGGCATTTTGCATTAATTCACTTTCTGCTTTGTGTCACTTTTCAAATTGTTGACACCAACTATTATCGCCCTGTATTAAAGGAATTTTAAATAATGAAGAATCTGCATAAATGTATGTATGTTTCTTGCATTGTGATAAAACAATGGTACCCAGAGCCATAACATTTTGAATAACGTAATCTTCCACCGAATAAGGGCTTCTGGTAGCCCTAATTTTGAATTTGGAATTTGCTTTATACCAATTACATATTTTGTAACAAATTACTGAATTTTTGATTAACAAATTCAACGATTTCAAAGCGAGCAATGGCAACACTGTAAGGAAAAAAAATTTTATCTCCAGCGCCCGAGAAATTGTATCGGAAATTCTAAAGATATGCTCATTTTAAAATTATTTTGCGATATTGCTGTTGAATTGAATTTTCATGTTTTAAGTGCAAAGAACATGATATTTAATAAAAGTAAATGTAACATGCAAAATGTTAAAAAAAAGACCCCTTTGGGCGTAATGTAAAATCTGAAAGCTTTCACATTTTTTAATGCTAGAATATAAATAAATTAATTAATTTAAATTATAAAAATTAATTAAAAAGCATTTAAGTAATATACATTTGATTTAGTTTAGAGAAAAGAAGGATTTTTCTCTGAATCTCCTGTCTTATGCCTCTTTTTATTATCTATTTCATATTTTAAGGGGAAAAACACACATTTTTATCTCCAGCGCGCGAGACTGTGTATCGGAAATTCTAAAGATATGCTCTTTTAAATATTTTGTGATACTGCTGTTGAATTCAGTTTTATGTTTCAAGTGTGAAGAACATGACATTTAACAAATAAAGGTATCAGGACTGAGTGTTCTGTGCAAACTTTTGGCGAACATTGTCGTAGATATATCAAAGTCCTGATCTCGAACAGGGAGCTGAATGCAGCTATGTTCTGGTATGTGGTAGAATAACTGCACGTACGAAGGCTTTAAAATTACCCTTTTATTAAACCACTATTTACAGCCACTTCCCAACTCGGAAGGGATAACAGAAAATAATGACCGCATTTGGGTCTAAACTGAAGAATCAAATAATTTAATAAATAAAGTAGAGTAGAAAATTAAGTAGTCGTTGCTCTCAGAGCTTTAAACGCGAGGTTGGCCTCTATTCTAAATTATCAATGGTGTGTAGCAAGATTTGGCTTAGATTATTTCAATTAAAGTAACAGCGCTAAGGCTTAGAATTTAAATACTAGCTAGTGAGGTGGACGTCGAACAGAGCCGAAGCGATCTGAGACTAAAAGCTCTCTCACTTTGAGAAGTTCCTCGCTAACCTTTAAATACAAGACTTGGCTCCACTTCAAATTAGCATAAAGCTGAATCGCGTGCTCATTCTAACGGGAAGTTGAAATAAGAGTTCACAGGAAAGAGAAATTAACATAAAACTTTGTTAGTTTAAATTAACAAAGGTATTAGGTATTAGGTAACAAATAAAACTCTACGAAAAAGTCCCTTTGGGCGTAATATAAAATCTGAAAGCTTTCAGAATTTTTATTTCAAAGGAAAAATTTTCTGTGAAGGACTATTAATTTCGCTTTGGTATTTTTTCGTTTTGGTTCATTATACATGTCGGTTCACTTTTGTATGTATGTTTCTCGCATTGTGATAAAACAACGGTACCTAGAGCCACCCAATTTTCAATAACGTACATTTCCACTTGAATATGGGCATCTGGAAGCCCAAATTTGGGATTTGGTTTATTATCTATTTCATATTTTGTAAAACTGTAACGAATTTTTGATTAATAAACTCAACGATTTCAAAGTGACCAATGGCAACACTGTGCGAAAAAAAAACACTTTTATCTCCAGCGGGCGAGACTGTGTATCGGAAATTCTAAAGATATGCTCATTTTAATACTATTTTGCAACATTGCAATATCGTATTAATTTTATAGTTTAGGTGCGAAGAACATGATATTTAATAAAGGTAGCCCACAAAACGTTAAAAAAACGCCTCTTTGGGCGTAATGTAAAATCTGAAAGCTTTCATTTTTTTTTTTATGATTTTTTTTCTGTTAATTCCTGAGTAATAAATTAAGAGTGTTATTCCTATATTTACGAATTTGACAATTTCAAAAATGTGCCCAACTAAACAGCTGATTCTATCTGCTCTCTTTATTTTCTTTCCGTATTCGTCTACGTCATTTTACGATGTAAAAAAAAAGTTCTAATTTTTACGGCAATAATGTGTTCTAATACAGCAGAGGAAATGGAAGCATAACAACTTATTAAGTAATTATCGTATAGCGTAGTGTATTGAGGATACTTTCGCTGATAGCTGTTATCGTTGTAGTTTCATTTACTTTTAAACAATCAGCGCTGATAACTTGATTTTCGAAGCAAAAGACTTACAGACATTTATGGTTGGCGATACATACGACCATTTCATGATTCTAATTTATGCTGATATGTCGCAAATTTTAATCTTAAGAAATGGCAGCGTGGATGCTTTATTTTGAGTTACATTTCTACGGTATTGTTTTTCTTTAAGTATGTACATGTGTTTAGAATCTTATATATAACTACATCTTTCATTTAGTCAAAAATAAAACTGTTATTTAGTGCTGTAATAATGTCACGACCAAAAGCTTCAAGCAAACCTGAAGTAAGTTTCCTATTCTTTCAAAATTATATTGCTTATTTTAAGTGGGAATTGCTCAATCAAAATATGTTGCTTTATTTATTTAAAGAATTAAATTCTAAATTAATCTAATGATGCCAAATACCTTCTTGGTTTACACCAAAAATTTCTTTTATTTCCCTCTGCATAAATCGAATATTAAATAAGTTACGAGTTTACGTGTTTATTTTGTATAGCCGCCATATCGTGACGTTTCCGGCTCACTCAGTTGGTGCCACATGAGCGTATGACATAGTGATTTCGTAATACATAAAATCGAGGCAATTTAGGTATCAGGGGGGACTTAGGATATGCAAGTAGACACAAAACCAACGGAGAGGCATAATTGGAAAGACCGAAGCAACTCACTGACGACAAGTTCATTATTATTTAAGCGCGACCTTGTAATGGCGAGCAGGAAAATCTGATGAGAGGGGGGATGAAATGGTAAACTGAATACGAATGAATGCAAGGGAAGAATGTGTAACAAACACTAGGTCAGAAATGTAGGTGTGTTATGTGGGGAAGTTAGTGTCTCGGGTAAGTTGAGTCGCAAAAGGACGATATCTTTGATCCTCTTGAAGAACCTGGTAGTTTAAGCTTGAGAGATGGTTATAATCTAAGGCTTTGTTAAAGAAGTTAGCATTCACGCGGTTTAAGAAATCCATTACTTTTTCTATTCTGAGATCAGTGTGCAGCGCATCATTGCTAACAAAGTAGTGGGCGTCTGTAATGAGCCTGAGGTATTTATTTTGAATCACCTGTAATTTTGCAATGTCCTTCTGAGAGACAGTAGCCCAGGCGGGTGACGCATACGAATAAATTGGCCTAATCATGGCCGTATAAATGCGAAGCTTTTTCTGCAAGCTTATAGAGTATTTCTCCCACCTTCTTCGCATGTCTTCGTGGTGTAGTGCTCAGCACGCTCGACTCGTAACCGAGAGATCCGTGGTTCGATTCCCTGTGAAGGTGTTTTTCATTCTTCTGCTTCCAAAAAACTCCTAATGACTCTAGAAGCTGAGTTTCGAGAAAAGTGATCTGAAACAATTAATTGCAGCTAAGGCTTTTCTTCTCACATTCTTAATGTGGTCAGACCACATAAATTTACTACCGTATCCAATCCCTAGATTAGTGGCTTTGGTCACAAGTGGAACTTCCTTGTTAAAAAAAACAGTTTTATCTTAACTGCGGTGTTTATGCGCGTTTTACGTATAATCAAAAGCTGAGACGTCTGCGTATTAATACCAATTCTCTAGTGTAGGCATATATTTTGGAGTTCGAAAATTCCTTGATTTGCGTTACTTGACTTGACTGCTACCACCGTGTTATCAGCGTAGCAGCTGAGAAAATGATTATGATCCAGGTCCTCTTTTCGGAGATCCGTGACATAATAAAGATATAATATGGGGCTTAAAGTTGAGCCTTGGGGGACTCCTGCGCCCAACAGTCTTTCATCTGATGTGTCTTCACCTATGGAGACGTAAAATACTCTGCCAGTAATAAAAAAGTGCACTAATAAAATGAGTTCCCTGGGGAAGTCAAGTTCGATCAGTTTGAAGATCAGCCCCTGATGCTAGACGCGGTCAAAGGCTTTCACCACGTCCAGCATGAGTAAGGCGACATTTAACTTATTATGGAATACACTGCCAACAAATCACTAGCTGTTTGGTCGTGAACAGGCTCTTACGAAAGCCAAAATGCTCTATAGGTAATTTCTCAAAGAAAAGCTTCATTTTAGTCATGATGATCTTTTCATATATATTCCCCAAGCCTGAGAGAAGGCTGCTGGGCCTGTAGCCTTCGGGTTTCGTGAGGTCTTTGCCTTGGCTTTGGAATCAGTATTACCTTAGCTGTTTTCCAACTAACTGGAAAGTAGGTATTCTGTAAACATGCACTCATAATGCTGACAAACTTTGTAATGGTGTTCAAAGGAAGGTGTTTAATGGCCAGGTTACTAATATCGTCATGACCTGGGGCTTTACTATTTTTCAATTTCTTGATAATGCTGAGTATTTCATTGGGAAAGGTGTCCGTCATTTTGAACTGTGGGCGCAGAGAGCCAGTCTGAGACAGAATTGTTCACATAATCAACAAAATTATGATCGCAGAGATCATCATTGGGTCGCAATTGATTTTCAAGGTGGTCTGCACGTGCCATAGCTTTGTCCTTATCAATGACAGCGGGTATATTGCCTCCATAAATAGGCCTGTTCAGCGTGGATTTTTGCTTCAATCTTTTGGCAAAGGCCCAGAAGGATTCGTCCGAGTCATTTAACTTGAGGATTTTTTCTTCCCACCTTTCTTGTCTGTATTTGCTTATGTTGTACTTAATTTTTCTGTTTAGCTCTTTGAGCTCTTTTTTAACATTCGGATCCCAAGTTAGACTCCACCTCTTTCGTAATCTATTGTGCTCTTTAATTTGGTCCCTTATAAAAGTCGGGAGCCGATCTGCACTGTGGTTGGCTGGAATCGTATAAGTGGCCGTATCAATTGCAGATGTAATACCATTCACTAGTGAAACAATCGCATTATCAATGTCAGTCCTAGTTTTTAGGCTGTTAAACTGCGGGGGATTTTCAGTGAGAGTATTCTTATAACATTGCCAGTCTGTGAGCTTTTCTGGTTGTGCATCAATACTTTTAACTGCCCTTAATGTATCTATAACTGGCACATGATCTCACATTAACTCTTGCTTCACTTCAAGTGACATAGAAATTTTGGTTGTAGTAAGGACAATATCAATAAATGTAACGCAAATAGCGGATTTTCTGGGTAGTAGGTGGCCTTATCGGGTGCTTACAATGTAACGTGATTATCAGTAATAAATTTTACGAGCTTGTCATGGTTTTTATTTGCTTTGCGACATTTCCACATATTACGTTTTTCATTTAAGTCGCCTGCCAAAATGACAGGTTTGCCATTCGAAAGAAGGTCGGCTAATGTACTAACATCTAGCGGTACTAGCAGCGGATTGTACATTGCACAGAAGCAGACCATATCGTATTTAGGTATTACAACAGCGACTGTAACTGACTCATGTCCATTGTTTTGGTTGTCTTGAATAAAACATGATTGCAGAGATTTTCGCATGTAAATTGCGGCCCCTTCCACCCCTATGTGTTAATCTGTCACACCTGTAACATCTGTAATTTGTAATTTTAATCCTATTACTGGCTTTAGCAAAAGTGTCGGTGATTAAGGCAATATCTATCTCATAATTTAGGAGGATGTTATAGAGTTAATGAATTTTGTTGTGAATGCTGCGCGCATTCGAAACCATTAATTTGATTGGCGCCCTATTAATGTTGTATCTCCCCATTACCAGTAATTGGGGTTGGTGTTTTGTCTTTATTTAATTGATTCATTTGTCTTATTTGCTCCTGCAGGAAAATGCGAGTGCTCTTAATAGTTGAGACAAGTTCTCCCTAGGTCGTGAAAAACCTTCGTTGCTTCACTGAGCGTATCTGAGGCACCTGTCAAGAGTGCCTGTACAAATGAGTAGTTCTCAGCAACACGGCTAGTGCATATTTTGGGTTTATCATTTTCGCTTTTAGGGAACTTCTCACACCCCCTAAAACTAGCAGCATGAGAATCAACCGCAGTTTGCACACCAGAGTATCATGTCTTTATCATCCTTGTGCAGGCAATCTCGGGAAAATTATTCCTGGGCGCATCTAACGCATTTTGGGGGTATAATTACACCCCGTCTAGGTGTGATGAAAACCCTGACACCTGTAGCATTGCATAGTCTCTTATACTGTTCAACTTTGATGGTAAGGTCACTTATGTATTTTTCATGAAATATGCCTTTCTTAGCTTCAATTTTAGGAAGCGACATTACAAAGAGTGGAATTTCATAACTTTCCCATTACGTCTACGTGAGAATTGCTTGATATCATCAATAGTATACTTAAGCTCAAGCTTAAGTTGAGCCTCAAGCTTCTCCCTAATGTCCTCCATTTCAGTCCTATTGGTGAGTCCACGGATAACAACCTTAACGTTTTTATCTTGGGGTAAAACATATGAATGATGTTCTGCATCAAGTTCTTTAAGTAATTTAACAGTGACCCTGTAACTGTCTCCATTTTGTGCATAGCTCTTTATGGAATTCATAGTGTGTTGACCTCGAAACTGTATATTTTTCTGATAAGAGAATTGTTTAATTTGCTACCAAGTATATTTGTTCTTCTTGAGTGTAATTGGGGGATTTCTAGACTCATTTTCAGGTTTTTCCGCTATGTCTTTATTTTCGGTAACCCGTCCTAAATGTGTGTTTTGTTTTTCAATACTGATGTTGTATCCATAGCTTCGGGAGCAGTTTGGGAACTAATCTGTTTTTCATTGTCCTTACTAGTCAATTTTTCAATTGTAACTACAGGGGAATGGGTTGGGTGAGATTGTCAAGTTTAATCTTTTTTTTCCTGTGGGTTCATCATCAGAGCTAGTGTCTCTGTCTGGTGGGATTCCTTCAAGTCATCATTTAAGGTAATAGAGCATCTTGCTCTATCATTGTCATCAAAAGATTTATTACTACATTTAGTAGAGTTTTCTTGTGTGCGTTTTATAGCAGATGTGGTATGCGAATTCTCAGTGCGTTGAGTGTTAATAACCTTAATCATATCAACTAAGCTTAATAAAAAGCTGTGCATTTTTTCTTCAGTAACAGTGAACACGTCATTTCTAACGCGCAACTGCTCTAAATCATCAATCTGAAATTGCACCGCTCCTATAAGCCTCTCCATGGTCGACTAAGAAAAACAATGCAAATCTAGCTCTCCCAATTGTAAATCGCATCAGAACTTACCCCCCGGAATAGAGTCCGCACACGATGGTGCCCCCTCTACAGACGGATGGGCAAGTGAAAACTTACCAGGCCCCTGACAATCACCTAACTGTGAAAGCTTGGGGGTAGCTAGTAAAGCTATAAAATCCTGCGCAAAAATCAATAGAAGTTTAATAGAAATTAAGTTTAATTTATAGCAGTTATTGGGAGTAAGATACTAGATATCCAGCAATTATATGGCTTGGCAATATCAGCAATCATGAGGAGTCTCAATAGCATGTGGTCGTGCTCAGTCATGGGTAGCAACGTAAGATCCGGGATCGTATTCACGTGGTCAGAGAGCGACGAAATGTAACCTTCGTTATTGTTTCTAATAATTGAAATTAGATTACGTTCTTATTATAAATACGAAGTTTCTTAGGAATATTTAAAACATATATTACTCTTTAGTTCTAAATAATTTAACAAACTGCATAAGAAAACTGATTTTAGAAAGAAGCACTAAACAAAATATTTCATCTGTTTAGTTTTGTAGTTTATTGGTTGGAATTAAATTGGAGAAATTTATTGGCAAATTTTATTGAAAAAATTATTTTCCGAGAAACTGACATAAACCATTTAATGTATTAATGAAGTATCGTAAAGCAGAATAACATAAATTAACGTCTTTTTCAGTTTGAAATGCTTTTTGTATCTGATTTGAAAAGAATTTTAAAAGCTAAAATCTATTAGGAACAATTGCAGTTTTCAAACACCACAATACATGTGTAAATAATATAAAGATGCTTTACAAATACGAAATTTATAAACGGTTTGGTTTCGTTAATTATGGCAAAGCTTAGTAGGGCTGTCTGCTTAATGGAAGGGTTGCCATCGTGGAGGGCTTTCTAAGGGAAACTGACTCGTATACACGTTTATACATGGGAAAAACCGCAAAATCACCTATGCAGCCACCCCGTTCCCCCAGATACAAACCCAGGTCGGAACTACCAATGTTCAGCGATTTTACACTGGGCAAATTTATAAACGGAAATTATTAGGTTTTATAAAATTTAAATAAAAGTATTTGCCAAGGTGGTTGAAATTTACTGTACGGTACCCCTTGGGTTCTGTCTGAAAACATCGCCAAGTGGTGTTGTTTGTTCGTGAAATTCGGAAGCCCGCTGCGTGAAATAGGTTTTTCTGTAACCTTAATGTTTATAATGTTGGCGAAACTAGCCTTGGAAAAAATTGTGCGAATATAACCAAATGTGCTGTGATAAATTGAGATTTTGGCTATTTTTTGTAATAGTAATCTTTTCGTATTGACCAGGGATTTTCAATTGCTGTGTTTCGTTGCACGTGCGTAATATTTTATGAAAGTGGTGCCTGAGAGGTCGTCTGAAAGTTTGCTTAGCGTTATAAATGAGTATGTTCTTCTGGATACAATTATAACTTGCGACTGCTGGAAGTAGTACATAAAATAGAAGGCAAAGAACATCTATGTAAAGAAGGAAAGGCTCCATAGATGTAATGTAAACCACTTTTCTGCAACGCCGCTACAAAGAAAAGGGAACATTCGCCAAGGGATTTGGCGAGGGAATCTGTTGGCGAGAATTTCCCCTCTGTGATGTGCAGGTTCTTTGGTACCTAGCCGACATTTTCCCCCTCCGCGACGTGTATAGGAAATTGAGGAACACGGGTTAAGATGAATCGTTCTTTGACTTGTCGCGATAATTTAAACTCGGAAATGATGAAATATTAGGTGAACTTTCACTGGCTGTTGAACTTCCATTGTCCATATCGCTACTTGAAACCAAAGAACCTATTCTTTGTTTAAACTCTTGCTAAACGTAACGGTCGAACCTATCCAACCCAACTTCGACATTCAGCTTCGAGCTTTGGCCCTTTTTGGCGACAGATATTTCAGGCATGCGCAGTTGTTTCCCTTTTCGTTGGAAGGGAGCCACTTCTGCTTCTGCGAAGTTTTCCTTCTTAACAGTACTTGTAGAAGGAACATGGAGTGCAATTAAACGCGATTTAGCCAGGAGGAAAACGAAGGACGGCTTGCACTATTATTTGGCCGAATATGTGTGGTGCAAGAAGGAGCAGGGGGAAAAAAGCGTATTTATGGCTTTCTTGGATGCTATTATACGCATTTATCCGCCATTAATAGCGGATGAGCCAAAACGACCAAATATTTAACTAAATTGCTTACGGACGGAGGAGATGCTGGTGGGAGGCGTGAACGTATGCACGTGAAGAAAAGATATGTTAAAAATTGACATTTTATTTATTTATTGGTGTCTGTGTGTTACTTTTTGCTTAAAGATCTGTTGTTTAATATTTTTATTTTAGGAAATATATGTTTTTGGTTATTTATTACTCTTTGTTTGTGTATTTTTGGTTATTTGTTCGTGTCTGTGTGTTAAGACAGGGGCGAATTTTTTCTGGTTAACATGAAAGTTTTAACTTTGTTTTAGCTTCCTTATTTTGTTTAAGTGAAAATAGATCAATGTGTACATGGGCAAAGTTAAGGCAATGCGCAATGCCTAGATTGTGCAATTCTGCTATTTTTTTAAGTTAAAATAGATCGATGTGTACATGGACACCGAATTTGTGTAAGTGTTTGACTTCTTGTTTTGGTTTTGTGTAGCAGGTGGAAGGATCTGCCCTATCTTGAAATTGGTGCCGTTCCTTCGTGGCGCCGATCTTGGCGTCAAAAAAGAAACATTTCGCCAAGAGGTACCGTAGACTAAATTTTGACAGCCATGTTTATTTTTAATGTAAATCCCAGTTGTAATAATTACTGCGTCTCAAAATTTTAATGGTATTATAAAAAACGTAAGAAATTATATTCTAATACTATTGGAATTATTTTGTTTTTTAAAAGCAAACCTATAAAATTTGTTTGGATGTTGCAGATAGACTAGAAATACTTACCGCTTTATCCAAATCATGCTGCTGTGTAGTGTTAGAATATAAAAGGAAGTTGGTGTTTTTTAGATTTTTCTGAACAAAATATTTTCTACAGCCTGCTTTGATTTGTTTTCGATGACATCAGTAGCAGAATGGTTAAGATCGCTGAATATCATTACCTTATTTCTTATTCGGTTCCCGATAATTCCAAGGCTTCTGCTTAGGGTCAAGTATAACGTGAATACAAGCCAATTTTCCTCTAAAGTCCTCTATGAATATATTTTTCGTATGACAGACAGTCCACGAGTGCCTTAATAAGTAACCCTAAGCTGCGATATTTCCTTGCCGTTGAAAGTCGAATTACGTTATGTAACTCGTATACCTTTAGCATATCGTTTATATAATTCTCACTTTTCAAACACTAATTTAAAGCTTGTTATATGGTTTAATATACAAGGTGTTTATAAAGTCCCGGACCCATTTTGATGTTTAATAACTCATAAAATAATGAAGATACAAACAAACTTATGGCATTTATTGATGGAATCGCTTATGTTAAGTTGAACCTCTATCTAATATTATCTTTGTTTAACTAATTTAGAAAATTGCATATGGCAACAGTGGACAATGTTTACATTTTTGTTTTGAGCAAAGCTGTATGTTTTGAGCGCGTTCTTTTTATGAGAGAGTGAGAAAAATGGCTTCGATTTCATGTGTATTAGATAATTAATGAGTATTATCTTACGCCATTTATATTTTTAAGTGCTGTATTGAGATAACGAAACTTCAGCTGTCAATTATTAGACTTGAAAATAAACTGTTTGTGTTGTAACGAGATGTTTCATTGAATAACTGTTTACACTCATTTCCATTACTGATTCTTCTGATGTTCGAAGTCAAAACGAGACAGCTTATATATTTTTCTTTTCAGGTTTGAATATCTTTACTTTTGTAAATATCGTCTGCGCGTGTGGTTAATTTCAGATAATTTCCTTTTCCAGTCTAAATATCGTCTGCTTACTAACTGCATTTTTCTCTCTTTTGTTTTTGGCATCTATTGCAATGTTATGTTTACTTTCGATGTGTTTGTTCTAGTAATTTTGTATGTGATGTTTTATTCGACCGGATATTAAGGAGAATGCATACACCGCAAGAGAAAGCACAGATTTTATGGTGATTCATAGAAACGAAATCCATAATGCAAACACAGAGAAATTGCAGAAGAATTTACAAAAATGATACTCCATCCAAAAGCAGCATCTTGCGGTGGAAAAAGAATTTTCTAGAAACTGGAAGTACCGCAGATAAGAAACGTTCCGGACGTCCCTGCATAAGTGATTTCGGTGTTGAGCGTATCAGATAGACATTTTTACACAATCCTAGAAGATATGTGAGATCAGCGGCAAGAGAATTGGATATGCCAATTTGGACGATGTACAAGGTTATTAAGAAAAAATTAAGACTGCATGCATACAAAGTTCAAATTGTTGAAGTTTTGGAACCAGACCACCTTTGCAACAGATATGCTAAGGAGGAGAGAAGATGATGCTGAATTTCTGAAGCGCATAATGCTCTCCGACGAAGCATCCTTTCATCTTCCTGGCATTGTTAATCGCTATAATGTGCACATATTGGGATGTGAAAACCACCATGAATACCGTGAGGCACAAAGGGATTCACCAAAGGTTAATGTGTATGTGGACTAACGCACGACCTTGTCATTGGGCCTTTCTTTTTTACAGAAAAGACGGTCTCATCAGTCGTATACTTAGACATGTTGGAAAAATTCGTATTTCCACAACTGGAAGAGCTTCAGCCACATGTCTTTTTGCAACAAGATGGGGCACCACCTCATTGAAGTACCCTCGTTCGTAGTTCTTTGAATGACCATTTTACAGGAAAATGGATTGGACGAGGAGGTCCAATTTCTTGGCCACCCATATCACCTGATATAACGCCGCTGGACTTTTTCCTTTGGGAATTTGTAAAGGAGAACGTTTACAGGAGGAGAGTATCGAACATTAATGACCTAAAAGCCAGAATTACAACCGCAATAGCCTCTGTGGATGCCGACATGTTTGCCGGTACCTGTCGTGAAATTGAATATCGACTGATATTCTCCGTGCGACGAAGGGGGCACACGTGGAAGTTCATTCACAAGGGTCATGAAACTCTTTGAGTCTATCTAACCATTTCTGTTATTAATTTTAATCTATCTTTATTATTTTATGAGTTATTAAACATCAAAATGGGTTCGGGACTTTATAAACACCCTGTATTAAGTTCGAACATGAATGTTTAGTTTCAACTCTAAAACTTGCATAAATTATGTAATATCTCTAGTTCATATTCAACATGCATTCCTTATTTTCTGATGAAGTTATATATATATTTATATATATATATATATATTCTTCTTTTATTGGCCCAACAGCCCGGGTGAGCAACTGGCCAGGGCACCGGTGCAGTCGTACCGAGCGACAGGATTTAGCCTTGGCAAAGTTCTCAGAACTTAGACAAGTACTAAGCAGCAAAATTTAGGAAATGCAAAATGTTTAAAATTTAGGGAGTCATTGGATCAGAATTTAATATCTGAAAAGATACACTCACGTTTGTGAAAATTGCAACACCAAGAAGGAATCGTCATAATTGAATGCAATTTAATACACAGTTGAGTGGTAGTGGTACAAATATATGATTAAATGTTCAAAGCAAACAAACAAGAACAAGAGATCAGAATCAGTATTTTGTGTGGCCACCACGCGCCGCAATAAGTGCTGCTACAAGACGTGGCATGGAGTCAAACAAAGTTTGAATGTCTGACTGAGGAAGAGCATTCCATATCGTTTGTACGCGTACCCAAAGTTCGTCTGCAGACGCAACAGGACGAGGATCACGAGCAAGACGCCGACCAATGACATCCCACACATGTTCAATTGGCGACATATCCGGGGAACACGCAGGCCAAGGAAGAAGCTGTACCTGCTGCGCTGCAAAGAAGGATTTAACAATCCGAGCAGTATGAGGGCGGGCATTGTCCTGTTGAAATACAGCGCCTGGCAAGCTTTGAAGGAAGGGAACAGCTTCGGGCTGTAGAACTTCACGGATATACCGGTTGCTGTTCAGATTGCCTACAATTCGTAGCAATTGAGATCGTCTATGATATGCTATGGCGCCCCAGACCATAACTCCGGGTGTTCGTCCACTGTGGCGTTCGATAATGCACTCCGGAAGGTGGCGTTCACCGGCATAGCGTCTGACACGAATGCGGCCATCATGGTACCACAAATTAAAGCGGGATTCGTCAGAAAACACGACATGCTGCCAATCAGCACGCCAGTCTCTATGCTGATTGGCCCATTGTAGCCGCAGGCGGCGATGGTCGTGCGTTAGGGGGATCCTGTATAAAGGAGTCCGTGCGCGCAGTCCACACTGCAGCAGACGTCTACGAATTGATGAAGCACACAATGAAACACCTGTAGCTATTGACCACAGTGCTGCCAATTGTCTAGAGGAAGCTGTACGGTCCGTCCGCGCCATGCGGACCAGGTGTCTATCATCGCGAGCTGACGTCACATTTCGGGGTCCACTCCCGGATTTCCGAGTTGTCCGACACTCGTCCGTCCACTGCTTCCAAACGCGCATCACTGTGCTGCTGTTACGCTGCACACGAGAGGCTACTGCATGATACGACAATCCAGCTTCACGAAGGCCGATGATTCTCCCTCGTTCAAACTCTGTAAGTTGTTCAAATTTCGCTCTCTTTCGTCGACGAGGCATAAGTACAGATTGAGTTAACGTTTACCACTAGCAGATAACCACCGATAACCATACACGCCTCGCTACAGCCGTCTATTTATTCGGATCCATCAGCCGTTCAGAGGGCGCTGCTCAGCATACGCATGCGCTACGGATTTGCAATTCTAATCATTTGCATATCATGCGCTACTTTGCATTTCCTGAAAATTTCAGCTCACTCGCGTAAGTCCTTCATGGTGTTGCAATTTTCACAAACGTGAGTGTAATTTTAAAAGAACGTATCTTTAGAATTTCCGATACACAGTTTCGCGCGCTGAAGACAAAAATGTTTTTTTTCCTACAGTGCTGCTATTGCTTACTTTGAAATCGTTGCGTTTCTTAATCAAAAACTTATTAATGCTTTACAAAATATGAAATAGATAATACAAAAAAATTCCCCATTTGGGCTTTCAGATGACCCTATTCGTGTGGAGACGTACGTTATTCAAAATTGGATGGCTCTAGGTACCGTTGTTTTATCACAGTGCGGAAAAGATATATACATTTATGCAGATTCTTGATTACTTAATTTCTTTAAATATAATACAGGAGGTAATATTTTGTGGCAACAATTTGAAAAGTGAAACGTCACAAAATGGCAAAACGAAATTAATAGCCCTTCTTATTTGACAAATTTTCAAATTTCACAAACATTCAATTTTCACAAACGTGAGTGTAGTACCAGGCGGCAAAATGCCGGCATGGCCTTCCTTGCTACCCCCTTCCACTTCGCTCCAGTTTTGGCTAGAGATTTCCAGTTGTTAATTTTAACACTGCTAAAATTAATAATTGGAAAATTTAAATTAAAACTAAGCTCTAGCAAACTTTAAATAAGTGTCATTAGTAAAATCCTTATTAAAGGAATTCAGCTATAGACTGCCTTTAGGCAGACAGACCTTTCAATCAATGGCAAAGCTGTAAGGTAAAAAAAATTTTGATCGCCAGCGCACGAGGCTATCTTATCGGAAATTCTGAAGACAGGCTATTTTTAAATATTTTTAGCCCAAAGAAATACTAGCCTAAATGCTCTCGAAACGTGTACGTAAATGAAAAAAACGCCTCTCTGGGCATAATATAAAATGCGTAAGCTTTCAGACATTTTTTCAATAATTTTATTAGCCCAAAGGGGCTTTGTCCCCGAGGGACTATTGTTTTCGTTTTGCGATTTTCCGTCGAATCACTCTGAAAGTCCGTTTCAATTTTCAAATTGTTGCCCTGAAATATTATCACCCTGTATTATATTTGAAGAAATTAAATAATGAAGAATCTGCATAAACGTATATACGTTTCTCGCATCGTGATAAAACAACGGTACCTAGAGCCATCCAATTTTGAACGACGTAATCCTACTGCGAATATCGGCATCTGGAAGCCCAAATTTGAAATTTGGAATTTTTTTTATTATCGATTTCATATTTTATAAAACTTTAATGAATTTTTGATTAATAAACTCAAGTATTTCAAAGCGAGCAATGGCAACGTTGTACAGAAAAAAACATCTTCATCTCCAGCGCGTGAGACTCTGTATCGAAAATTCTAAAGATATGCTTAATTTAAAATTATTTTGCGGTATTGCTGAACTGAATTTTCTGGTGTAAGTGCGAAGAACATGATATTTAATAAATAAAGGTAACGCCCAAAATGTTTTAAAAAGCCCCTTTGGACGTAATTTAAAATCTGAAACCTTAAAGATTTCTTTATATTAACGTACTGATTATTATAATTAATAAGTTTTTTTTCAAAACGATTAATATATACTAGCTGTCTTAACCTTCACTAAAAGTTTAAAAAGTTATCAGTTGCATTCGTCGATATGCTTAGCACAATCATCGAAAACGTTTCGTTAAAACTGTTCCGTAGAAACTAGTTGAGCGTAATTCAAGCCTTTTTCTTTGTAAATTTTGATCCTGAGTTAAAGTCCAACACAGCAGTGGTTCTCAACTTGTTTTACTCCATGCCCCTCTTTCACCACTGCTATAAGATCGTTTCTCCCTCTCCCAAACGTGATACACATAGGTACATTTGTTTAGATTATCTTTTAATGCCACAGCAGAAAGCATCAGGATGGTCGCATTCTCCTCTTAAAATATGAAATCCAGTTTTGGCTGAGAACCTCTGCTCTAGAGTTTTGATCTTTCATATTTTTCTCTAAGAGTGACTTTGTTCTGGTGGTCGCGGAACCAAATGTTCTGGTCTTATGGTACCAGACGTTAAATACTAAGTTAAATTACTAACTGTTACAATTGAAACCTGAAATTAAATAAATTGCGTACAATAATATCAAAAACCAAATTCTTAATTGCGTTGTGTTTAACCTTTCCCCAACTTAACCCGAACAACCCCTAAGACCAAGCAGGAGTACTGGTGTTAAGAACATTACACAAGACATCATAAGAAAATACTCTGAATCAAATATATATATATATAACCAAGGACATTTATTGCAGCATTATAAGGAAGACACGCAATCTTTCAACTTAATTTCTAGATCTATGGTACCAGGGTGACAACTATTTAAAATAATGCATTTAGAATTATTAATATATATTGCTATTTTCAAATATGCACCGAGATGAATTAATCAAAAATTTACACCGTAAAAATTAATATTAACTTTTCATATGCAGTTATCAAACTCTGCTGGCCAGCATAAAAATACACAGGAATTTAATGAATCACCGAGCATGGTGTCTTTACCAATATTGATAGAGATTACTTAGTTCAAGAAATTTCTTAATTTACTCAGGTAAAAATTACATACATAAATTTAGCAAATCCCTTAGGCAGTTAGAAAAATATTACATACTCATGTAGACCCGTTGGAGAAAAATGATTACATTTATTCCTACATTCAATTACTCAATTAAAGGTAAAGTAGAATTTAAATTTTTATTTGTTCCTTAATTTGCAAAAGTTAAAGTTAATTCTCAACCAAAAGTAGTAACAACTTAAAAGTAAAAGGTAAAATTTAGATAAGTTAACAAATTTAATACTCTATCTTAATTCAATATATATATAAATTTTAAATTACAATCCAAGTTAAAGTTAAAAGGTCCTAAATAGAGTAATAGTGCAGCAGTTGCTTAAATAAACAGCCTGGATTTAAGATCCAGCAGAAAAACTTTTGACTAAAAGTTAAATAGAATTTAATTAGAAATTAAATATACATATAATTACTCCTTACTTTAAGAATTCATAACTGGAAAATTTTTCTTCAATTAATCAATTCTCTTAAAAATTTTAATTAGCCTTATTACTTAGGAAACATGTTCACGGAAGTTAGGTTGAATGCTGTGCTAAAATTTCCGGTGAAAGGAACAATCAAAGGTTGAACTCACTTGAAGGGAAGAATTTTGAAACTTAATTGAGCATCGCTAGTGACAATCTTGAACTTAAATGGAACAATCTCCTGACGAGCAGCCGTTTGAAGTTGAAGCCCGAAGCTGGGCGAGATTCTAACCCACACAGAGATGATGTTAGCATTCCTGAAGGCCCATCCCAGTAGGAAGATGAAGAAAAAGCATAGATGTTTCGAAGCGAGAAAACTGGACCTATAGACCGATGTGAAGAAGGTGGAAACTTGTAATTCTCGGAACTAGACCCATCCTGGCGAGTTGATGGTAGTACTCGGATCTAAGTGACCGATCAGGAAGAAGCCGGATAGCTGGATTCAAGTTGCATCCACTATGGTGTTAACGCATTGATTCGATGAGAAAAAAACAACATTCTAGACTCCTACACGGGGATGGTAAAGTGCGGAGGAGTAGGCTTCACCAGATCTTCTTAGATGTACATCTTTATCATATTCCTCATCTCCCCCTTAACTTGAAGCCAGCAAGACGTAAACATGTCCACTACCGGACACCCCGGGTCAACATCGGCTCTTCCAGAGGAAGAAAAATGAAGTGTCTTCTTACAGCTGCGAATCCAAGGCAAAAAGGGCTGAGCATGGCCTTGCATGACGATTTTAATCGTCCAGAATCCAGAATTTTCGAAAATCACCAAATTTGGTGAATTAGTATGCAAATCTCGCCAAACACAAAACAGTGCTGCGAAAACTTAGTTTTTCCTTCTACACACCAAAAAAAATTCCACCCTCGCCACCCCCTTCGCCAACATAGAGGGGTGAGGGAAAGAATGTAACAACCCTACCTCCGACCGGACGCAGTACATGACCTTGGACGAATGAAGTGCTCGAATAAGACCCTTTTAGCAGAATAAATTTTTAGACACGAAATTCAACAATTTTAGCAATTAAATGGGCATAATTCTCCAACGGGGCGACGTACAGTCATGAAAGTAGATTCATAAGAAAGCTAAATTTTTTCTCTCTAAAAGGTATAAATTTCATCCATGTGAATAAAAAGGAAGTATTTTTAAATTTCAAATATTACACAGAAAGCAACCGATTTCCCATTGTCTCCTTTTCCCGAAAGCTATTACTATCGAACGCGTAACGCAAGAATGAGAACTCTGTTTAACTCGCATAAAAATAATTGATTTAATAACGTAAGCAATACAACTCGTGAAGAAAATTTTAGAATAAGCATAAATTAGTGCATACAATTTTACTCACTCAATAATTAATTAACAAATAAACTGCAATTAACCACACATTAATCCATACTTCAAAACTAACTAAAAATCGCTACATAACAACTTATAAAATCTTACTTTTATCAGAAAAAGAAAACTTGAAAAAAAAAAAGAAAAGAAAGGAAAAAACAGAAAAACTGAAAGCTCTCAGATTTTAATTTACGCCCGAATGTTTTTTTTTTGTTAATATACATACACATACATGTTTCGACAGCATTTGGGCTAATGATCCTTTGGACTAACAAATATTTCAAAACAACCTGTCTCTAGAATTTCCGATAGACAGTCTCGTGCGCTGGAGATAAAAGTATTTTCCCGTACTGTGTTGACTTTGCTCGCTTTGAAATCGTTGAGTTTGTTAATCAAAAATTCGTTAAAGTCTTATAAAATATTAATGGATAATAGAACAAGTTCGAAATTCAAAATTCGAGCTTTCTATAGTCGGGTGGTGAACTACGTTATTCAAAATTGGATGGCTCTAGGTACCACTATTTTTTCACAATGCGAAAAATATGCATTCATTCATGCAAATTCTTGATTTTTTAATTTCTTTAAATGTAATACAGGGAGATAATATTTGGTGGCAACAATTTGAAAAGTGATTCAGATTTTTATATTGATTCAGCTCAAAATCCAGTCTTGAGAGTGACAGCCCTTCTGAGCTAACGCTCTTTTGGGCTAATGATAAATTTATAAAACCTTTATCGGAAAATAAAGGCATACATCAAGAATGTTATTTGAATTTTACAGCTATTAAGTAAACTTGCGTTGCGTTAATTTATGGTCCTGCTTTGCTACTAGGCCGACATCCTAGTTCATAATAAGGTACATGTGCAAGAAAATAAATAATGTTTTAATTAAAAAAAATTATTTCACGCCCCTACACTAAGTAGTTGAGGCAATTGAACGCTGAGAGTTCGACTTGGGTTCGATTCTAGACAACGAGTTGGCTGCCTTGTCGGTTTTCGTGAATATCACATGTGTAACGTGAGCAGGAGTCAGTTTACCTTAGAAAGTTCTCCCCGAAAGCATCCCTCCCTTTGGCGATAGTCCACGTGTGCTTTGCCGTATTCTAATAATTTAACCATTGCTACTTTGCTACATTAAAATACAAAAAACAATAGACTTCGTAAAAAAAGTAGTTTTATCAGGTAGCAGAGTTATTTTTTTTTATTTCTTATTGGAAAACTGCGTCCAATGACCGGGAACATGTTAAAGGCGTATACTGAAGTCCCCCTGCATTTCACTTTCATTATGACACAAATTTAGATCTTCTAGCGCTCAGTGTAAGAAATGATAGGCTATTATACAATCTTTTCAACACATAAATTACATTACACTAACCCAACCCCTTCAAGCTTCAGCACTCTGTGAGTTAGAAAGCTTTGTTGGAGCTTAGTGATGAGACGAGTTACGTGAATTAATGGTTAATACGTGTCCTCGCATGTATTGAAGCCGTTCGTTGCTGACAGATTTATTCGGAAACGGATACAGTTAATCTCGATCAGTTAACGGCAGCTTATCTCGGAGGGAGGCAAGTTCACAATTTATGACCCGTGAAATGGCTGCATTGTATTCATTAGGTTCACAAATTAATGCAAAGTGCAATGCATGCATTTATGGAAACCGAAAGCGCGGATATGAAAACTTAATATAAAGCCAAAATCAACCTCAGACATTGATGACATAACGCAAAAGATTCGTGTTTTATCATTTTTTTAAGTTGGTTCGGTCCCTATATTTACATTTATAAAAATATTGTACCCCTTGTAAAAATAAAATACAAGAGATTTGACTTCCGTATGACAAAAAATGACCGATATATTTAACTTGAAAATTTGCAAACGGATGCCGTACTCTGCTACTTGCTTAAAGAAGTCGGTTAAAAAACAATCAGAATAATTCGAGGTTGTATTTTCCCTGAAATGCTATTCAATGATATATATTTTTGACTTACTAGAAGCTTTGATCAATAATTTGGTTACACTCGGAATGCCAAACAAATTTTCAAGCAAGTAGTTTATAACTTTTCTGAGTCTAAAAATATATTATCTAACGTCACGTGAGGTTTTATTACTTTAGAAATCATAATTTAATAATCGTGCAAAAAATACTTTAAAGAGAAAATATTTTTCATATTTAATTAATGCACATAACGTTAAGGACTGGCTGTGGGCAATACTGAAACCTGAAATTATTTTCTAGTGAACGAATTTTATAAGATTCTGTAAATAAGATTTCTTATTTTGAAAAATTTATATTAATCGATATTTTCCCAACAATCTGCTGTGATGAAGTTTTTAAAGAAACTTCACCATTTTGATAGAATAACAAATTTTGTTATTCAAATTTACAGAAAAAAAAATAAAAAAATTTGAAATGTTTCAGATTTTAAATTACGTCCATGGCGTTTTTTTAATGTTTTGTGTGTTACCTTTATTTGTTAAATACCATGTTCTTCGCACTTAAGCCATAGTATTCAGTTCAACAGCAATATCGCAAAATAATTTTAAATTGTGCATATCTTTAGAAATTTCGGTACACGCTCTCACGCGCTGTAGATAAAAATGTTTTTCTGTACAACGTTGGTATTGCTGGAAATCTTTGAGTTTGTTAATGAATGAAAAATTCGTTAAAGTTTTAGAGAATATTGTTACGAATTTCACATTTATTTGGCTATTTATTTAGAACTGTAATTAAAATTCTAAAATTAGGGCTTCCAGATGCCCATATTCGCAGTAGGATTACGTTATTCAAAATTCGATGGCTCTAGGTTTTATCACAATGCGAGAAACATGCATACATTTATGCAGATTTTTCATTTTTTAAACTTTAATGCAGAGCGATAGCATTTAGTGGCAACAATTTGAAAAGTGAATCGGGCATTCAGAGTGAATCAACGCAAAATCGCAAAACGAAAGTAATAGTCCTTCGGGACTAAATCCCTTTGGACTAAAAACTCAAAATATTTCAAGCGCGTGCATCTTCAAGCGAAGATAATTTATAAGCAAGATTTCCTTATATTTCTTACTCGGTATTACGTTAGTCGCGTAGCAACGCAAAGACTTTATGTTGCGTGTAAATGCTGGGCACTAAATCTCCTAACATATGAAATAATTTCCTAAGCTAATATTTTACTTTTAGTTACGTACTCATGCAAACATTTCTTTTTTCAATTTGTGTACGGCCCTTAAATATGATTCCCGACTTTAGTACCAAATAGTTTGTACTATTGGGTAATAGTACTTTTGGATAGAAATAAATTTGTTATCAAAATTAATTTTTCACACAGAAGGGCTAAAAATGTGTGGAAACTTAGTCTCGAAACGGCATTTTGCGTCGGTTCACTATAAACGGTGTATCACATTTTAAATTGTTGAAACCAAATATTATCGCCCTGTATTATGTTTAAAAAACTAACTAATGAAGAATCGGCATGAATATATTTATCTTTCTCGCATTGTGATGAAACAACGGTACCTAGAGCCATCGAATTTTGAATAACGTAATGTTCCACTCGAACATGAGCATTTAGAAGCCGGAATTTTGAATTTTGAATTTTCTTTTATTGTGTATTTCATATGTTATAAAATTTTGTCGAATTTTTTTACTAACAAACTCAACGATTTTAAAGCCAACAATGGCGGCACTATATGGAAGAAACATTTTTATCTCTAGCGCGCAAGACTGTCTATCGAAATTTCTAAAGTTATGTTGTTTTTAAATATTTTGTAACACTGCTGTTGAATTGAATTTTATGTGGTTTAAGTGAGAAACATGATATTTAATAAATAAAGGCAGTGCACGAAACATTAAACAATCGCCTCTTTGCGCGTAATATAAAATCTGAACGCCTTCAAACTAACTTTTCGTTTCCTTTTTTTTTTTTTTTTTTTTTTTTTTTTTTTTTAGTCCAAAGGGGCTTAAGGATTATTGTTTTCGTTTTGCGATTTTGCGTTGAATCGCTATAAACGGCTGTATCTCACGTTTCAAATTGTTGCTACCAAAAGTTATCGCTCTGTATTAAAGGAATTAAATATTGAAGAATCTGCATAAATGTATGTATATTTATCCAAATGTGATAAAACAACGGCACCTAGAGCCATTCAATTTTGAATAACGTGGGTTTCCAACTCAATATGCGCATCTGGAAGCCCGAATTTGGAATTTATTTTATTATCTATTTCATATTTTATAAAACGAATTTTTGATGAACAAACTCAACGATTTAAAAGCGAGCAATGGCAACACTCTACGAGGGAAAAAAACCTTTTTATCTCCAGCGCGCAGAACTGTGTATCGGAAATTCTAGAGATATGCTCATTTTAAATCATTTTGCGAAATTGCTCTTGAACTGAATTTTATGTTTTACGTGTAAAGAACATGATGTTTAATAAATAAAGGTTACACACAAAAACGTTAAAAAAATCCCTTTTGGACGTAATTTATCTAAAATAAATCTGAAAACTTTCAGTTTATTTTTTTAGAAAGAGGAAGGAATATGGTTTTATTCAAAATCAACGCCAAACCGTCTTCTTAAAAGACGTACAAAATTTGCTTTTCTGTAGTAAATTGCATCATTACCGTCATTAGTTATTGTTTGCCAACTTCGCTGATATTAGTAAAAAAAATTCAGCTTTGAAACTTTGAGGACGCACTTGTACATAAAATCCATCGTCACTTATTGCATTTCTCTGCCACAAACCGCAAAAAAGTCGCGTAGCAAATCCCATTTCAGACAAGGAAAAAAAGGGGAGCAGGGAGTCCATTGTTGTGGTTCTCAGCCCATCCGAAAGTCTCCACATGCTGCACTTACAGAGTGTCAGAGAGAAACCTTAATTCAATTCTCAATGTCAAAAATCAATGAAAGCTATTTCCACTCTACGTAACGAAGTGCGAAATAAGTTTGGTATCCTCCCTCAGATACGACGGAGAAAGAGAAAAAGAGAGAAGCATTTCCCCAACCCAACCCCCTTCTGGCTTGCCAGAAAGGTCTGAAGTTCTAAAAATGAAATAAATAGATTGAAGAGAGAAGCCCTTCTCAAGTTTCTTTTGCTTGTTTCCCTCAGCACTCGGAAGTCCAGACCCTTTCATTTATGAAAGAAGCATTTTCTGAGGTTTCCAGGCACAATATAGAAGCGTTTTATCAGTTTCATATTGGGTGAAATTCAACTTTAGATTGGCGTTTACTTTAAAGAAATGTTTTATGCATTTCGATAGAACCTGACTTAAACCTCTCTTTTTCAAAGTATAAAATATAATAGTAAAGCAGATTCCATAAGTAGTAAGTATTTCTCCATTCCATAAGTAGTAAGATTCCATAAGTATTTCTCGTCAGTAAGCCCAAAATTCCCAAAAAATTGAACTTCCAGCCTAAGAGCTTTTTTTTACTGTACTTAACAGTAAAAATTCATATATAGAATACGTTTTTTTCAAAGTCAGATAACGGGATAAATCAATTATGATCTTCACAGGACTCATTAGGAATGGATCTTTCAATCACTAGCTGAGCGTGCTATACACTTGCATCACTAAAGCATGCAGGATATAATACAGTTAGTCTTTTCTACTCTATTTTGGACCTAAATTACTTCCCAATAATAAACAGTGAGCTTTATTTAGGCTTCTGAGGCAGATAGCCATCGAGCGCTTTCCCAGGTCTAAATAATCTTTATTATGCATAAAAATGCTTTCAAACATGTGGAATAAGACAGAGTGTCCCCTAAATTGACTAAGCCCGTTCCCAACACAGCCTAAACAGATTTGCTTCTATCTGAGCCTTAGAGGGAAACATTTACTCACTAGTTCTATTCCCCTTTCAACCTGATCTGGAAATATCTTTTTGTTTCGTTTATAACGCAGCCTGTTTTTTAAAACTCCATTATTATAAATAAGAGAACGTAACGTCACTGCTTTCAAGAGCCGAACATTTTTATCATAATTTATCATATTTGGGTATGATTACATGAGAAAACAATTTTACATAAATATTTTGGCTTTAGTTTTGCTTTATATTACTTTAGTTGAAGGTTTTAACCACGTTTTACTCTTTTTTATAGTATGCCACAAGTCTGCTTGTTATCCTCTGTTAAAAAGCTTAAACATTAATAAGATTTTGTTGCAAATTTGAACTTATGAAACAGCGTTGTGTGATTTCATCATTTTTAAAATTGAACTGTCGAGTTTTGAGAACATTTGCATATTAAAACTTCATATCAAGTCAATATAAAAGACCAAATGAAAAACAAAAATTTCATTTAAATGCATTTCTATCGCACATACTTTAAAGTTTTCCGTTCATACGTACGTATGTACAGACGCCACGTTCTGATTCCATTTTAAATCAGTTTTATAATACGTTTGCGGTAAAACAGTCCTTTATTCTGTCCTTACGAACAGATATTACGCGAAAACACCATTAAATTGCATTCGATAGCGGTCAAAATGTATATTTTCGTTAAAATATGATACCCGGACTTTTTTTGTGATTGCACTACTTTCTTCGTATAAGGACGTAAAACTGTAGAAAACTCCTCAATTAATTTTTTTTATCATTTTTGTTTTAAAAGAAGGCAATATATTTGTTTTATCATCAGTGAAAATTTCAAAACTTTGTTTCAAGTAACCCAAAGATTCATATTTTCACATTTTTAAATTAAATATATAGTTTTATATAAAATACGAAATCTAAATTTTTACATGTCACTCCGGTCACTGTACTTAAATTCGGGAAAATTTTCCACTCGTTGCAAAAATATTAAACACAAAACATTTGACTCCCGTACAACAAAAACTGACCGAAATATTAATTCCCCAATTTGGGATATCTGACGCCGTTTTGAATTTACATTAGAACTATTAATAGTAAATTACAGTAATACCGGTTTATTTTTTACCTTTAAAGGTCATTCAATAATATGCTTTTATGATTTAGTTAGCATCTTTAGTTAATATTTTATACTTTATAATTTTGTTACATTTGCTAAGCCGAAAGGATTTTCGCACAAGTTATCTTTAAAAGTTTTCCAAGACTAAAATTATCTTATTAATATTCTCGTACAGTTTCTTGCTTAAAAATCATAATTTGCTAATCACAAAATCATTCATTAAAATATTAATATTTTCTTTTTTAATAAATACATTGCTAATATTATCTAAAAGTCTCGTTCTGTATCATACAGTAAATAAAACCTCCATTTTGAAAAAAATTATATTGATTATTAACTTTCACAATAATCGGCATAGAAATGCTGTCACGTTGTCTCTTAAATTCAGAAAACTTTTTTAACCGATATTTATTTCAGTTATTTACAAATGCAAACATTTCGCTGTTCAATTTGTGTACCAAGCTCCGTCAATTTGTCATCAAAGATGTGTGTTGTCATTATGGAACACAACTCCTTTTCTGTTGGCCAATTCTGGTCGCAGTTTCTTTACTGTTTCGTTCAAACGGTGGAGTTGTGCACAGTACAGAGCCGAATTGTAAGTTTCGCCAGGTTGCAGCAGCTCAAAATAGCCAATTCCGAATTCTTTGACATCGAAATTTACGGAACGGAAGCGAGCAAACCACTCCCGAGTCCTTCTTTCACTCACAGCATTCTCACCCTGCACTTCACAAATCTTTCGGCATGTTTTTGCAGCTTCTTTACCTTTTTTTACATTAAGAAATCCTCGCATAACGTATTTTTTCAGCTATTTCACACACTTTCTAATCAGTATGTTTCTAATCAATATGCTGAATGTCCCCTGCTAAGCACATGTTCGTTTGGGACAATCCGGTAAGCGTTGTCAAATGTACAGGCATCAACACCATCTAGTAGCAAAAACCCGCGGACACTTTTTATGTGACCCAATATAAGAAATATTGAAGCATTTGTGTACGAATTATCAGTACAGGTCCAAACTGCAATATTCCATCTTTATCTTTTATTTGTTGTGGCTTCTAAATTACTAAATCATGAGGAATCTTTATGTATGTATGCATGCATGCGTGTTCTTCGCATTGTGGAAAAAGGAGGGCACCTAAAGCCACCCAGTTTTGAATACCAGCTACCAGTACACGAATATGTGCATTTTCAAGACCAAATTTTTAATTTCGAATTTATTTTTCTATTTATTTCATATTTTGTGCGAATTTAAGGAACTTTTGTTTAAAAACTAAGCGTTATAAAATCTATATGTTGCCACTGTGCAAAGCATAATATATTTATGCTTGAAATTTAATCAGAAAACTCCGCTATATAAAAGAAGTGTGTTACCACCATTCAAAACGCGAAGTATTAGTCTTTCGAATTTAATCAGCAAACTCAGCTATCTGAGAGAAATATGTTGAAAACACAAGAATTAAAATATTTTTTATTTTCCACCCTGCAGGGTGTTATCGCTCGTCAAAGCGTAAGATAATATTTGGTAATGCATCCTGTTATTGATTCACAAACTAAGTAATTTAAAATTAATAAACATAGATTCTTCGGTTATTATTAATTACTAATTAAACATGTTCAATTACGTTAGCTGGATTCATTAAAATAATTAAGTATATTCGTTTTTAGAAAAATTTACGAAGCATAATCATTAAACATTAATAAAACAAAGTTACAAACATTTTGAAGCAGAAGAATTTTTTCTTCTCTGATGAAGCTAATTCCGATGGTCCTTCTTTTTTACTCGTTTCCTTTAGCTGGGACGATTTATTTTGAAGTCCGTTTTCTAATGTACTCAAAGATCTATTACATACATTCCTAATCCTTTATATTTATTTACTTAAAATAACGCTGAAATCACTCAGAAGCTCATGTCTTAAGAAAGAGATAAGGATCTTCTCCTTTTATTTGATTTTTGACAGATCGGAAACTGATTCCCCAAACAAAACAAAGGAAACAGTTGCATCCCTTTCTTTGCTCCGTAACGCAAAAACACCGAATCCGCAGACACAGAAAGAGCAATTTATTTTTCGGCTCCATAAAAACAACGGCGTCTACGAGACGAACGAGCTGCTCTAAGCACATAAATAAGTGCTTTTGTTCCGATATTCCTCCCGTATTTAATGGTACAGGATCTGCGGCTTTATCTTTGGCAAAGCCGGGGGCTCCTAAAATTGCATCCGGAAGGAATGCAACCTTTTCTTGGTGCCATAGAATTCCAAATATCCGGACTAAATGGGACAATAGCTTATCCGAATATGCAGAAAATTGAAATAACAAGATTTTTGATCTTTTCTAATGTTGCGTGTACTAAAAAAAGATGCCGGCAAAAAGGAATATCTTTAATAATTACTATAGGGTTTCATAAGTGCAGGTTTATTCATAGACTATGAAACATTTTAAAAACTCATAACTATTAAACTTCGCAATCGATATCACATTTTATTATACTGAAACAAAAGTTAATTCATTCATTTTATTATTAATATTATTATTATTAAACATGTATCATAAAATTTACTTTGTTTAGATGGCACATAGCTAAGCATCCCATGACCGTTATCAAGATCATTTGCGAGATTATTCAAGGCAAATGTACAGATAAAGACCAATTGTAAAAGTTACTTTAATATGCTTTATATTCCTTGTATAAAGTAAATGAAGTATTGTAATCGCCAAAATTTTAGGTATCAAATTTCAAGGAAACTATCCATTTGGACCATTCTTCAATCTATTTGAACAATGTTTTTCCGTGGTATATGCACGTACAGAGAGAATAAAGGTCTAATTTTTTCCAAATGGATCGTAAAATGGATTTAAAAGCAATTCAGAAGAGTTTTTTTGTGGCATCTGTATGTACGTATGTGTGTAACTCGCATAAATTAAAAATGAGTAGCGGTAGAACGTTGAAATTTTGTATATGTAACTGTTATAACATCTATCTGAGCACGTCCCTTTCTTGTTGCAATCAGCTGCACCAGACATACATATAACCACCTTCTTACCAGGCTCCATGAGCTCTGTCTTTTTATTCTTATTTGTTGGTAAATTGTGCATCTTTTGCTTTGAAAGTAATTGAATTATGTTGTTCTTATGTTTCCGTTAAGGTTTTTATGTCTTTACTTCATCTGCATGCAACAGTTCTAAAATGATTGATCAGCGTTTAAATGCTTAAGTGACGCTAGACCTAACGAGGCCAGCATTTGTTTATATTTGAAATTCATAGTAAAATAGCGAATTAAATCAGCTGGTGCACCAACTTCAGTGTCTTTTTGTACAGTGGGGCCAAAAGTCAACTTTCAGTTTTGCGCACCGAAAATTTTGTCTTCCTGTCGGCTGGCCGAATTGCTTGTTTTTGCGTAGAAACTCTAATTTTAATTGTAAAAAAAAAAATTAATTCTTTCATTGTATTTGGTGTTTTATGTTTTTCTGTGGTTTACGTTTTTCTGTATTTTGCAATTTTTAATGAACATGTTTTGAGTTTTTATGTACTTTTACCTTGCCCTGAAGTGAGAACTGAATTGATTGAATTATAATTATATCTCTACTGAAGTTTGAATTAGGTTTAAATGATATGCAGTTAAAATGATACATGCTTATGATATATATTTAAATGAAATAAGTTTAAATGATGTGCGGAAAAAAATGTGTATAATTTAATAGGCCCTACAAAGAAGTTATGTGATATCCAAATCAAATATTTTTAAAATGCATACTAAAACATATACAGCGAAACGATAGCACTTTAATGCGGTGGCCACCTTGGCCTCCGGACTTAGTTTATGTGACTTTTTCTTGTCCGTTTAACTGCCTGGTAAAAGAAATATTATATTATTAGGTATTTTTCCTTCCTTCCAACATGCCTCCGTGGTGCAACAGTAGCACACTCGGCGCGTACTCGAGAGGTCCAGGTGTGAACCCGGCCAGGGCACTGCTCATTTTTCACTTCTCTTGCTTCAAAGTAACCTAATGACTCTACAGTGGCGCCCGAACTAAAAGATGGTGAATGATAATTCGTCACCACCACGATTTGGCGATTTGGTCCCTTAATCTCTAGTTTCCTCCCTTTAAAAAAGGGAGTATGTAAGATATTTTCTCCCTCCTTCCAGCATGTTTTCGTGGTGTAACGGTAGCACACTCGGCGCGTATTCGAGATGTCCAGATTCGAATCCCGGTGGCGTCATTGCTCATTATTCATGTCTCTTGCCAACCCTCATGTACAAAGTGAACAAAAGCCGATTTTCTCAGAAAATCCTCCACGAAGGTTCCCTCTCTCTTAGGTACTAGACAGCCCTGGTGGCTTTGCCACATACAAATATTCAAGTGTTTATATCATGTTTCATCTCCGTTTGTAATTCACTTCCTGTTCATACTAATGGTAAAATATTTCGTTTTTGAGGCGCATAGCCTCGATTATGCGTTATTTTCTCCATCGATTTATTCACTAAATTTCTTTCCGCAGAGCATATATTTTTTCCGGAAGTCAAATCTTTCTTTCGCTAGCAGTTCGGAAGTTACACACTGGAATACTAGAGCTAGATATAGAAATTAAAATATGGGATTATCTCTGATCGAATAGGAGTTCAAATTCGTCTGCTGAGCCCGGTAAATGGAAATGAGGTCTTTGGGATTCGAACAGTGTGAAATGGGAGTCTTCGGACCAGGTAGGTTTGCAGATAACAGATGCTTTATTCCCGGGTCATTTATTAAGCATATTTTAACTACGCTACTATTTATATTTTGTATTGTTAGCGTTTTGCACACGCCACTTCAGATGACACTTGAAGGCCTTAAAAAAATAATTATTGAAACCCAGATTTATGTTAAAATCGTCTCAGAAAAATGTGTTATTAATTCAAGACGGGCAGCAGAAATAAAGTTTCAGTCATTGTTATTTTTGTGTTAAATATTACACAGTTTGAATCATTATTTTTTAAAAAATGAAATATTTCAACTTTTTAAAAAATATTGATAGAGGTTTTAGGAGCTAAAAGCAAGGTAATAGAACTTAATTTCATAATAGCAATAATTATCAAAGTATCAGTAAAAATTCTACAGTTAAAATATGCATACTTCATTCTTAATTGCAATAAACATCTTTCCTCTTTTGAATGTTATGCTTGTCGCGCAGACGGT
Organism: Stegodyphus mimosarum; assembly: GCA_000611955.2. Classification (NCBI taxonomy): domain Eukaryota; kingdom Metazoa; phylum Arthropoda; class Arachnida; order Araneae; family Eresidae; genus Stegodyphus; species Stegodyphus mimosarum. Next base: position 628,567 of record KK112619.1, on the reverse strand, counting down.
ATAATGGTTAAGGGAGCCGACATCGGCACCGAAGGGCCTAGGTTCGAATCCCGGAGAAAGCATGGATGTTTGTATAGTGTCCTCTAAACATGCGGCTAGACGAAAGTCTTCATGTGGTTTGGTTGAAGAGAAGAGGTATGGGAGACCCCCGGACCATCCACTCCCCGAGGTGCTCTCCCTCAAATTTAGGACAGAAAACAGACTTCCAAACTCTCTTTGGAGTAGTACCATTCTTATATGCAATATGGACACGCAAACAACAACGTGGCACTTGACTAGTCGTCTTGAAAGATGATATCTTTTTCGAAGCTCTGTAAAATTAAAAAAATGACGACAGCTAACATGTATTTAACCCCTAAACTTACGCTTGCTTCTGTGAAACATTAACACCCGCGAATAGTAAATATTTACCCCAAAAAATTAAGGTAACGCAATGACTTGAATGCAAATAAAAAGAAATTTTATTATTTTGATTGAAACTGAAGGGTAACTTTTAGTCCATTGGTAAATTTTTAGAATGTTATCGAATTTTCCTTTCTCTGTATGCCGCCCATACGGGAAAGTGTTTAATGTCTCTGATTGCCATACCGAAGGGTCCAGATTCGAATCCCGAAGAAGGCATGGGTGTAAATTTTCTGTCCCTTCCTAGGCGGTAGGGACCATTTTGGTGGATTCGTTACAGTCCACCATTGTCTAAGCGTTACAAACCCAGACTTTGTGAAACTGTAGTTGTCTCCCTGGGTTGACCGTGGGGGGGGAGTTATGCCTCTTTGGATCGCCTGTGGGTGTTGGGGCGACTAGCCGTGTAATGCACCCTTGAGTAAATTATGTCTATATGCCCTTTCCTCCCAGTACACTGTGCCTTCATAGGATGAAACTGTGGTCCACCTATTACGTGCTTTCCATAATAAAGTGAACACCGCTTCCAGCTTTAGTAGAGGCCAAAGCCTAAAAGGGTTATAGAACCCGTCATAATGTTTTTCAATGATTTTTACGTAGAGTAGATATTTTTGGAATACATTTAAATCCCCGAAATGAATACACTGCCGCTGTGATCAATACGGTGGTTAAAAATGCGGCTGGCATATCGTTGTCCCCGGATTCGTGTCGGGGAGAGAGGTGGGTGGTTTATAACTATGCATTGCCTTTGCGGCATAGAGTCGCTTAAAATACAATCCAGTCAAATGTTTCCTCGATAGATTTCTGATAAGAGAAGAGAGGTACAGAATCTTGTATCCATTCCCCAGGGTGTTTTCTTTTAAAACCTGGACGGAGCAGCACAAACTCCTAAGTTCATAAAAATTACTTACCGCAACATAAACACACTTTGTAAGGTTTTCTTTAGCTAAATAACATTTTATTCAAATTTTGTTATCGTTCCTGAATTCCTCAACTTCCCCTCGCATTTCCTTGCCAGGATGTAAATTTAAAGTTAAGTGAAGTGAGTATTTAAACGGGGAATCACTAAGTTTAGTCAGAGCGTGTTTTCGCTAGCCAGCTCACGTTTTGTTTCTGACCTTGCTGTTACGCCCTTTGTCATTTCGAATATCGTCACGCCTGTTAGGCTTGGGAGTCAACCTAAGTTAACCATACTTTAACGTGCTTTTTACTAGTGAATTGATTTGTATAATCACGTTTAAGTTCCACTGTAAGTAGTCGTGTTATTGTAAAGCACGAAGTACGTCTCTTCTGTTCTTACTTAGACTTAATGAAGAGTTATTTTCACCCTTCTTCTGTGCAGGTATCATTTCACGCCTCTGCAAGAATTCGGAAGATTCATTAGTAAGATCTAGCTTAGTATTATGTGGAAAAAAAGAGACGCCTCTTACTACTTGGATGAAATTACTTATTTTACTGTGTGATTGTTCTTGCTTCTCATACTCCGTGATCTCATCGCTACCTATCTATATTAATCTGAACCTTGTAATGCTTCAGCGCATTGGCTAGAAAACTCAATTCATTTACAGTAAACAGTAGTCGATTTTGACAACATGAATGGCTTTATTTCATGTTTTTGCAAGATTTTGCTGCAGTCTCTGGTTTTTTTATATGCTTCATGGCATAAAAGCAACCAAAAAGCATAAAAATGATCTGGACAGTTCCAGTAATCAACAAAGATCTCATAACTACCTACCTACATTAATCTGAACCCTCCAATGCTTCAGCGCAATGGCTAGAAAACTCAATTCATTTAATGTAAACAGTAGTCGATTTTGACAAGATGAATGGCTTTATTTCATGTTTTTAAATGCTGCATGACACAAAGGTAACCAAAAAGCATAAAAATGATCTGAACAGTTCCAGTATCAAAAACGAAAGTCAGTGTCTCCATGAATCTGTGAAAAACAGAAACATTCCTTTCTTTCCTAGGGAAGCGTTCCAGGGAAGTGTTTAACTCCTATTTTGAGTTAAACACTTCCCTGGAACGCTTCTAACTCGAAAATTAACATCGACAGGTATAGTTTGTGTCTTTAAAGTAGGCATTTCAAGGCGTTCAAAAGGGGCGTCCTTGAGCAGATAGATAAGCTACGTCACTGTCTCGAGGTTTCACTTTGAAAGAGCAGAACATTATCTATCTACTGACCTTGATAACACGCATCGTCATTACCACATAGCACTTACATTCTACATCTCATTAGAGACTGTATGTAGCTCAGAACAACCTTCATTCGCGCCCTTTTCATGAAGTGAAACACGTTAAACGGAAATGAAATGGAAAAGAAGAATTTAGGTGACTAAACCATCTAGCCGCAGTTGCTACGAAATAAATGAGGAGGGAAAATGATCCTGAATTGCTTATTCCAGTGTAACAAACTATACAAAACGCCTATCTCAATATCTTTAAAAATATCTTTATTCAATATCTTTTTTTATGAGTGACAATTAGAATTTGGCCCAAATCTTTTCTAATTTTAAGGGATCACCACCCTTTCGAGGTTCTCTTACCCTTCTTCTCCTACGATTGGATTTCTGAAAGGGAATCTTAAGGAGTACGAAATGTTTTGAAAGATTTTTCTGATGCTTAGGATTATTATTTTTTGTTTTTTTCTTAAGTAAACTTACTCACATACCAATACTATACAACCCTCAAGAAAGACAGATAAGAAAGTAATCCGGAAATATATTTCATTTCTAGTAAATACATGATCTTGAAATTTACTGTACTACATAGAGCCATTGGTTAAAGCATCCATCTGTTTCTGGGGAAATTCAGTCTGGCTGTGGTAAGACTTATCCCATTGCTGATCTTACGTGTTAAAATTCTTGTCAACCATTTTTATGCAACTTGATTACCAGCATGTTCGGTTTACTCATACTATACGATGAACAGCAGGTTCCATGCTGCTTTTACTGCGATACAAATTACATTTTTGTCACAGCTCGTAAACATCCTCTTGAGCGTTTTATCTTTTCTGTCTCAGCCGTGAAGAAATTTACAACCCAAAAAAATAGGTTTCGAGAATGTAAACATTTGTTTCATAACCGTCAGCAAATGGTTCTTGCACACTTCCTTAATTGTTAAGGCAGGAAAAGCGTATTTTCTTTACTTAGAATACGTACAATTATCCTTGGACTATTTTTAACTTCTAACTAGGATATTCATCAATCAAAAATACGTTGCAGTAACGCAAACAAAAGAAGATATGAAAAGGGTGTACTAAATTTATATCTAAATTTGTTTCATTCCCTTTAGCGTCATTTACGACACAATTATAATATTATCTTGTTATTATCTTATCATTAATGAAAAAGGAATTTCTCACTTTACTATAGGTGGTCTATGAAGTGCACATTTTTAGTTATTAAATTTTCAAATATGCTGATTAGATGTAAGCATTTTGTTCATTTAACATATTAGTTACAGCTATTCTTATACAAGAAAAGTACTAAAAGCATTTATTTATTATTTTAGCAGATTTCTCTAAATTCATTCTTAATAAATAATAATACTTGTTGCTTATTTATGTTTTATTTTCTTAAGACATTATTCTTAAGGAAGATTATTATTGATTTCTTACATTATTTGTTTTATTATTACTGCTAGAAATAATTTTTCAGTTGTTATTGATGAATGAAAGAGCTGCGACACAGTTTTAATTAATGGCGTTAAATTATGAAACATATGTTCTCATTTGTTATTTCAAAAGCACTTTTAATTTCCAAAACATTATTCCTAAAAGTCATTACTTTTTAATTTTTTTATCAATGCTTTCTATAATCTTTGACATCGATACAGATGCGAATCTGTATCTTAAGATCTCGGTAATTATTTTCTATAACTATGCAATTATTCTATCTCAAAATTTTCATGACCATATTCGTCAATTTGGTTAACAGAATTCAATTTGCAATAATACGAAAAAAATCTGATATTAAATTTACCAGCTGCCTAAAATTACTATAAATATATAGTAATAGCTTTAAAATAAATATAAGTAAGGGAGATGATATATGTATTGTTGCGTTTTCACGGGTTCGTAGATTTGAGAGTATCCGATGAAAACACGATGCAGAACAATAAAAAGCACAATTTATTTACAGGAATCACTATTTACAGCACAGTTCCAAAATTGCCTTTACAAGCATCGAAAATCTACAATAAATACGCTGAAACAATCAGCAACACAGCTTCAGGCTGTAACTGTACAGGTAGCTTCACGGCAACACTAAACTTCTAATAAAACACCGTGGAACAATCACCAATCCACTGTCAAGCTATACTGTAAAGATAGCTTCACGGCAAAGCACTACTCGATTGCTTTCCGTTCACAGAACTCTCGCGTAGCTTAGCACTCACAGTAAGCACAACGCTACTCTCTCAGAAACGCAAGGGTTTAAATAGCTTTTCGTAAAGTTCCACACGTTTCGAGAAATATCTCGACAGGAAATTATTCTAGAAGCTTCCCGATTGGACCATGGGATATCGCCAATTTGGTCGCCAAATGGGCGATAAAGTCGCCAATCTGGCAACCCTACCATACACTATTTTATGGCAACCCTAGTGCTATGCCGGAAAGCTTACATACAGGCGCAACCGCCGAATTTTTCGCAACAGTATATTATTGCGTGCGTACGAGTTCGTAATGCATTGAATGCACAAGTCGTTTAAAAGTTAATAAAATTTATTCTTTTCGCAAGAAATAAAACATGCTGAAATATTTCCTCAGAGATATTAGTACAATATCACAAAATCTCAAACGTTAAACAGAACTCAATTCAAAGACAGAGAAACTAATTCTATCTCACAGCGACCAATCACACCATTAAGTAAACAACAGTACGCGTAAAACAGCTACAACTGAGCTGAGATGCTCTAATTCTGCTTTTATAAGCTTTTAAATTATTCACTAGAACATTCTGGTAAAGCCTCGATTTTTCTCCATATTTGTGGACGACAACAGCAATTACAAGATATTTATTTATTAAATATTAAATGCACGCGCTCTTTTATTTTTACTTTTCTGACGTAGCTTTCTCTTCAAAAATGGTCTGCTTTGCATGGTAAAATAAAACAATTTTAATTACAATTCTAAATAAATACGAAATCCGTAACAATATGATTTTAACGAGTCCAACTAGTGCAATTTCACATTTCAAGCTACTAATTAGCTATAATAAATATATAATTTAATAAAAAAAACTTTATGTATTGCTTTTAATCTATATAATAAATAGCTAATAAAGAATTTTTTATTGCTTTTAAGCTGCTTAGTTTGTTAATCAACAAGAGACAGATTAAATAAAAAAATTGTATACCTTACACTTTGGCGCACTGCAATACACTGGCACAACGCACAAAAATATTTTATTTCGGCAGTAGTAACACACTTCTAAATCACTGAGGATTCTGATTACATTTTAAACAAAGATGTCTTACTCTTTGCCTAGGAGGCAACATATTTCGTTTATAACGCTGAGTTTTCTGATTAAATTTCAAAAATAAATATGCTATGTTTTGCTGAGAGGCAACATAATGGTTTTAAATATCTGAGTTTGTACACCAAAATTTATCTATTAAATTCGCATAAAATATTAAATAAAGAGAAAACAAATTCTTAATTATAAATTTGAGTTCCGAAGTGCACATTTCGAGTGGAGGACTATGGATGCTCTATGTGCCGCAGTTTTCTCACAATGCGAGAAAACAACATGCATGCATACATGTAAATTCTTCATTAATTAATAATGTTGTTATTAATTAATACTATTTGTAAAGTGAATATTTATAGGAAATATTTCTTTCAATTAAGGAATTTTTCCTTGCAATTAAAACTGATTTGGCTTCTTATATAAATGCATACATCTGATTTAAATTTTGTTATATTATTCAAAAAGAAAAAAAAATGTTAAAAAGACTACGTCTACTATAAATCTGAAATGCTAAAAAATTTTTATCAGCTGTCATTTTGTCTTTAACTGTCAACTTGAAATTTAGAGGTCATCTCCAATTAACCGAATCCTAATTATAAGTATTGTGGTAGAACTTTTCCACCACCATCTCTATGGCAGAGAATTCATGCTCCACTCAAGTCATGAATTGTTGACCTAGCTCTTAAATGTCGAGAAACCCGAAGGCCAGGTAGCATGACGGATACAGAGACTCCAGGAATATGACATCCTATCCGTCATCGGAAAGGAATATCACACGGGAACGTCGGCATTCTGTCTAGAAGACCTGGCCTAGAAAACTACTTATATTGTTCTAGGGTCAAAGCGAAATACGAGCTGCTTAATATAGTCCTACGTCAAGTTAAAAATTCAACATCATCTGAGCCAGACCCGTCGAGTTACGAAGAAGTCAAGAATGACCAATTGGAAGACGGCGACATTAAACCCATCATTGATTTAATGAAGTTTTTAAATAGGAAACCTACCTGGCAGGACATTTCGATCTGTAGCTTCACGACAAAATAATATTTGGCTCTGAGACTCACTTTATATTCAAAATGGAGTCTTGCACCGGAAGTCCGAATCGGGTGATGGAAAGGCATTCTGATGGTACGTTTAAGATCTCGAAGAACCACGTAGTCCTTCAAGAACTAAATAGCAGGGCGACAGAAGGTCAGTTCGGTGTAATGAAAGCTTTGCGTATAGTTCGCGAGTGCTTCTACTACAGAAATGCAAGAGATGACGTGCAAAAGTGGTGACAATGCTGCGATGCCTGTGAGGGGCCAGAAACCGCCAAAGAGACGTAGCCTTGGAACGCTTACAATGTAGGACAGCGTTTTAAAGCGGTGCCTTTGACACCATGGGATTCTGCTATAAAAATACATCCTCGTTGTCATTGATTACTTAAGAAAAATGCCTGATACGTACCCTATCCTTAATCAAGAGGGTCTATCACTGGAAGAGGAAATGATAGGGCATTGCTTTCAAGGTTTGGAGTGTCTTTAAACTTCCATTCCGATAAAGAAATAATGTTATTTTAGCTTTAATTAAAGAACTCTGTAAACTACTTGGCATAGACAAAACCAAAACGACGCCTTTACATCCGCAGTCAAACGGCGTGGTAGAGATGATTAATTTAACCATATTTAGTAAACTTTCGCTGATGGTTTCCAGAAAGCAACAAGACTGGGACTAGAAGTTACCGATCCTAGATGACTCTTCAGTCGTGGCCTTCGTCTACCTTATGATCTGTTGTTTGACTTTCATTCTGTTTCTGACACCGATTCAGCGAAGGTGCTAAGATTGGGTTTTGCAACCCGATTCGACAGAAAGACTTTCTCCTAATCTACGGCCACTTTGGGACGATCCTTTCACAGTCCTAAAATGCTGAATGATGTCGTAGTTCGGATCCGTACGTCACCAAATTCTAACCCTAAAAGCGTTCATTAGGAGAGGCCTTTGGAGTAAACTATGTAACCCTTACTTCGGTCGTAGTATTTAGTCGCCATCGTGCATATAATGTAAATATTATACTAAGACCATGGTCCCATTAGTATATAAATTTGTAAATTTATGCATTTATTTATTTATTTAGTATTTGATTTGTTGCATGTTACTTATTAAAATTATTACTTTGGTATTGCGTTCATTTTCCTTGGTTGTAAGCGTGGTTTCCTGTTATAAATAGCTCTACTCGCCATTTTTCGTCAGATTGCTTTTTGCCATTCCTG
>KK112619.1:538454-620431 GCA_000611955.2 Stegodyphus mimosarum | reverse complement strand
TATGCAAATGCTTTGCTCTGTCTCTTCGTTTTTCCTTTGTTGAAAATATTTATGACGTCGAGTTCTAAATTTACTAGAATTAATATTTAAATTATTATTGAATATGTGATCTTCGTTTAAAGAAAAATGAGCTGTCATTTTTAATCGAATAATGATGGGGAGTTTTTAAAATGAAATTCCTCTGTCTGTTCCTTCTGCAGCCTTTCCACTCGAAACGAAAAGATCCGGACTTTCGACTGCAAATATCACATGAATATATGTCCACTTTGTTACTCGGCTCCGTGAGCTCAGTTCTTTATTCTTATATGTTGGTAGATTGTGAATTTTTTGCTTTAAAAAATTTAATTATGTTGCTCTTATTTTCCGGTTAAGGTTTTTTATGCCGTTAATTAACATGAATGCAATAGTTGTAGAATTATCAACGATTTAAAAGTTGTTTAAGTGAGGCTAAGTGCTTTTTTACCATAGCAGCCATATTTGTTTACATTTGAAACTTAGAGGGATAGTGGATTTGTTGCCAATTTAGAGAAACTGAGCTTCGTAACAGCAAAGATATCGTCTTCTTTTATTATTGGGAAATAAATAATACTTAATTCATTCTGGAATTGTTATTTGAGTTATTAAATTATGCCACATATTGACTCAGTATAACGTCCACAACAAATTAGGTCAGTTTCTACGCCTTGAGTGTCTTTTTGCCAAGTGGAACCGAAAGGAAACTTTTAGTTTTCTGCACCGAAAAATCTGCCTTCTTGCCCGCTGGCCGAATTGCTTGTTTTTGCGTAGAAACTCTAATTTAAATTGTAAAAATTGTTTTAACTGTATCTGGTGTTTTATATTTTTCTGTATTTCTGAATTTTTAATATAGATATTTTGAGGTTTTATTTATTTTTGTCTTGCCGCAAAATGAGAACTGAATTAATTGAATGAGAAATATATCTGTAATGCAATAAGCTTAAATGAAATGCAGCAAAAAACGCGTATAATTTAATATTCCGTTCAAAGAAGTTATGTGGTGTACACATTAGACTTTTTTTTCTAGTAGGCAAATGTAATTCTTTTGTGCAGTCCTTACGAAATAGCAACAACTGCCAACAACAATATATACCTGCAGTTTTAGAAAAATTTAAAGTCAGAACCAGTATACAGATTTTTGTCGTTAAAAATGTCTTTGTAGGAATCTTTCCAATTTTGAGGGCCGTCATGGTATTCTGCTATGAGTCTAGAACTCTGACAATAGTAAAAATTACAAAAATTGCAAGTAGAATTTGACCCATATGTTGTGTCGGAACTCTTCGTTTAAAATTTGGTAACCATACCAAAAGTGAGGTCTTAATTATATAAGCATTCTCTATTACATTTAGAAATTCGACTCCAAAAACAAAATAAATAAATAAAGCGTTGGAAAACGCAAATTACAGGTTGGGAGCAGAAGGCTTAATTGCAAAATTATTCAATTTTCCTTTCACGCACACGTAAGAGCTACATCTCAAATTTCATTTTGTTATAATCATCCATTAATTTTATTCAATAAATAAAAAAAACAAGCGTATGCAACAGTGTAGAAATTAATTCGTGTTTCGATTTTTTTTTTAAAGAAAAGATAAATTTTATGCCTTATCTTCCAAGAATTATTGATTTTGGATTAAATTTCCAGGAGAAAAAGTTGTAATTTGAAACCCGCTATAATTTCCTGCGACTACAGTTGTTGCACATCATTTTCATAATTAAATTCAGAAAGAAATGCCTTAATAGTGACAAAAAAAAATTTAGAACTCTTTTTCAGCTCATTAGAAAACTGAATAAGACTATTTAAACAAATGTAAAAATAGAGAAACTTAACCTATGCGATCTTTTTTCATACTTTCAGCAGCTTCTAATAATACTTTGTCTCTAAAATCTAAAAAGAATTTATCCAGTCTAATACAAACGACCAGTTAGATCCCAAGAGCCATATAATGGCGTTTTTAATGTCAAAAATCTGATGTATACACCACATGACTTCCTTATACCGAACACTAAATTATACGCATTTTCTCTTGCATTTCATTTAAACTTATTAGATCGAGTTAAATCTACTTCTTCGATAGCGCAAAAACCACAGTAGAATAAATATACTCTTTAAAATTTACTATATTTGTTTACCATAGCGACACTCTGGCGCTAGTTTCACTTAACAACGTTACATCTCATTCATTTTGTAACTCCGTATGCACGAAAATTATATCGCCTGAAGAATTATCTAATCGTTGCCACATATTCTGTTCAAATACTGTAATAAATCTCAAACGATGTATAAAAGAAATCAAACAAACAAACAAAAAAAAAAGAAAGAAAGAAAGAAAGGAACAGTTTTTCACAAAAAATTCAGTATTTCCCATTCAATTAATTTAGTTCTCACTGCGCGACAAGGGTAAAATACATAAACACTCAAAATATCTATATTACAAATTACGAAGTAAATCTTATACACTTATTTCCTGGAATAAATTTCAGATTGGATTAAGCATGACTTAATTCGCAATAATAAAAGAAGGCGTTATGTTTGTTGCGAAGATCAGTTTCTCTAGATTGGCAACAAATCCACTATTCTGCTAAGTTTCAAATGTAAACAAATATGGCTGCTATGATAATAATAATTAGGCTTAGCCCCACTTAAACAAGTTTTAAATTTTCGATAATTCCATAAATATTGCATGCAGATTACTAAAGATATAAAAACCTTAACTGGAAGATAAGAACAACATAATATCACGTTCAATCACGTTTAAAGCAAAAAATGCACATAAACACAAACGTATAAGAATAACATTTACAAACATACTATATACCTATAACATAAAGCACATTTACAAACATATAAGAATAAAGAAGCTGAGCTCACTGAGCCGAGTAACAGAGTGGATATATATATACACTACTCGACATTGAAAATGCAACACCAAGATGGAGTGGTCAGAAAGTGATGAAATTTGGAAAAAAGACAGAGACAGCAAGCAGCAATAAGTGGTCTTTATTTCAAAATGATAGTCAAAATACAGAGCGAGAATGGCGTCGGCTCAGTAGGATGTAGGACCACTCCGGACAGCGACGCACGAAGAAACATGTCTAGGCATAGAGTCAATAAGAGTGCGGATGGTGTCCTGAGGGATGGCTCTCTATTCCCGTTCAACCATTTGCCACAGTTCGTCTTCTGAACGAGCCAGGGGAAGAGTCTGCAAACGGCGTCCAATCACATCCCTCACATGTTCGATTGGCGACAGGTCAGGAGAGTACGGTGGCCAGGGAAGCCTCTGTATACCTTGCAGAGCATGTACGCAGATGCGAGCACTGTGTGGTCGAGCGTTATCTTTGAAAAATTGCATTAGGCAGCCTTTGAAGTTAGAGGATTGCCACCGGTTGCAGTACATTATCCAAGTATCGTTGGGCCGTCATAGTGTCCTGAATACAACTAGAGGTGACCTGGAATCGTAGGCAATAGCGCCCCAAACGATTATGCCACGTTGTCGCGCGGTGGGGCGTTCCACAGTTACTGCCGAATTTATAGATCTGTCTCCACGTCCACGCCACACACGTATGCGGCGACTGTCACTGGATAAACAGAAGCGTAACTCATCTGAGAACACGACGTTTCGCCATTCTGTCATCCACATCTCTCCAGTCCGGCACCATTCTAATCGTTGGCGTCTATGCTGTGGTGTCAATGGCAGTCTTCTTAACGGACGCCGTGAGTGCAGGCCGCGTTCAACCAATAGACGGGAAATGGTTCTTGTCGACACGGGAACATCCAGAGTATTTTGCACATGCTGCAGAATCGCGGTACAAGTGACTTGAGTGACCGCCACAGCTTGTCGGCGGATCCGGCGATCCACGCGTGCTGACGTCACACTGGCTGCCCCTGCACCCCTCCTTCTTCCAACATTCCCTTGTTCCAACCTTGTTCGCTATAGCCGATGCACGTGCTCTCATCCATATGGGTATCAGCTGCGATTTGACGTAAGGACCAACCCGCCCTTCTCAGTCCTATCATCATACCCCTCGTAAAATCGTCTGTCTGCTGGAAGGGCCTTCGTTGACGGCGGCCTGGCATTCTCCCCTATTACACGTATCCTCCGGGACAAAAACCAACTTTCTTCGATAATTCGTCTGGCAGAAATAACGAAACGAATATTTCCCATTTCATTCATTCATTCATTACGAGTATTGCCGAGGTATCGCACATATGTATCGCACAATTTGACCGGCTCAATGAAATTACGCCAGAAGCAGCAAGACATTAGAAACAAGACACATGAGGTAATACGGTCTAAATTGGTAGAAGGGGGCAGCATGACGCCACAAGAGAGAGCACAAAGACTCAGCAAGCAAAGCGCAGGAGAGGCTATCAGTCAATCCGAGAAGGTGTAGGAGTGCCATTAAAGCATACCATAACATAACGGTACAAGAGAAAGATATCTAATACTATATACATATATACACAACTTTTAGTAATTAAATCAAATCATCGGTGATTGAACACCAAACTTTTAAACTGCTATCTAATAACATTAAATAACAGTCTAATATTTCCCATTCTGAACGTTCCTTCCCTTATATCTTACTTCACGTGAGTCGGAGAGCTGCGCATTTCATATCATTCGCATAACTCAGTGACGTGCGTCTACTCTAAAATTTACATAAATTTCTGACCACTCTTCTTGGTGTTGCATTTTCGATGTAGAGCAGTGTATGTATGTCTATTTATACACGTTTGGTGCAGCCGATTGCAACCAAAATAGGAGATGCCCATCTACATTTTATAGCCGTTTCATATACGAAATTTCAACGTTCTGAGAACACGCACTTTTGAGTTATGCAAGATACATAATACGTACGTACGTAAGCATAGATGCCACAAAAATTTTCTTCAGAATCCATTTTAAATCAGTTTTATATATTTTTTGTGGGGGAAAAGGGTCCTCTAGTCTGTCCTTATGTACAAATGTTACGCAATAATATTCTTAAGCGGTTAAAATGGATATTTTCGTTGAAATATGATACTCGAAATTTTTCACGATTACTATACTTCCTTTTTACTTCGTATAAGGAAGTAAAAACAAAGAAATATATGAAGTTATGAATAAAGCATTTTACAAATATAACAAAATATAATACTTTAAAGTAAGGACAATGGGGAGTTATACTATAAACATAATATATTATCCAATGGATGCAATTCATTCAAGACGCACCGCAAATATTGTGTTCTATGCAAGGGTTTCCTAAGACTTGAAAAGTTTAAGAGTTTCACCAGGACAAAATTTTAGGCATAATATAAACTCATTTTATCCAAGAGTTCTGTGAGACCTGAAAAATACTTGTTTTCCTCCTGGTGCTAGAAACGTACTAGAAACTATGCCTATGTCGGATTACATTCAAAGTCAATTTAATATTTATTCAGGGGGTCCGGCTCCATTAGACCTAAAAAATATGCCAAAACCTTTTCCTCGACAAAATACGTTAGACATAATATAGACAATTTAAAAAGCAAATTCAGTTCTCGCGTTTCATTGTAATTGAAAACTATTTCAAGAGTTCCTTCAAGATAAACTTTAGAAATCATGTTAGTACATCTTATCCAGAGGTTTCATGAGAATTAAGAAATATCTGAAATGTTTCCCCAAAAAAAAAACTTTTAGACCTTACGTAAACATAATATTTTATTGGAAAGTTTCGGGAAACTGAAAAATATTTTAAGAGTTTTCTCAAGACAAAACATTTTAACATAGACAATTTAGAAACTAAATTTTATTCGTGAGTTTCATGACATTTGAAAAAGTATTTTAAACGTTTCTCCAGGACAAAAGTTTAGGCATAATGTAACTATAATAGTTTATCCTTGTTTTCCGTTAGATCTGAAAAAATCTGAAACTTTCTTTCAGGATAAATTTCTAAACGTAAAGTCGATATAATATTTTATCCAGGGGCTCCTTGAAATCTAAAAATTATTTTAAGAGTTCGTTCAGAACAAAAGGTTTTAGACATAACGTAGATAATTTAGAGAATAAATTATATTCGTGAGTTCCATAATCCTAGAAAATTAATTCAAGAGTTTTTTCCAGGGCAAACTTTTAGATGAAATGTTAGCATAGTACATTCACTTCCAAAAGTTAAACAGGAAGATGTAAAATGCTAAAAAATCAACAAATACTGCTTTGATTGACACAAAATTGAGCAGAAAAGTAGCATATATATTTATGCATAAAACAAAATCCATAATTATATGCAAAAATGAAAACAATATTAAATTTTTGTAAGTTATCAGACAATGACATACTGGACACATAAACAGAATTATGTATAAAGTGAAAATAAATAGCATAAAATGAAAAAAAGGACATTAATAGGATATGTGATTCTCCCTCATGTGTGTACAAAGTTTACACCTTGTGACCATGCTTTCAATTAGGTGATCAACCACCGCAGAATTAAGCAATCGCCATTCTTCTTGTAGAGCAGTTTCTAGCTCAATAAGAGTGGCTGGAGGTGGGAAACGTGAAGATATAGCACGGCCGAGAGTATCCCAAAGGTTTTCAAAGGGATTAAGCTCGAGTGAATATGCTGGCCACACCATACGCGCAATCCCTTCACTCTCCAGGTAGTCATCGGTAATGTCAGCTCTATGGGGACGTACGTTATCGTCCATTAAAACAAAAGTAGGTTAGGTTATTCAATTATGGCAAAGGACACGAGGGCTATCTGCCTAAAGGGAGGGATGCCTTCGTGGAGGACTTTCTAAGGGAAACTGGCTCGTATACACGTTACACATGGGAAAAACCACGAAAACGCCCATGCAGCCAGCCCGTTCGCGGGATTCGAACCTCGCACTGAACTACCAGTGTTCAGCGTCTTTACCGCTCGGCCGCTGGTGAGCTTAACAAAAGTAGGGCCAGCTGCTGCAGCGTACAATCTCACAATGGGTTCTAGGACTTCATCTCGATATCGGACAGCCGTCAAAGAACCCTGTTTAAAGATGTGCAGGTCGGTGCGATATCCTAATGAAATCCCTGCCCACACCATAATGCTTCCGCCTCGGAATGCATGATGTTCGGTGATGTTTTTGGACTGATTGCGTGTTAGTTGTTCACGCCATATCCTTATATGCTTATCATCTGGCTCCAGAGAAAATTTAGATTCATCAGTAAACATGACATTGCCCCAGTCAGACGCATTCCAATTGACATGTTCCCGGCACCACTGTAATCGTGCCCCTCTTGATTGGACGGATAGAGGAATACAAACTCGAGGTACCCGGGAGTACAGTCCACTCATATGTAATCTTCGGCGTATAGTAGCTGCAGATTTCGCCTTACCAGGTCCCTCTGCGATTCCGTTTGGCTACAATAACAATATATCTATCTTCTGCGAGAGGTTGTAACCTTTGGGTGACCGGCTATGGGCCTTCGGACAACTGTCTGTGTGGTTTGGAATTGTTTCCATAAACGTGAAATTACAGGATGATGAACGTCGAAGAACAGAGCAACATCTGTGATCGACTGCCCTGCTTCAATGTGCCCCACAGCAGGTCAGCGCTCAGAATCTTTCATTCGTCTTCTGGAAGTCATAGAAACACATATGTCTTGAAAATAAATTGTACGAAAGTTTTAAACACCTTCTCTCAGCACTTAACAATCAACTTCTGTAACCCTTCATAAAGCTGGTTTCTTATAAGACTGGCTTTTTTGCATATTTCTTGACATGAAAGCGCGATTGGCTGTTACCTAACATATTTGTATACTTCCATCTACCTCTGCAGAGAATTACATTCTCTTCAATTCTGATTGGCTTCCGGAAATTAGCATTTTCCTCTCCGTGCTTAACTTTTGGAAGTGAGGTACTTTATTCAAGGGTTCCATTCGAAGTGAAAAATACGTGGGATATTCCCGAAGTTCTAGAAATTAAGCTGTAGTTCATTTCCTGGTACTTGCTATAGGGAACACTATCCGCCAGAGACGAGTTTTGACAGATTTATACAGCTTTCCTTCACAGTACTGTGCAGTATGATTCAGTTGTTTGACTGATACAAGCGCATTTTTTGCAGTACAGCTTTTGTAATCGTGGAAAATACGAAGACCAATTAATTTATTTTTATAGAAAGAGGCTATAAAGACTTGTCGAAAAAAAACAGATATTGTACAACGTCTGCGAATGCATTATGTCTCCATATTTCGAAAAATCTTTGCGAGGTGTTCGATTATAGAGTTTAACCGTACCATAAGGAGGGAGAGAAAGAAGACGCGGAAAAAGTTCTTTTAAGACGACTTAAAAAAATTAGCTTTTCGTGGGGATAAGCGTATTCGATTAAATGAAGATCATGGTGAAAAACTGCATTGTAATACTAATTTTATAATGAGCAATGGATTTTGGTTTGATTAAGGCAAAGCCTCGAAGGTTATTCGCCTAAGAGGAGGGATGTCTTCGTAAAGTGATAAGTGACGGAGGGCGTGGGCACCATTCCTCTACCATGATGGTCAATTGGTATAGCGCCACGTCCTCCCTTACCTAGAGTCCGGCTTGAGGGGCCACAAGCGAGCCTCGCACAGGACGCCCAATTCCAACGCCCGGACCGTACCGTCAGCAGACATGCCGACCAAATGCCAACGTGGTGGACTCCCGTCCAAAGTGTCCGGGTCCAGCATTTATTGAACTCGAATAAATAGCTTACATGGCCGAGTACATAGATATTAACATACTTTTGCAATGATATTAACGTACTTTTGCGACATGATCATACCTACTACCCGATCTAATTAAAACGCATAAATACACACATAGATACATAAATACGTAAATGCCACTTAATACATAAGTAAATGCCTAAATACCTGCACCCGAGACTGAATACATATATGTTAACATACTTTTGCAACATGTTCATTCATACAGATCGTCCTAATTTAGCACATAAATACGCACATAAATACACACATGAATACATAAATACATTTAAAGGCATAATAAATAAATACCTACATACATAAAAACCTGAAGACTGGTTACGTGTGCGCATGAGTACTAATTACAGTGTAACCTGGAGACTGAATGCATAGATATTTGCATATATTTGCAACAAACTGACCTAATAAGACATATAAATGCCTAAATTCACAAATGCCGCTTAAATACATAATAAATAAACACCTATATGCCTGAGAAAAATTACGTGTGCATATGAATACTAAATGCAAAGTTACCTGGAATCTGCATACATAAATAATAGCTTCTAATAACTGTACATATTATGCAGACCCCTGTTATACACATATATATATATATATATACACATATATACACATACACACATATACATATATATACACACACACACACACATACATACATATATATATACCTACACGTTGCAAATATTTACGCATTTTTACTTATCGGTACATATATCTTTGCGTAATTATCATTACATAATTTATATATATATATATATATTAACCTGACTGATTTTAATCATGCCAATGTGTGTGTCTTTTTAGGCTGCTTTGACTAGGCACTTTGACATAAATCAACACCTAATGCCGAGAGTTTTGACATTATGTTGCAGACTTTTCGTACCAAATGTTTTTGTTTTATTAGGTACTTACAATATGCCTGAGTGTTTGTCGGGGGAAAAGTCAGGTGTTGCCCAGCAGTGAGTTGGCAAGTGGTCACATAATGTTCCGGCGTTCCTTGTGAGCCGCAGACGCATAAGTCAGTGTTACTAATTCCAAAGCGTTCGAAGTAAACTGGGAATGGACCATGGCCGCTGATATACCGTATTAGTGCTGGGTTTCCGATGTTCCTTTCCGGGTCGACATATGCAATGTGGTATGCGGTACGTCGCCCGGTGGTGCTGGAGTCCCACTCCTGTTGCCACTTAGAGAGAGCTTGCAACCTGATAGATCTTTTGAGATATGAGAGTGGCCATGGAAGGTGGATGAACTGGCCTTTGGAGTTGGTGGCAGCCTCTTTGGCCTGTTTGTCTGCTATTTCATTCCCTGTGTGGCCAACGTGGGCCTTAATCCATTTAAAATAGATCTCTTTATGTGGGTTTTCTCTGAGACTACGTTGTATATCGGCGACGATTTCAGAACTGTGATCTGGATTGGCGATTGCATGGAGCGAGGAAAGGCTGTCGGAGTGGATGATGCCTGATGGTATATTCATATTTATGAGATAGCGTACCGCGTTTTTGATAGCTACAACCTCACTTTGAAATACGCTGTTATTCGCGTGGAGGTGTGCTTGCCATGTGTGCTGGATGTTGTTATCTGCGGTGACTATGAAAGAGCAGCCCACTTGGTCCTCGATCTTCGAGCCATCGGTAAAGACCTTGACTTTAGTGGATGGTTCTTCTGCTGTGTGTGAGAGTAGTCTTACACCAAGACCTTTTAGTGCTGGGTGCAAAGCAGTAGGGAGGACTCTTTTTTCGTAGTTATCTGGTAGGTAAGCTTGTTCTTCATATAATATTTGCTTGCGCAATAACTTTACTGTCTGGAGAACCGCTTCCTCTTCCGTTCGTAAGTGGAGCGGAAGAAGTCCTGCCATGATGTTTATGGCGTCTGTTGAGGTGGTTCTGTAGGCCTTCGTAATCATTAGCGCGAAGGGTCGTTGTAAAGCGGCTAGGTGGCGCACTTTCCTACCCTGCATGGGAAATGCCCACACCGCTGCACCATAGGTAACGATTTTCTCTATTACCGTCAGGTAAAGCATCTTCTGATGTCTTCGTAAAGGAAGTTTTAAGGGAAACTGGCTCGTATACACATTATACATGGGGAAAACCCCGAGCCAGCCCGTTCGCACGGCTTGAAATCTCGGCCCGAACTACCAGTGTTCAGCGACTTCGCCACTCCGCCACTGGTGTATAATGAGCAGTGTGGAAATAAAAAAACTATACCTAAATTCCTTGAACTTTGAAAACATTCTACGTATTTAAAATCCTCTTCCAGAACAAACTTTTAGACGTAATGCAATACCTAGGTTTCCGGAAGAATCCGAAGTGTTTCAGGTACAAAACATGTACACGGAATATGGGAAATATTTTATTCGTGGATTCCGTGACACCTGCAAAATATTTAAAGATTTCCACCAGAACGAAATGTTTGTGAAACATTGCTCGAATCCCAACTTTTCAAAGTAGCTAGGCTACGACATATATCATCAGAGGCAGCATTCAAGCAAAATATCAAACAGGATATGCATGTTAAAAAAATCTGATATGTACACCACATGACTTCCTTGTACGGAATATTAAATTATACTCAATTTTCCTGCGTTTCATTTAAACATACTGAATTAACAGTTAATGAATTTTTAATTAAATCTACTTCGTCGATAGCTCATAAACCACAATAGAATAAATGCAATCTTTAAATTTCACTATATTTATTTACCATAGCCACACTTCAGCGCTAGGTTCACTTAACAGAGTTACATCTCATCCATTTTATAAGTGAGCAAAAATTATAGCATCTGAAGAATTACCACAAGTTCTATTCAAATACTATAATAAATCTAAAAGGATGTATAAAAGAAATTAAAAAAATAAAAAAGGAACAATCTTTCGCAGACGACTCAGCGCCGCTTACCTAATACGCATGCTCTACTAATTAATTCAGTTCTCACTTCGCGGTAAGGCAAAATTGCATAAAAATTCAAAATATTTTCATTGAAAATTGAAAGATATAGAAAAACATAAACAACCAAGTACAGTTAAAACAATGTTTACAATTAAAATTACAATTTGTACGCAAAAACCAGCTAATAACTTAAATGATAATTCCAGAATGAATCAAGCATAATTTCTCTAGATTGGCAACAAATCCGCTATTCTGCTAAGCTTTAAATGCAAACAAATTTCGACGCGATCACAACCAAAAATTAGGCTTAGCCGCACTTAAAAAGCTTTTAAATTTTTGATAATTCCACAATTATTGCAAGCAGGTTAACTAAGGGCATGAAAATCTTATCCGAAAGATAAAAACAACACAATTCAATCATTTTTAAAGCAAAAAATGCATAATTTACAAACTTTAAAATAATAAAGAAATTGAGCTCACTGAGCCGAGTAACAGAGTCGATATATATATACATATATTTGTATACTTTTGGTGCGGCCGATTGCAACCAAAATGTGAGGTACATATCTACATGCACCTCGCATTGCTACCTATATACAAAATTCCAAGCTTCTGAGGCTACTCGTTTTTGAGTTATGCGAGATACATACTTACGTACGTACGCACAGACGCCACGAAAAAATCTCTTCAGAATGCATTTAAAATCGGTTTTCTGGGAAAAAGAGTCCTTTATTCTGTCCTTACGCACAGACGTTACTCAAAAACATCGTTAAATCACATTCGATAGCGGTCAAAATAGATATATTCGTTGAAATATGGTACCCGAAATTTTTCGCGATTACAATACTTCCTTTTTACTTCGTACAAGTAAGTAAAAAAAGAAGAAAGAAAACCTATATTTAGGTGAGAAAACGTTAGATATCAGTATTTTCTGAAGCAAATTTGATGACTGGATAATACTAAAAACTGGAAATGGCTACAACCTTAGCCGTCACTTTCACTGAATTATTAGCTATTATTAGAGCAGTAGAGAACGTACACTGGTGTGCAAAAATTAAGGACGAAGTCGAAAAATTAGCATATCAGCTGAACGAAGAGGCAGAGCGGAGAGAAAGACCAATCAGGAGATTAAGTAAGGTGATGTACGGTAGCACATACGCAGATATGCAGGTAGACGTAATGGGGGAGTGTCTGAGTAGTATAAAGCATGCTGTCGGTGTAAGATCAGTATTTCTGGCAAAGAGATTGCACGCCGTATAGCAGTTAAAATCACACCGAGTTGCTGCCTCAGCGAGAAATGGCGAATAATCAATCTGTTAGACGACATCTGGATGCTTTTACCCGAGGTCGAATCATTGGGAAGTTGGAGGAAGGCCGCAGTGTGACAAGTGTGGCTGCAGAGTTCGGAATTGCTCACAGCATCGTTTCACGACTTTGGAGACAATTTCAAACTACAGGAACAGCTATCCGGGGGTTTAGTAGTGGTCGTCCACGAGGAACCACACCCGCAGATGACCGGTATATTGCCTTACAGGCCAGAAGAAACAGGCGGCAGACAGCGGGAGAAATCGCTAGACACACGACACAGGCGACTGGACGACCGATATCGCGTTTTACCGTGGCCAGAAGACTGCACGGTGGTGGTCTGTTTGCACGACGCCCTGTACGGTGTGTACCTCTAACGCCTGCCCATCGGAGAAGGCGTTCTCTGTGGTGCCGGGAACACCGGAATTGGAGAGACAATGAATGGGGACGAGTACTCTTTACAGATGAGAGCAGATTTAGTCTGAGTTGCGATTCTAGACACATACACATCTGGACAGAGCGGGGAACACGCAATAACCCCTTCAACATCATCAAAAGGGACTGTTTTGGAGGTCGCGGAGTTCTCGTTCGAGCAGACATAATGCTTGGTAGCCGGACCGACCTTCATATCTCCCAAGGAGGTTCGTCACCTGGGACTGCTATTGTAACGAGGTTCTTCTTCCTTACATGCGTCTTTTCACAAGGGCTATGGGTCCTCAGTTCCTCTTCATGGACGACAACGCTCCACCTCATCGCACAGTTACTGTCGAAGAGCTGTTGGAGAGTGAAGATATTGAACACATGGATTGGTCGGCAAGGTCTCTGGATCTAAATCCCGTCAAGCATGTACGGAACTTACTAGGGAGACCCGTGGCAGCACGTAACTTATCGCCAGTAACGATTCCGAAACTGCGATTGGTGCTACAAGAGGAACGAGCAGCAGTGTCTCAACAGCTCATTAACAACCACATATCCAGCATGCACAAGTGATGTGAAACCTGCCTAGCAGTCAGGGGAGATCATATCCCCTATTAAAGACCGGATGTTTCTTGCTGGACACCCATCACAGGGATCTTTTGGCCTTCAGTCGCATTGCGCTCCATGCTACTTTTTCAATAAAGCTTCTTTTTATCCCTCTGATTTCTCTTTTAGTAAGTGTTGCTTACATTACTCATGTCCTTACGTATTGAGGATCTTACGGTATTAAATGTGTTGATTTGGAAAGCTTTTGTACAAAGTTATATTGAAAAAACCGTCTCGTCCTTAATTTTTGCACACCAGTGTATTACATGAATATACAGAGCAAAATTGGTTGACTCAGTTTTACGATTGTTCTTAGCTTCTATTCGATATGTAATTTTAACGTAATTTGAGCCGCCCAACCGGTATAGTGCTTAGCGTCGCTGACTGCCGTGCCGAAGGGCGCGGGTTTGAATCCCGGAGAAGGCATGGATGTTTGTAAATGTATAGTGTCGGTGCGGCTTGGCGGCACTTCAAATATACGGCGGGCCGAAAGTTCTCTCATGTGGCTTGGTGGTAAGGAGAGGGATGGGAGACCCTCGTACCAGTCCTCCTGGGGTGCCGTACATCAGAATTTTCGAAGGAACTGAGCCAAATCGCACTGTCACCTGTTACGTGCTCAAGGCTGCTGCCAACGACAGGCGCAATCTAGCGCTCCTTGACACGAGTAATGAGAACAGAATTTGGCCCATGAGGACATTTGGTTTTTCCGGAGTGTGAAACTGGGAATGAGACGACGATGTTCCCGAGATTCAAAAGAAAAGAACAGATATTTTTAGTTCAATATCATTGTTTGTCAGTTTAAATGCTTGAAACTTAAAAAAAATGAAACTGCAAAAGAAATTTTCTGAAAAAAATTTTCTCTCTATGAGAAGTTTCTTCGACCACATTTACAAATTTGGAGTTGATGGCACAGTCTAATGCCCGCGCTATTGCAAATTAACTATCGCCATAAATACGAAATGAAATTAATTCCTACGTCAGTTGGTTTAGAGACGTATAAATAAACAGCCGAAAATATCTATCAGGTAAAACTAAGATCTCAAACTTTTCCATCCGTTCTCTGGGAGCGTTCACGCAGCGGTTCCAGCCGTCATTATTGCTGTAATTCTAAGCCGTAAAATTCTTTAAGGGCGTTTACATCTGTGGAACAGAGTTTAATCGCAGCCAAACAGTGAAAGCAAAGTTGCACATGCGTGAATGTAGAAATGACTAAGGGAAATCGTTGACCAAATCTCAGTTCGTGCTTCCTTCGCTCTGTTAAGTCGGTTCGTATACCAGACTGGTGTAAAGTTGAACAGTTAAAAACTTTAGATAAAATCTTTATACCAGTTTCTATGACGTAACAAGGTCTCGTTGCCTAGCAACGAAATTCGGCCTATGCCACTTGTGACCTCAGAGCCTTCGCGTGAACGTTCCATCAAG
This sequence comes from Stegodyphus mimosarum, assembly GCA_000611955.2. Classification (NCBI taxonomy): domain Eukaryota; kingdom Metazoa; phylum Arthropoda; class Arachnida; order Araneae; family Eresidae; genus Stegodyphus; species Stegodyphus mimosarum. Next base: position 605,072 of record KK112619.1, on the reverse strand, counting down.
CATACAGTACGCAAGTTTCAAAATTGACTGCGAAAAGGGTTTAATTCAATATTTAGTAAATTGACTGCATTGTATTAAAAATATTTAAAAGCTTTCTATCAGTTACAAAAAGTATACTTATTCTGTGTCTTTTCATTATTTTTTTAATAAATCCAATGCGTCTTTTTTTTTATCATACTCCATATACTGAAAGTTAGCGTGAAAATAAAAACACAAGTATAAAAGTATAAAAGAAGGCAAAGTATTTTTGCGGGTAATTGGAAGCTTAAGAGCAAAATTATTCAGGTTTCCGTCGAGACATATAAAACCTGAATGCGAAATTAAATTTTGTTTTAATCTTCCATTAATTTTATTCAATAAAGCAGCAAGTAGTGCAAAAATAAACATAACGTAACAGCGCTGGAAGCAGTAATATTTTCATCAAAAAAAAAAAAAAAAGAAAGAAAGAAAAGGGAAATTTCATATACTTTATCTGCAGACGTTCATCGATCCTGGATTAAATTCGCTGTAAAAAAAAGTATAATTTGAAACCCGTTATTAATGCTGCAGATATTATTATAACACCATTTTCATAATTAAATTCAGAAAGAAATTCTCCTACCTAGAAAATAAATGCCTTAAAAGTCTTTTTAATCCAATAAAAAATTGAATGAGAAAATTTAAACGAAAATAAAAATGAAAAGCCTTATCTATACACGAATTTTCTCGACTTCTTTTGTATTTTAACTGTGTAAGCAATCTAAGTAACAGGGCAATTTTAACAGAAAGGTTAGTGCATGCAATATGTAAAGGTAGATAGGTAGATTTAAGTAAAACATAAGTTACGCAACTGCAATACCATTCATATAAAATATGGAAACATATCACTTAAAAATTCAGAAAAACATTAAAAATTGATTATAATTTGCATCTTTTAAATACATTTTAGTAAATCACTCGGTTTATTAAACGGAATTCTAATAAAAAGTTTAAAGGTTAGGTTATTCAATTATGGCAAAGAACACGAGGGCTATCTGCCTAAAGGGAGGGATGCCTTCGTGGAGGACTTTCTAAGGGAAACTGGCTCGTATACACGTTACACATGGGGAAAATCACGAAAACGCCCCTGCAGCCAGCCCATTCGCGGGATTCGAACCTCGGACCTAACTACTAGTGTTCAGCGTCTTTACCGCTCGGCCGCTGGTGGGCCCCCCCCCCAAAAAAAAAAAGTTTAAAGAGAAAAATCAAACGATTCTACACCGAGTTTCCCAATATATAGCTTTTGAAAACATTTTTATTAATTACAATAATGCCATTGTAATTAATAAAAATACTTATTAAAAAATTATTATTAATATTTATTATATATCAATAAGATATATTATTAAGAAAATAAAATAAAATTTCTATTATTTAGAAATACGCCTATCCCTTTTAAATCGCTTTCAAATTATAACTAATTTTTTTATAATTAATAGTTATAACTAATAATTATAATAGTTATAATAAAAAAATTAAAGATCTTACATCAGGTTGAAAAGCGGCATTCCGAAAATAAGGTATTCGCCGGGCCTCTTGAGGATGAATTAAATATTTTTTCCTTTGGGTAACGCAAATATAATTATTTATATAACATATATCCAATCCAATTATTATATTTAAATACGTATATCAGAAAAACAATCTGATAAAAAGTAGTACTCTTTCATTCACTTTCAAATTATAGTCTTACACCTAATGTTTACACATTAATTCGTAATTTAAATTTCATCATATTTTTAGTACATTTTACGTGCAACATACAAATAAAGCAGCATGTTCTTTCAAGTGTCATGTATTAGTTTGCGGAACGGAGAAGCAAGAGTAAATATTCAACACATAAAATAACTGTTTAGTGAACAAAAAGGTAAATCCATTTTAAAAATTTTTTTATTGACAGTACTTAAATTTGAAAATCTATTGACAGTACTTAACCTGCTGCAAGATTTATCTCTTACAGCAGGTTTTCAATGAAATAATTCATTTCATTGAAAGATGGCCAATAGGTAATTGCCGGTTTTTAGCTTTATTCCGGTGCCTCATAGGAAATCACAGAAATAAGTAGAAAATTAATTACTAATAACCTGTCATGTAAATTCTTAGCAACAGAAAAACTTATTCTTATGTACTGTTTCAAGGTCAGTATACAAACATGATTTAGGCTCATTCCAAAGCTCGAGTTCAATGACTCACTTGACATATAGAAGCGGGAGAAACGAAAACACAAAGAGAGTAGGGAATAGTTGCATTTGAGCAGACTATGCGCCAGTAGAAGAGCAAACCTTGTAGAAGTTTTAGAACAGTTTATGCGCACATACTGCATGTCTGATATTGAAGCTGTAAGAGATGATGCCTCTAAAAGTGAACTGGTGTATGTTATGAGAGAACTTCTCCTCAGTAGTGATGGTCTCACGCTACCATGGATCAAAGCCCACGTAAGGCACAAGGGAAGTGAAAAGACGGACATATTCACTAAGATAGCAATAGCATACAGGTTTCCGATTATGGAACATATCAACAACCCGGACTCAACACTGAAAGCTCAAAATAAATTAGAACAACAGCTGGTAAAGGCAATGGGATACAGAGACAAAGGGGAATATCACCCATAACCCCTGCTGACCCAACTGTGCTCTAGACACTTCTCTACACCGACTTACATCTCTACTTACTCGACTCTACATCTACATCACGTTCGGCCGTAGAGACTGAAACCAAAGCCTGGTGGTAAAGTAGGCAGTTTGAGACATTACTTACATAAAGGCATTCTAACGCAGGACATACATCTCTCAGAACCCTCTAAAAGTAATCTTCAGTAGATCTGTAGAGCTCGACTAGTGGAAAATGAAAAATATCTAAAGAAAGCTGTCGAGGTAATTGGGTATATCAATGCTAATGCTAATAGCACTTTGGTCTTTCGCACAGTGTATTACTCCTAACTCAGAACTGTCTATTGCGAAGTGCATTACTTAGTCTCATAGAAAATTTAATCTGTAATGTGCATATTTTCTTCTTCTTATCTAAATTGCTATTTTGTAAGTGGTATGTAAATATTTCTGTGAATTATTATCTTAATACTTGCATATTTTCTATAAAACGTTTCTGTCCTACATAGTATGATTCTAATCCTATAATATCTTCAGCGCAGCTTTTAAACTTATAATATACTGTTCACTTGTAGCAACACAGGATTCCAAATGATTTCCTTCAAAGGCCTTGTATGTCCATATAACTCAACAACAATTGTTTAAATTATGTCTTCTTTCCAACCTTTCCCAAGGTGCACAGACAGTAGATTTTATTCTTCAGAAGACACGCAATAACAGCTTAGGCATAATAGCAGGCCAGTTGGGCTCGTGGAGTGTAAAGTCCAAAGAGAGTAACTTTTGTATAGTAAATCTTTGTTTTTCTCATATAACAGAAATGATCCGAAATTTGATCTTTGTAAAGCAGCTCACACCATTATGTCGATGCACCTTGGCGAATATTTCACAACAAAGCACCATTGTGACGATTGTAGGTGTAGAGGCACCGCTGTGACACTCGCCTGTTGGCACCATTAGGTAGTTTCTGCTTTTATATCAAAGCACTCCGTACTTAAGGGAACACTTTTCGACCTGCATAAAGGTACTGGCACCTTTACAACCGTGTACCGCTACGAAAGCGCTCCAACTCAAGCAATCCGGATTTATTTAAATCACTATACTTCAAGCAGTGATTTTTTTCCTTCATCTTTTTATCAGTTGAAGAAAAACCGAAAGCGTAAATAAATGCTAAAATTAGGATAAATCGTGGAAGACATGATAATCATTTGCAAAACACGTTCGAAGAAGAAACGTAAACAAGTGACAACACCGCTCTGCTTAAACTGGTTTTATTTAATAAAAATATCATATCATATAGTTGAAGGAAAGGGAAATTTGATTTGCAGATTTCGAAGAACAGCCAGAATAAACCGTTCCCCATCTCCACGCTGAAGACCCTAACTTGATTACAAAATTTATTCCAATGGTGAATTTGAGACCGTTATTCGTTAATTTATTTATTTTGTGAAGCGAAGAATGTTTAAAGCTCTCTGCAAATTCAGTGAAGTAATTCATATGCAGCTAAAAGTTCAGCTAAAAGAAAAATTATCTATGCATTCAAAGAATTTGATTAAAATACAAATGAATACAACGACAAATGGTGATTCTCAGAATTCGTAAAATGGAAGTGAAAGATCGATAACACTTCAAAGTCGTAGTGTATGAGCTTCACGTTAACATGACCACATATATAAAAACTATTAAACTATTTTATTTTGATGCTCTATTTCTCCATTTTAAAATCATAGGGTTCATCAAAATTTTTCAGTTTCGTTTCCGCTGTTCTTTAAAACGCATTGGTTTAGTTCGAGATGGAGCTAAGTTTTTCCCCAAGCAGAACGAATTTTTATGACTATATATTACTTCGCCTTCGGAAGAATTGTGGAAGCATTTAAAGAGGTTTTCTTAAATCTTCGTGAGCCTAACAACACAATGATTTTTCACTTAGTTGCTTAATTTCGAGAAATTAGAAACCTTTACCGTAAGAAACGAACTTGCCGCTTGTTTCTTGCGAGTTTGAAACAAAATGGACAAATTCAGGTATAAAATGCTGCAGTTAAAATCAAAATGAAGTTATCGCAATCAGTGTTCTGAAGAAGTTATCGCAATCAAATCTATGTGCTGCGAAGTAATGCTCAATCAAACATTCATTAACTTGTAGCAATATCATCCATTGCACAATTGGCCGTTAGTACCCAATTTGGAATTTCCATAATTTTTTTATGTTGATACGCACGGCTTTTGGAATATAATAAAGAACCAAATCATCAAATCAGGTAGTAACAAATCAAAACCAGGTACTAACAAATTAGAAGAATTATCATAAATCAAATCAGAAGTAAGAACAATCAGGTAGTCACAAACCAACAAAATTATCAAATCAGGTAGTAACAAATCAAGTATCTCAAAACTTCATACGGCTTTTTCTTTTAGCAAAAATCTTTCTTCTTCTTTGAGAGAACATCGGCTAACGGACAAATAGTTCTGTTCCCCGTTTGGTGGATAACTCTCTGAAGAAATCATAGATACACTAATGATAAAAGATTCATCCAGACTTTCTTACAAAACGAACAACATGTTTTATTAATATAACAAAGGAAATTAACCGATAAAACATTAATTAGAATCACGATGAATTGCAATTACTGTAAGCAGCGCTCAACGTCTGCTTTCTTTCGCTGATAACACCTGCTCTGTCCCTATGTTTTTTGAATAACCAACGTTCTTTTCTTTCTGATGTTGCCATCCCGGATAACAAAATCTTTTCCTTATTCATAATGTCTGATTCCTACTAGTCCCTCCACGAGAAGCACATTCGTCACCGTAGAGACAATGCTGCTCAAAGTTCAGTGAAAGAGTCTGAAAATACAGTAAAGGAAAAAAGCAGCAACACAGCTTCTAATTCAAAACAATGAAATATAAGTGAGAGCTCTAAAATATGCAGCTCCCATCATAATGATTTAATAAACACAATACTAACATAAAAATAAATGTGAAATCATATATACATATATCATATACACACTGTCAAAAGTTAATACTACAATATTAATTTATCACTGTTGGAAGTATTTTTTAATTTACGTTGTGAAATAGGCTTTCTTTATAATTTGATTTTGCTTATGAGTTGACTGTTAATCTTGATAAGGCATCAGCATTCCCATGTGAACTGCCTTTGCGGTATGTGACAGTCATATTGTAACGTTGTAATGCTAAGGCCCAACGAGACAGTTTAGCACCATGAGGCGCACTTTGAGTCAAATAGGTGAGGGGATTGTGGTCGGACACGATCTGTACTTTGGCACCGAAAATCCAAGTGTCAAATTTTTTCAAAGCTTCGATGACGCAAAACGCTTCTCTTTCGATGGTGGACCATCGTTGTTGACAAGGAGTTAGCTTTTTGCTAAAAAATGCTATGGGCATTTCTTTGCCATGTTCATCATTTTGAGCTAAACACGCTCCAATTGCAAATGCAGATGCATCTGTATAGAGTTGAAAGGGCTTGTCTATGTCCGGAGTATGTAGGGACGGCATTTTAATCAGCTCTTCCTTAAGTTTGTTGAAAGATGCCTCTGTATTAAAGTCCCACGGAATATTATTTGGAACGCTCTTTTTCGTAAGGTTTGTCAAAGGCAAAACTATTTCAGAAAAATTTGGGATATAATCCCTATAGTAACTTGCTAACCCTAAAAGACTTCTAACTTCTTTTTTAGTGGCCGGCTTAGACAGATTCCGGATAACTTCTACTTTCTCAGGATCTGGAGAGTGAGTGCCAGAACCGATTACGTGACCCAAAAACTTTACGTGACTCTTTCCGAAATCACATTTTTCTAGATTCGCGGTTAGACCTACGTTTCTCAGGGTCTGGAACACTTGGTCAATGTGATGGAGGTGATCATCCCATGTCTCAGAAAATATTGCCACATCATCGATGTATGAACGGCAGTATTTTTTATGGTGTGCAAGTACCTTATCTATGGATTTTTGGAAGGTACTTCCGGCATTTTTCAAACCGAAGGGAAGGACTTTCCATTGGTAATGTCCAGAATGAGTGACAAATGCTGTGTACGGTTTGGCTCGTTCTTTCATCGGGATTTGCCAATACCCCTTGGTTAAATCGAGAACGGTTATGAATTTGGCTTTTCCTATCTCAAAGAGTAAATCTTTAGCAATCTTCATCGGATAAGCGTCCGGAACTGTGAAGCTATTTAAAAGCCTAAAGTCTATGCACAGTCTAACACTGCCATTCCTTTTTGCAACACATACTACGGGATGTGCCCATTCACTGTCACTGGGTTCTATAAGATCCCATTCTAGCAGTTCTTTAATTTGGCGATCAACTTCATCTTGAAGCGAAACAGGCACACGATAAGGTCTTAATCTTTTTGGACTACAGTCTGCTGTAACCTTTATGTCATGACCATCGACATTGGCTTGGCCCGGCTTGTCACTAAAAACATCAGCGTAATATTTTAATATATCAAATAGTTCCTTGCGTTGGTAATGTTTTAAATTACCTTTCAAGTTCTGTAGTTGAGTCCAGATATCTTCGGTAGATTTATTCATAGGATCCGCTGGTGCATAATGAATATCCCCAAAGTCTTGATCTTGGTCAAAAATTACTCCAACGTGATCTACACGAGCAATATAAGGTCTTAACTTATTTATGTGGAGTTCTCTTATACTTCCAGTTTCCATTTCGACTTTGGCAGAGTGTGGCCTTGTAAGTTCGATTACAGTGGCTGGTCCTTGCCAAGTATTGAGCAATTTATGCGGCGAGGATGGCATTAGCACGAGAACCTTATCCCCCACATTGAAAGTCTTTTCTTTAGAACGTAAGTTATATCTTGAAGCATATTCTTCTTGAGCTATTTTGGAGTTTGCTGACGCAATGTCATGAGCTTTTCTTAATTTTTCTAGAAGATCTTGTAGATAATTTTCAATTGAACGGGAAGCTGTAACTGGAATGCTACGTTCACCTGTCCAGATCTCTTTCAGCAAGGATAGAGGTCCTGGTGGCACTCTTCCATACACCATCTGGAAGGGAGACAGACCAGTGGTGCTATGTGGTACTTCTCTGTAGGCAAACAGGAGGTAGGGAAGATGCAAATCCCAATTTCTCCCATGTTCTTGGATGTTTTTGTTCATCATTTCTTTTAAGGTTCTATTCCAACGTTCGACAGCACCCATACTCTCTGGATGTCCTGGCGTGGAGAATCGTGGAGATACACCAAGAAGATCTTCAAAAGCTCGGGTGAGTTTGGCTGTGAAATTAGTTCCCTGGTCGGAACAAATCATTTTGGGAAACCCAGTTTGAGCAAAAATCCTCATCAAAACGTTGCAGGTTGTTTTCGCACTTATCTCTTTAACGGGAGTGGCTTCCGCCCATCTGGTGCATAGGTCGACCGCACATATTACAAACCGATGGCCTCTTCCGGATGGAGGTTCTAATGGTCCGATACAATCCACGCTCCATACTTCGAAGGGTGTTTCTGGTCTAACGATAGGTTGAATTGGAATTCTATCTTTATATGTAATTGTCCTTCTCAACTGGCATTCTTTACAACTTTCACAGAATTTTTTAACATCTTGCTTAATAGTAGGCCAAAAGAATGAGTACTTGATTCGTTGAATTGTCTTTTTCTCACCGAGGTGTCCAGCAAGAGGGATCTCATGTGCGATTCTCAGAACTTCTTTTCTTTTTTCTAAAGGCAACACAACTTGCTTTATGTTTTCACCACAGATATATTCAGAGTGAAATAATACGCCATTGTCAAAAGCATATGAATTCTCATTCTTATTTGCCCATTCAAAACACTTTTTCAAAGTCTCGTCTTGTTCTTGAAGTGTTCTAAATTCTAGTCTTGTTTTGCTTTCTGTTTCCACAGTTTCTATGTCTCCTTTGGAAATCTGATTGACAACAGCTAAATTTGAAATAATGTCTTCAGTTGGTGAGGGTCCGTCATCTGATTCTTCACATTCCGAGGAAGATGTAACCCACTGACGGTTGCTGTGACACAGTTCAATATTTTCGCAGAGCGTTTCATAAGCTGAAGAACTCAGTAACAAGTCGGTAACTAGCTTTCTCGAAACAGCACAGGTAATGGACACTCTACCATGAAGATCATCGTCAATTTTCATCTGGAAAATTTTCAAAGGAGTAATTTCATTCTCACCAAAAGCAGAAGATATCTCTATTTTACTTTCGCCTTCGCAAGGTATGCCATCGACCAGGTTCTCACGGACTACTGAAATTTGTGCTCCCGTGTCTACGATTCCATTTAGAATAACATCTCCGCATTTAACCTTGACAAGTTTCAAATCATCTATGTTGCTAGATACGTCCACGGATTTTGAGACGGGGATAGATATCTTGGCAGTTAGTACTTCCAGTTTTTCCTTTTCTGCGAGAGCTGTCTGTGTTTGGATTAAATTGCCTTGCGCTGTTGCAGGAGTATTTTTTGGTAGCCGATTTTTGGTGCAGAATTTAGACGTATGACCCTCTTTCCCACAATTATAGCAAGTCAATTTGGAAATTTGTTTTTGTGGCTCGTCATTCTTACGGGAAGGGTTTACTCTTGGCGTGTTCTGAACGGAGAACGATTTGTTTTTGGAAGTCCTTTCTGGAAGTGGTGAATGAGGTCGCCACTTTTCATGAGTTTTGTCTTTCGATGGGCTGCCCCCAGTCTTTTTTGAAGCATTACGAACACTGTCGTATTCGTCAAGTTTATCTGCTAATTTGGTCGGGGAAACGAACTTCAACCAATCGTCAAGAAAATGGTCCCTTACTTCATGAGGCACTCTTTTCTTAATTTGGTCTGTGATAATGAGGTCTTTCAAACCGGCAAAGTCTGTGATTTCAAGCCCACTGATCCATTCTTCAAAATAACTTGTAATGTCGTAGCAAAAATCTTTCCAGGATTTTTCAGTGTTCTTTTGGTGCATCACAAACTTTTTCCTAAAGCTCTCAGGATTTAATTTAAACCTCTTCAATAAAATGGCCCTAATGTACTCATAATCCTCAAATTTTTCTTCAGATTCTTTACCAATTAGTTGAATAATTTCAGATGGCATTAAAGTCAATAAACATGATACCCAGTCTTTAGGATCAATCTTTGCTCTTTTAGCTTGTCTTTCAAATAAGGATAAATAAATCATGATATCGTCGTCTTTTAACTTGAATTTAGGAATAAGCTTAATTAAATCGAAATTGCGTTGTCCAATTTCATTTATCGGTGTAGTTTGTGTTAGACGAGCACGAGATTCAATTTCGAGTTTTCTCAATTCAAATTCCATTTGCTCTCTTTTCTGCTGTGCTTCTAATTCTTCCTTTCTCCGCTTTTCTTCTATTTCTTCTTTCCTTCTCTGTTCCTCAACCCGTTCTTTCCTGCGCAATTCTTCTATTTCTTCTTTTCTTTTCCTCTCTTCAACAATCGTGAAAAATATTTCTTTAGTAAATTCTTCATCGTATGTCTCACTTTGAACTATTTTATTTCTTATTGCTAAAATTTTCATACTTGGATCCACTTGAATCTCTAATTCAGAAGCTAACACTAACAAATCCTCCTTTTTTCCACGTCCCATAAAAGCCATGGTTTGATTTTGAATAAACCTCACTCTTTAACAGAAATTTAATAAAGAAAACCTAATTTCTTATTAATACTTCCTTAAATTTACCCCTAACTTTAGTTAAAGTAACTTAGTAAACTTTCTAATTGAGGTTTCTTATAACTAAATTATTTAATTTCACTAAATTTTTAAATTGATAATATCTTCCTTTAAATACACTTTAAATAGTGAATCATTTATGCGAAAACCAATTCAGCAATACAAAATAAGATATCACAAATAATCAAAATAAAATAAGCAACCACAGTTTCATAACACATAGATATTTTTTTTTCCCCACGAGTATTTATATCTCGTAACTTTCGTTTACAATAAAAAGCATTTTCTTCAAAAAGAACAATCAATAAATTATTGCAGCTGTCACTTACATTGGAGAGCAAACAACAACAAAAAAAAAATCGTTATGTGCGACTTTAAAACAGCTGGCTTGATGCCAAATACCGTTAACTGACGTTATTCAATCAGTTGACTCTTACTTTTAGATAAAGCAACCCCTTTTTTATGAATGTTATTATTTTTATTTTGTTTGATTCAAATAGTAATTTAGCTCATATAAATATATATTCTGCACAGTATTTTACCATTCGTAAACAGAATATACAATTATGCACTGGCGTACGTTAGAATATCGAAATCAAAAGTTTAATACGGTACTTTTATTTTCACATATAATGCACAATAAATTCAATTATACCAGAATAATTTTCAATTATTTAGCTCATATAAATATATGTTCAACACAATATTTACCATTCGTAAACAGAATATAAAATTATGCACTGGCGTACGTTAGAATATCGAAATCAAAAGTTTAATACGGTACTTTTATTTTCACATATAATGCACAATAAATTTGATTATACCAGAATAATTTTCAATTATTTAGCTCATATAAATATATGTTCAACACAATATTTACCATTCGTAAACAGAATATAAAATTATGCACTGGCGTGCGTTAGAATATCGAAATCAAAAGTTTAATACGGTACTTTTATTTTCACATATAATGCACAATAAATTCAATTATATTAGAATAATTTTCCAATTATCTGGGACGAAAATCGAAACAGAATCAACTTCATAATAACTTTATTTAGAATGTGTTATTCACTTACTCTGACGAGTAAAACGAAAGTACTTAGAACACTGGCGTATTCCTTACTTTGACAAGTAAAACGAAATTACTTTCAAATACTGACGTATTTATTACTTTGGCAAGTAACCAAAACTAATATTCCATGACGGAAAGCAATAATTCCATTCTAGTAATTCTGAACTAATTTTCGCCCAAATAATTATTATCGCTTAAATACGTGGGAGCATGCATTTACAAAATAAATAGAGCTCTCACCTGCTTTATGATAGTTCGATCCTACCGGCTGCGCCAGTAAAAATCTTTCTTCTTCTTTGAGAGAACATCGGCTAACGGACAAATAGTTCTGTTCCCCGTTTGGTGGATAACTCTCCGAAGAAATCATAGATACACTAATGATAAAAGATTCATCCAGACTTTCTTACAAAACGAACAACATGTTTTATTAATATAACAAAGGAAATTAACCGATAAAACATTAATTAGAATCACGATGAATTGCAATTACTGTAAGCAGCGCTCAACGTCTGCTTTCTTTCGCTGATAACACCTGCTCTGTCCCTATGTTTTTTGAATAACCAACGTTCTTTTCTTTCTGATGTTGCCATCCCGGATAACAAAATCTTTTCCTTATTCATAATGGCTGATTCCTACTCTTTTCAACTAAGATTTATTCGAGTTTCTATTAAAAGTAGTACAAAATTGCTGATTCTTTATAAATATTTTAACTAATATTCAAACTTAGTCGTCATTAGGAGGACTTATTTGAAACATTCTAATTTGAACAATAGCGATAATCTTCCTGATTATAAAACTGCCGTGATTTTTTACTTGAAACCTACACAGATTTTTCAGTCATGGTGACATTCATATTGACTTAACCCCAGTCTTAAAACTAGAACCATTACAGTTTTAGATACTTGTCGTTTTCTAGAAACCACTATGCTCGTCAAGTTTAAGTTATCCAAAGCGCTTGTCAAGTTTAGATTACCGTGCAGTTTAAGAAAACAGTTTTTTTAAACAATAGAATTTTAAAGGAAATGCAAGGAAAATTAGAAGTTACTTTAATTCATTTCAAAAATACAAATTCCTACTAAAAAAAAAAGATGTTATTTATTTTAAAAGTGTTTAAATCAGCAATAGCAGCTTGCCGTTGTTAAGGATGGGATTATTGAAGCAGCGAATTAATTACAGATTCAAAAGTCTTTCTTTTGCTACTGTATCTCCATATGGCTTCTACGGTGGTATTTAATTTCATATCATACCCGTCTTTACACTGGTAGTTCGGTCCGAGGTTCGAATCCCGCGAACGGGCTGGCTGCATGGGCGTTTTCGTGGTTTTCCCCATGTGTAACGTGTATACGAGCCAGTTTCCCTTAGAAAGTCCTCCACGAAGGCATCCCTCCCTTTAGGCAGATAGCCCTCGTGGCCTTTGCCATAATTGAATTGAATAACCCATACCCGTCTTTATAAATTCAGATGGAGGGATACCGCTTTTGTGGGAAAATGCAAAAGCCTGATTTTTCACTTGATGATAAATTGAAAATTTCCATCATTTTGAATTCGAAATATGGATTTCACATTTCTCATTATTTGACATATGTTAAGGCTTTTAGTTTGGTATTAAACTCCCCCAAACTTGAAGATTGATTGTAGCCGTAGGTCAACAAGTTCCCAATTAAATTTACGAATTTAAAATCAAATTTACATAATAAAATTCTAAAAAGAACATACAGATTATCCCTTCTACCGTGAAAGTTGGTTACCGTTCAAATTATGAAAATTGGTGAAGATCCCGGCAACTATTCTTTCCGAATTCTGAAGAAACGGACGCCTGTTTGTTTAATAAAGAATCAGTATTTGACCAGTTTCATTTTTGAGCTTCTTGAAAAAGCTTTCGTCAGTTTCTACTATTATGTTAGGCCCTTCAATTTTACCGGAAGATTTGCTTAGAAGGCTATGAGTACAAGCTTTGCCCAGGTGATTGACTCTTCCAATCTATTACTGCTTTGCCGGCATATGTAGCTGATAACATCGATACTAATATTATTCAATGGTCTTAATCTCTCAGCCCTCTGTGAGCAGTGGGCTTGTTATTTGAGAAAACTAATTTAACACAATGCTTCATATTAATTAATGCAAATATAATGGATTAATATACAGGTGTTCAATGTAAAAGTGAACCTCGTGCATAAGGATGCATAATTTTATTCATATTTTTATGAGTGGTTTTCTGATTCCTATATTGTTCCGTTACTTGTAAGAGGTTGGTAAACCAGTTTCGTCTAACAACCACTTACATATGATTTATTAATACTAATGTAGCATGAATTCTTCAAAAGTAGAAAGGAATATTATTTGCAGAGTGTAGAATTGGAATACAGTCAGCAGCAAAATCAACCAAGAAGATAACTGAGAAAACTTTTTCTTGGCGATACAAGTATATTTAAATATTATGGTCACCGAAACAGCCAGCTTTTGTTTGAGGGGATGTTAAAATAAACTGTGGTCATAAGTAATAAATTCACATTTGTAAAATTCAAACTGAATATTACTATTGCCATACACACTACAGATAAGGGATACATCTCTCTAATGCACTGTATTTATTTTTCTACACCTTTCCTCATGTTTCTTGCAAGCAGTGAAGCTTTTCCTAAAGCATGTATGGTAAACAAGAATGGATCTTGTGAATGCTTCGCTTTTAACCTGAACATTCTCTACATGCTTGCAAATCTAAAATAAATTCTTCTGCATCGGATTAGGATTTATTACGGTAAAGCGCACAAGAGGCTATCTAAAAGGACCGATTACTTTATGGGCGACTTCCTGCTTTGATTACGGCAAAGTGCGAAGGGTACCTGCCGTAAGGAAGGGATGACCTTTCGTAGAGGACTTTCGGTAGGAAAGTAGTTTGTATTTATGTCACACATTTAGAAAAACCTAAAAAAAAGCCCATGCAGTCAGCCGATTAGCCAGGATTTAAATCTGGTCCCAGTTTATCATTTTTTGAGCTATCTTAATGACTCGAATGTTTGCAAATTTCTACACAGTATACTATGGGAAGGGGACTCATATTCTGGTTAGTTTTGCAAGTCTCTGAAACTTGCTGGATGTAGAGCTTTTGTAAGAAATGAGTTTACTACGAAGAAAATGAATAGCAGAATAAAAGTGCACGCTGAAAGGACATATTGAGTGTACAAATAAGTTCTGAGCGATTTTTTTTGTGTGTATGTGTGTGTGGAATTTTGAAGCCTTATTCAGAGAAACTGGAAGAATGTATTTTATTTCAAAGTAATCGCCGTCGTTAGCTACTACTTTTCCCAATCTTTCAAGTTAGCATAACGGATTTCGCGTTTAAAAAAATTCCTCGTCTTTTGAGGCGATCCAAAAGCCGAGCCAATTTTTGACGTCTTCGTATGAAGCGAAGTGCTGCTCGATTAAGTCACGAGCCATGGCCCTGGAACAAGTGGAAGTCGGAAGGAACAATGTCTGGTGAACAGGGCGGGTGGATTCCCATTGAAGCGCCTCCAGAGTTTCCTTGACGACTTTTGCAGCATGTGGATGAGCGTTGTCGTACTGGAAAATCACTTTGTCATATCTTTTGGGATATTGGAGGGGTTTGAGCTTTAATGCTTGGCTCAGTTGCATCACCTGTTTTTGTAGCATTCCCCAGTGAGGGTTTCGTAACGTTGGATTGGCTCATAATAGATCACTCCTAGCTGATCCCACCAGATGCACAGCATTAGCTTCTTGCCATGAATATTCGCTTTGGCTGTTCACGTTGATGCATGGCCAGGCTTACCTAGTACGATTTTCGGCGCTTTGGGTTGTCGTAGTAGATCCATTTTTCTTCCTCCGTCACGATTCAATGCAAAAACTTCTTCCGATTTTGCCTTTGTTCGCACGTGACGGCGTTCAACGTCTGTTGGCTTGAGTTCATATGGAACACATTTTCCTTGTTTTTGCACCATACCCATAGCCTTGCGACGCTCTGAAAACACTTGTTCAGTCACTCTCAAGGTTTTGACGAGCTCCTCTTGAGTTTGGTATGAATCTTGGTCCAATAACCCCTCCAACATAGCATCTTCAAACACTACTGGTCACATGTTTTGACTGGAGCATGTTCCTCATATACTTCACACAGCAATCGATATTCATCAGCTGCACTTTCCTTCAAATTAAGTCAAAAAAAGAAGGGCTTCCCACAAATTTTGTTTTGCTGATACAAAGGTTGACATGGGTTGAGAACAAAGAAAGTTTGTTGTTTACGCTTCAGCAAAATGAAACAGACTGAATTTTAGACGGAAATGATGCTTTAACGTGAATATAGTTACAAGATTGTCCCATAGGATTTAATACTAGTAACGCCATGTTATGTAAATCCCTCAAAACTTATTTGTACATCCACTAGTAAATTGAGTTTGCCTTTCAAATTGTGATGAAAAAGCAGAGCATTTTGCATGGGTAAGTAATTGAGTCATTCTGTGGTTTCGAAAACATAACGTAATAAACAGGGTACCATATTATCCAGCCAATGGCTGAAAGAGATTTGATTCTACTTACATCATAAGACTCATTGCGGAATAATTTAAAGAGATCATGCCATTGTTGTAATTAGCACAAATCATATTTTCAGTTACTCGCTCTACACATGCACTGCGTTGAAGGATAAATTCACAATAATACCTCATATATAATCACATAATTATAATATTACTAATCTAATTTAATCAGTGAATGTCAACAAGAATTCTCTCTGTCATTGCACGTGAAACGTGTGGAACAACAGATCTCTAATACTTATCCCCAATACACTTGGCATCGAGTCGGAAAATTCGCTCACCTAATGCATATGCAAAATTAGCTTACCTAATGCATATGCAAAATTAGCTTTTCAAGTAATATTTAAAAGGTAATGTTTTGTAGTATTTGGCCTGTGTTAACATGAAAACACGATGGTTAATCAATATGTGATTAACTGAATTTACTCTAAACACGATTATCATTGCTAAGCTGCTGGGAGAGAAAGCCTGCTGCTCGTTAAATTGGATGGCAAATCAGTATGCAAGATGTTTAAAAAACATATAAGTACTAAGTGAGTTTCAAAAGGTTTCCTCTAAGGCACGATTTCCATTTAAGAAATGAGACATATATATATATATATATATATATATATATATATATATATATATAGGTACAGATACAATTTGCGCGGTCCCTGAAACTGTAATTTCATTTTTAGAACTCCTACCATCCTCAGTAAAACGAATGCTAAAATCACATTGAAAATATGTCAATGCTGCGCGCACTTGATATGAAAGCAAAAACATTATTTCATATTTTAAGTAACAATAATAACATAAAAGACACTAGTTAATTCATTACTTTGATGTTTAATTTTTGATCCAAGTAGCATTTAATATTCTTCCAAATTTTTATTTTGATTTGAACACATCTTAAAGACAACCAGGGACAGATAAGTTGGTCTGACTGGGGCAGCCAACTTGTGTGAAGATGCCGACACCTTTTTAAATGTTTAGACACAAAAGCACACAAGAGACGCACACACAACTAAGACACAAGGGTACCTAGCAGAACATTACAAGTATGCTTGCATCCTTTCGAAAATCATTTTATATAATTAACAATCCAACCTTTATCAAGATGCCGGAACGCTCATGCGAAAGTATTTTTCCTTAATGATTAGTTGCCGACTTGCGTAAAGGAACATGAAAATACTCCATTTTTATTCTATGGAGCAAAGAATTAAATCCATCGGTTGTGATTTCGCAACGAGCTGACGACGAGTTTGAAATGTTTGCCGTTATTTCCTTTCAGTTTTTTTTTTTTTTTTGGAGTATTATGAAACCTTTATTTTCCGATGAGTTTACTTTTTTGGTGAGGAACGGGGATGGATCCTGCGATTATGATTAATGTTTCGTCCGTTCTTAAACTATTGAGATCAGATGATAGGCTGACCTATAGCCCATATGAAACTTCGGGAAATTTCCCAATGGCTCCTTACGCCCCTCAGAGCAATAGAAATAAGATAATCTTCCGATTACGACAGGCATGGGGTTTCCTTCAATAAAAATTTCGGAAATTTTAATTTGTCTACATACTCAAGGAACGAGCTTGGCATATTATCGACAATGAGCTTCAGTGATACATATTATCCACAATCGAAAAGGTATCTTTCTTGTACGTTTACTCTTTGCTGATATGTCATTTGTTAAAATTCATATGAGCCGTATTCAAGCATTAAAAGATAGCTTTGTATATTACGTTTCTAATGCATATTTCAGTGCGATAAATTTTACATTAGAAATACATGAACTTAGATAGAATGGTTTCAGAGTATCATTGAATGAAACCCTAAAATTCGATTTGTATTTAACTATTATTTCAGCTTGATATGGTCCCTTAATCATCATCATTTTCTTCCCGTGAAAATAGTTATGTCACATAATTTTAAAAATTTCTTTTGAGTGTCCGTTTTGTATATACTGAACCAGACTTTTCTCTTCCTCTTAAAGGATCTAAAGATAAAAAGTAAAGCAACCCATTTACAGTGGACGATATTTAAAGTGGATCAACATAAAATCGCGTTTCGAGACTTTAAAAACATAAAAAAGCGAAAATGTCATAACTGGACTAGAGAAATTAGGATACGTCAAAATATTTCCAGGTAAAATCCACTTTTAAGCTACTAATCTATTCTATCTACACGTAGTTAGACAATTTTTAATAGATCTGGCAGATAATTTCACTACAGTCGTAAATGTCCATTACATCTCTGAGTTGTGATGGTCTAAAATCACTTATATGGAAGCTACATATAAGCCGACTGCATCGTCAAAGGAAAAATTAAACGCAGGTCTTGTTTTGTAGCCTTTAAATCTTTCTGTGTATAGTGTCTTGGTTAGAACATTGCAATTAAAACAGAAATCTGCTTGATTAGGGCTATTTTTGGAATAATCATGAACATTAGTTTCTGTTTGGGCTTTTCAAGTTCATTGACTGAAACGTTCATGATTGTTGTTTGCTCCCATACCCTGAATAATATGCACGTGTATAAGTATATGTATATTGTTATTGATTTAAATGTATATAAATATATAAGGTATTTTCTCCCTCCATTCCACATGCCATCGTAGTGCAACAGCAGCCCACTCGGCGAGTATTCGAGAGGTCCAGGTTTGACTCCCGGCGAGGACATTGCTCATTTTTCATGTGTCCTGCTTCGAAATAACCTAATAACTCTACAGTGGCGCCCGAACTACAAAGGTAGTGAATGATGATTCGTCACTACCAAGATTTGGTGACTGGGTCCTCTAATCCCCAGTCGCCTTTTAAAAAGGAGAGTATATAAGGTATTTTCTCCCTACTTTCCACGCGCCTTCTTAGTGTAACAGTAGTACACTCGTCGCGTATTCTAGAAGTCCAGGTTCGAGTGCCGGTGAGAGCAATGCCCATTTTTCATGTCTCCCGCTTCGAAATAACTTAATGACTCTAAAAATTGAAATTCAAATTGTTCTCTAAAAATTAAAATTGTTAACAATAGTTCAAGCTTAGTATCTTGTTTCTTAATTGCTGAGTATTTTTTTTTCAGTATGAGTATTTATTAAGCTAAAATAAATGTATAGGTAATTAATGCACAAAAAGCAAAAGAAACATACCTCTAAACTTTGAACTTTGTACTTTATAATATTCTTTAAGCATACTTATATTATCTGATACTTTATTATATGTTTATTTCTAATATGCTTTAAAATATTACTCGTACATGAAAATTGTTTGTACAATAAACACATCCGGTCTGTGTTCAGTCCATCATTAATAACTGAAATACAAAGTAAGGAATCAAAATTTTTAAAATAAACTAATAAAATATAAATATTTGTAATTATTATTTTAAACAAATATATGCTGCACAACAAATCATTTAAACAAACTATTTTATTGATAATAAAATGGCGTATAGATATTACAAGAACAGAATTGGATTAAGCAACTAAGCAAAATAAGCACATACTTAGGGCATCGAGGAAAGCGGGCACCGTAAAAAGCTGCTTAGGGACTCGAGGAAAGGGGACAGACATCATAAAAATTTCTCATTCCTCTTTTTACCACGGAATGTATGCAGCAACTAAATTAAAACGGAGAGAAGGGGATTGGGAGAAAAGCAGGTGTGTAAAAATTGCCAAAATATTTTAAGTGTTACGGCCTCTAAAAGTCTTAATTCAGCTCTACGTAAAATACTACGAAGTTCTAAATACTTTAGCCAAGAGAATTCATGTAATTTTTATGCTCCAGCTGAAAAAAAACATAAAAATGCTCAGGCTATTTCCATGTTCCACAGGAAATTTAGGAGAATTTATGAAACAACTGAAGGTTTATCAGAATTAGGATAGTGGCAAAGTCCATGTAACAGAAAAGGCAACACTTGCAAATGACATTTTGTGAACCTGCTTATGACTCTAATGCAGCTAGTAACTAAAACCACTGATAAACAGAAGTTTCTACAGTGAGGTTCTTCATAAGATGCATGTCGCCATTTTAAATTAATGTTTAAAAAACATATTCCCACTTTTAAACAATAATTTTTAACATCATTTTAATGAGATGATTGCAGCCCACAACTACTTATTTTAACGCATATTTGCTTTTAAATAACATTTTCTGTAACTGTTGCCTTCGTGAATAATGCTTAGATTTATTAGCAAAATCATACCCAACTTTGAATACATTTCAGTCACATTTTTAATAATAATAATTTTTTAACAGTTCTTGAGGGCCAATATCCTGTATTACAAGAGTTAGCACTCATTTTAATGCTCGTGTAATTCAATAGCATCAGTATCAGAATGTTAAAACAGTATCACTTCCAAATTTTTCTGATTTATGAACGTTTATTCAAGCAAACTTTTAAATAAATTATTATCATATAAACCATTTGTAATTTTTAAAATTTATTCGACAAAGACATCAAAGTTATGTCCGCTAATTTGTTGTATTGATACTTTCGGATCGCAAATTAAATTTCCAAACTTATTGTGTGTGTGTGTTTTTTTTTACATCCTTGTAAGAAGTAAACCAAGTATTGTAATCACGAAAAATTCCGGGTATCATATTTCAACGAAAATATCCATTTTGACCGCCATCAAATGCAATTTAACCATGTTTTTGCTTGACATGTCTACGTAAGGGCAGAATAAAGGACTCTTTTTCCCCAAACGAATTATAAAACTGATTTAAAATGGTTTCATAAGAGATTTTTTTCGTGACTTCTCTACGTACATATGTATGTATGTTCTCGCATAACTATGTATATATATATATATACACCCACTTTGTTATTCAAATCAATGAGCTCAGTTTTTTTAATTCTTATATGTTGGTAAATTGTACATTTTTTTTACTTTAAAAAATGATTGAATATGTTATTTTTATCTTCCAGTTAATGTTTTTATCCCTTTAGCTAATCTGCGTGCAATAGTTGTAGAATTATCAATAATTTAAAAGTTGTTTAAGTGCGGCGGCTAAGCCTAATTTTCTTTACAATAGCTGCTATATTTGTTTACATTTGAAACTTGGCAGAATAGTGAATTAAGTCCTTCTGCGTCTTCAGTGTCTTTTTGCCGAGTGGGACCAAAAGGAAAGTTTTGTGCACCGAAAAATCTGCCTTCTTGCCTTCTGGCAAAATTGCTTGTTTTTACTTAGAAACTGTAATTTTAATTGCAAAAATTGTTTTATTTTAATTGTTTTAACTGTATTTAGTGCTTTATGTTTTTCTGTCTCTTTCAATTTTTAATGAAGATATTTTGAGTTTTTATGTATTTTTGTCTTGCTACGAACTGATAACTGAATTAGTTGAATGAAAATTATATCTCTAATGAAATTCGAGGAAATAAGTTTAAATGAAATGCAGGAAAAAATGCGTATAATTTAATATTGCATACAAGGAAGTCATGTAGTGTATACATCAGATTTTTATAATTTCGAAATAAGAACTATTTTAAGATTTCCCGTAACTTTTTTTACTTTGATGTGATGTAGTTTGGAAACAAGTTAACTCTCTAAACCTTAATAATACAAGCCTAAATTTTAAATATGTTCTTCTCAAGAGTAATATCAACCACGTTAATTGATTACATATGTATACTAATAACACTGGTAACACTTTACTTTTGTAATTATAATTGCAAGAAAACATATACTACAAATACATACAGAAAATTAACTTTTTAAATCATCTAAATCTATGACAAAATTATATAATTCCTTTGCGTATACTTACATTCAGTTTAATGTAATTCTCAATAAAAGGCAAACATGTTCATGTATCACTGGAATTACAAGAGACTGCTCGGTGAACACCAGATCTAGGTATTTTCTTACGAGTTTTATTTGTTTGCTGATGATGAACAACGAAATCCTTTTGAGGAAATTAAAAACCAGATAATCGGTAACAAAATAATTGTCATTACATCACAAAATTAACAATTCTTTCTTTAAATACTATTCAGGTCTCTTCTGATACCTTAAATGTTGGGCGAAGCTTTCTTTCTGGTGGTAAAATAAACATCCTGGTTATTTTGTCGTCAACCAAGAAATAAACTGACGCCAAATGTGATGCGCCAAGGTATCCAGGAAACAGAGTGGAGCTTCCTTTCATTTAACGCAGGCCTTTCATTTCTGACTATTATACAGAAAGTTGAAAAAAGGAACTTGAAAGCGAATATTTGTTCACTTGAGTACGGCGAAGCGGATTATCTATCTAAGGAGCAGGATGTCTTAGTTAAGGGCCTTCTATGGAAAGCTGTCTCGTATTTTATATACAAAGAGAAAAGCATGATAACACCCACAGAGCTAACCCATTTCTCGAGATTTGAAACCAAGTCGAACTGCTGGTATTCAACAGTCTCATCGAATCAACCAGTTTGTTAGACCACAAATCTATTTAAATAAACAGGAAGGCTCTTGATATTATCAATATATACAGGTATTTTAAATATACTTACATCTTTTCCCAGCTGTTGACCGAGTCCGTATTCTACGA
The DNA here is from genome assembly GCA_000611955.2 of Stegodyphus mimosarum. Lineage (NCBI taxonomy): Eukaryota > Metazoa > Arthropoda > Arachnida > Araneae > Eresidae > Stegodyphus > Stegodyphus mimosarum. Next base: position 582,679 of record KK112619.1, on the reverse strand, counting down.
AAATAATCTGTGTAACACCATAAATCATCCTACTAGAATTAAACATTTTGGATGAAGAGCTAATGTAGGTGAGAATTTTTAAATTCATTATGGCAAACTACAAGACGGCTATCTGCCGGAAAGGGGTAATGCCTTTGTGAAGGTTTCCCCAAGGGAAACCGAACTGGCTGGCTACACCTGCCATGAAACCGCCCTTCCAGACAGCCAATATTACTAATGCTCAATATTGTTAATCAGCTGTTGGTGAAGCCTAATTCGTGCTATCGGCGAATTTGATAGATTACGCAATACAATATTTATTTTCATAAATATCCTTCTAAAAGTGGTACATATCTTTTATTAGAAGCCTAATATCTAAAAATCGTATTAAGAATGTAGCAATCTCGTTTAGTCATTGAAACAAAGATTCCACATTTCGCATCTGAACACTAAACATGTTTTCAGTATAATCTTTAAAGTACTTTCCCATAAACCAAATGATCTATGGTTGGAGGTTAACCGACAGAAACTTTGGCGTTCACATTCTCGCAGTAGATTTTGTCACCACATCAAATTATCACAGAAAATCTGCATAGCAATCACTGCAAGAGAACTCATCAATTATCCATTAGCTTTCAAGTTAAAGGAAAACATACTTACTTAGTTTTACTTCAAAGTAAAAATCCATATTATTTATACATATATATTTCTTCCTGAAAACCTTTAATGTTGAAGCTGACATATATGAAGCTTCTTCTAAGAAGCGTCCCCTCGCATTAAGAGATATATCAAATAATATTGTAAAATATTTTTACCCTTGCGGCTGAGGGCATAATTACATAATTTGGGCATAATAAATGTACCTGTGAAGGAGCATAAATTATGTAGTTATGTCATGAGCCACGATGGCAACAGTATCTTATATAATGATATTTGATGTCTCGCTTAATGCTAGATATGCAGGGATGCAACTCAGTACCACTTAACCTTTTGGGAGAATGGTGATGCTTGTCTCCTATCAACTATAGCATGAGAATTTAGAATGGAACCAGCGCCTACATGAATAAATTCAAGGTTATTTCTTGCAAAAATGCTTTTTGATAAGAAAACTCATCTCATGTATGCGGCCCGTTGTATTTGACTGGCATACTAATAGATATCTTAATGTTATCAGTTGCAAATTCGGAATTCACTTTTAAAATCAAGAATTCGATTTGATTCTTCTTCCAAAATTACGTTTTATAAGTTTTGTTCTGAAATGTTTTTATTGATTTAAACCTAAATGATTCGCCTCTTCTTTTATGTGAATGTGTATTCCAAAACTGCTACTTCACATTATACAATAAACACTTTTGTCTCTTTTCAGATACGAGAAATTTCAGGTGCCCTGGAAAGCAGCACCTGTAGGACCATATAATGTGAGATTTTGACTCCTGCTTGATTTGAACGTAACATAGGAAGAAGGTGTCATCTCAATACAACTATGGATATCCCAGTCACGATTGAAACAGGAGATTTAACAACTACTTACCCAGATGACGATGTCACGGGGTACAACTACAGTGGAAATTACAGCGACGAATACTGGCTCCCAGATGCGGAAGACCTGCATATTCTGATGAATGTCACTAGGGACGTACCACTGAAATATGCCATGCCACTTTTTGGGTACATCATGCCTTTCCTCCTTCTTGTCACCATCATCGCCAACACGCTCATCGTGGTCGTCCTCGCTCAAAGACACATGAGGACGCCGACCAACCTGGTGCTCTTGGCCATGGCCATTTCAGATCTTTTGACTCTCCTCTTCCCAGCTCCTTGGTATTTTTATATGTATACCCTGAACCACCACTCGGATCTCCTGTTTCCACCCTCGACGTGCTACGCCTACCACAGTATGATTGAGGCTGTACCAGCTTTCTTTCACACTGCCTCCATATGGCTTACCCTTTTACTTGCTGTTCAGAGGTATATCTATGTATGCCATCCTACTACTGCGAGAACCTGCTGCACAGTGCCGAAAGTATGGAGAGCCATGGCTTGGGTCTACGTTCTCGCCTTCGTGCATCAGTCAACTCGTTTTTTCGACAGAGTCTTTGAAGCTGTGCGTTTCCGTTGGAGAGGTGGTATCCACGAGGGCTGCATTTTCATGACAGCCCAGTGGGTAACGGACACCATCACTGAAAATATCTACTACACAATGTATTACGGGTTTCGAATACTCTTCGTGCACGTTGGCCCTTGCCTAGCACTGGTCATTTTTAACGTGTTGTTGTTCTGGGCATTGCGAAAAGCTCAGCTCAAGCGGCAAAAATTGTTCAAAGAAAACCGTAAAAGTGAGTGCAAGAAGTTGCGAGACAGCAACTGCACCACTCTGATGCTGATCGTGGTGGTGACTGTTTTTCTCGCCGTTGAGATCCCACTGGCTGTGACCACTCTCTTACACGTGATGCAGAACGCACTGGATTTGCATATAGCAGACTATGATGACCTCAATTCGACTATCTTGTTCACCAATTTTTTCATAATGCTGAGTTATCCAGTCAATTTTGCTATTTACTGTGGTATGAGTCGCCAGTTCAGAGAAACCTTCAAAGATCTCTTCTTGCAAGGTAAAATAGCGAGTGGCCGAGAAGGCTCTTCCCGATATTCGCTAGTAAACGGACCTCGTACATCCACTAACGAAACTATTTTGTAGAAGGAGTCAAATGAAATTGCATGGGTTCACGTGCTAGAAAAGCATCGCTCAATACTGTCTGTCGACGAATAGAGCGAACATGAGCACAAAACGTGCTTGCTTCTATCCGATTTATTTAAGAGACACAATCGGATGCGTGAAAGAAAACCAATTTATGTTTTTATTTCTTAAATCTCTTCAAGAAATCAGAGATCATATAATGAGTAATCACAGGTTAAATATAACCCAGAAAGTAGAGGCTAAAGATACGAAAAGGTCTTTTTAACATCCTACTTACTCCTACTTTGCGGAAATTTTTCTACTTGACATTTTTTTATGGACCAGTCAAAACATTCTGACACAGTGCCAAACAGGATCGCCCTATTCGTGATCAGACAGTAGTTCAGATGCACTTCAAGAAATGAAAATGACTTCAGATAATATACTCGTATTTTTCAACGTTACGTCTGTTGAAGAGTTCAAATGCTTACTTAAGCCCGTAAAGTGGTTGATTTTGCTTCTCGAATCAAATCGAAAAACTGTTGCAAAGGTATTTTTATCTGAAGGAAAATTGGGAAGGAAACATAAGACTTTTAAGAACGTTTTGCTTATGTCTTTAAAAGAACAAGACCACAATGACGAACACATGTTAAAAATGCTACTAATATTTGTTTTGTTATGTACTTACATATATAAATATAAATATATGGCACGTTTCAAAAGGATTGCATCGCTGAATAGCTCTTGAATGATTGTCGTTCTAGTTTAAAAAAAAAAACACATAAAAGAGACTTTTAAACGACGAGAATTTCGGTCACATAACACATTTCTGAAAACATCCGGAACTTAATTTTTACGGGTTGACAATAAAAAGCAGTTCAATAAAAAATGACTCTGGTAGCTCAATTAGTCAAACAAAATAAAAGCCCTTAGCCATGTAATCAAAATTATATAAATTTAAATTTTTAGCTGATATTTGGGAACGTACAAAAGCACATTTTCGGACATAAACTTCTAAAAAAGGCTTTATACTTATAAATACGTAATAGTAAAAGGGTGGGTTTCGAATTACCTATTATAGTAATATTAAGCATTCTCGAATGTTCCACTGTAGAAGTTCAATTAAAGCCATGAAACCGACATTTGAGCTGTTTGTTCCATAGGATGAAAATGGTATCATATAATTTTAACAGCTTTCCAAAGACGAGCTTTATATATCACAAAATTTGAAAAGTGCTTAGTATTTTAATATTCTAAAATTAAAATATGACCCAGACGCACAGAAAAACTGACAAAAGTGAAATAGTTAAATATTTGTAAATCATAACATTATTCGAAGTAATTTTTTCCACATCCCGTGTTCCAACAAATCTCTCCAAATGTTCTGAAATCTGTTTCATGTTTTCTTCAAAGAAGGCATTTGGCTAGATTTGTATCCATTCTGAAATTGCTGTGGAAGTGAAGTGTACTGCAAAATGCTGGACAGTAATGTTTAAGCAAATCCATTCGTCTACAGAAAGATGTGATATTCATACTGTTTGTGAAGCTTCATCGAAATTTGAAAGCCTGAGATCACTTCCCATTACGAAACACTACCCGATAGTTTTTTTTTTCTTGTTGATCAAAGCTCTTTCTACTTACTCATGATTCTTACCAGGCAACTAAAAAGTTAAAGCTATCACTCCATTGCAAGTAACATGTGACAGTTGAGCTACTCAATACTACTTACTTTCCGGCATAAATTACAGAACAAAAAATCCAGTAGTAAGGTCCATATTTGAAAGCGCCGTTGCAGTAACATAAGAAATACTAGGTAATTAGAATTTTATAATCGGTTAAAAGCCTATCGTGCTTGTTAAATTTAAGTTAGAAGATTATGACCCCTCGCTCAAGATTTCTTTTCTCGTGCAATCTTTTTGGAACATCATGTATATCTGATCTTATATTAATGTGTCTGATCGGGTGTTTAAGCACATTTTTAAAGCTGTGGACGAATATGAGCGCCAAATACTTCGATATGATGTATACTTACTTTTCAAACTGCACTAAATTATCAAAAAACCCTGTGTTGGTTTATTTGTGTTAAGTGAGTGGGGCACATTTCTCCGTATGGTTCCTCATTCAAAATCAAAGTTTCTTAAAGAAAGATAATCACTTTCGTATTTGGCGCTCTTTGCAACGTTACGTGTATCAGTGTTTTCTTCTTATGGCCCTGCAGCGCCCCCTGTCGGGCTATTCTGCTACTACTCGGGGCTCTAGTGGAAGACCCGAGGGGTGTGTATGCCAGGTGCCGATTAAAATGTCTGCCTTACTGCTGATACCTTTCCTCTTCCGTTGTGAGCATTTTGTGCGTGTTGTGCACGATCAAAACCAGTGAAGGTGCTTGTTGTGAAACTAAATAAATATATAATTTTGCCTCATTTCTTTTCTTCTTTTTTTCCAAACACAGCTTTATTGCAGAATTAGAGCGTTTCAAATTCTAAACACTCAAGCCTCGATCGATGATTCCATACGGAGGCCATGATTCTGTATGGAAAATATTTTAATGCAGGAAGCGATACGCACTGGAAATGTATTTGCTAAGCAGGCACATTTAGAATGTAAAGAATACAAAAATCTTTTTTATTGCTTTGATATTTCTAAGCGAATGAGAAGCTAAAGAATTGTCATTTTACGAACGTATTAAATATATGTGACCAGCAAGTCGTCCCTCTACAGTCAAATCATAAATATCACGGCAAGCTCACATAACAAGATGCTTTCCCTAAAATTTCCAGTACCAAATAAATAAATAAAAATAAATCTATGATGCATACGAGTAAATATTTCAAACAGACAATGCAATATGTTATCAATTCCAACTCATATGTAACCTCAATGCAAAAGTTAAACAGTTCATACACCAATAAAGACGTGCCTCTAAAATTTTACAGTATTATCATATGAAACAAGAACCTAGAACCTATGAAATAATATGCATTAATTATATGCTTTATAAAATCCCATTATGCAGCGATTAGTTCATATGAACTTACAAATAAGTGCACAATGAAGATCTCTTCTAAAAAAGGATATAACAAAACCTTAAAATGTATAAAGTTTATAAATTAGAAAAAAAAAAGATTATACGATCTTGAGCAAATTCTTTAAATTGTATTTAAAAACGGTAAGCTATTAAATTTTGTAACTAAGATGGATGTAAATTTAAAGGGAAAGTACTTTAAAAAATATTTTTAGATATTTTTTTAATAAATTTTTTCAAGAATTTTTTTACCATATTTTTAAATGAATATGCAAATTATTTTTTAATTAAATATTTTAGTGATTCAAATCGTCTTTTCAAGGAGTAATAATTTAAAACATTTAAACCTAGCAACGAAGGATTAAATTCAAATAATATAAATCAAAATTATAAATAAATAAATGTTTCTTTCCATTTGAATCTTTGAGCAAAATTAATAATAATAACTATAATAATAAAACTCTATATATTTACATCCACTCTCCATAGTTATATCCATATTTTATGTATGCCAATCCATATTTACATCCACGTGATTTCTGTCTGGACAACAAAACCGGAATAATACACTACTTTTCAACATGACAGTTTACAAAGAAAATAAGACGATAAATTTAACGGTAAAATTTAAACTTACTAATTTTTTTTACGTAACAAACTTTGCCAAATGGCTAAAAGCCTATAAATCAAATTTGTATTAAGATAGCAAAAGAACTTTTCTAATTCCACTCAAACCTACACTATAAAGTGAAAAGGAGGGAAATTTCCCAGTAAATTAAAATAAAACAATAGGAAACTCTATTAAGATTTTTAAACGGAGCAAAAATGACGAAAATCTCTGGAACCATTCAACTTTTAAACGTGCAGCGTGGAAAGTATGGAGCAAGGTTGCCCTCTCTTTGAAAATCATTCAAACACTGAAATAACCAAACTAAATAATGTGCTTTAAACAGAAGCCATGCCAAGGTTGTTAAAATTAACGGCGTAGGCAAAATATTTTAGAAAAAAAAAAAGAGAAGGAAGAATCTTCAAGAACGAATTTACTGTGCTAACAGCGAAATTTGGGTTTGCCAAAAGGTAAGTAAGGAGGCAATAGAAAGAAACCAGTAAGATGGTAAAAATTTTTAACTTTCTTTAAACGTTGAAAATTAAAAATAAATTTAAATTCTGGTAAAAGTTGCGAAAACATAGGTAATAAATTTAAAATCAATATTATTTACCCAAACAATAGTGATTATGAGACTTTGGAACTAAATTAACTTGGTAGGAAAAGAAACAGAATTATAATAATAAAGAGTCTGTACATGAAAAGAAAATTATTTACTTTCCTACGTTATGCTCCTTTCGGTTTAAAATATTTCAGTGATTTCGCAATATAAAACCAGATATTATATTTTATAGCTAATGCCTGTTTTTTTTATTCCAAAGGGGCTTTGTCCCTGAAGGACTATTGTTTTCGATTTGCGATTTTGCGTCGGAAACATTAAAAGTCTAAATCACTTTTCAAACTGTTGCCACCAAATCTTGCCGCGCTATTTTATATTTAAAGAAGTTAAATAATGAAGAATCTGCATAAATGTAGGCATATTTCTCCAAATGTGATAAAACAACGGTCCCTAGAGCCATCCCACCCGAATATGCGCATCCGGAAGCCCAAATTTGGAATCTGGAATTTGTTTTATTATCTAATTCATATTTTGTGAAACTTTAACGAATGTTTGATGAACAAACTCAAACGATTTAAAAACGAGCAGTGGCAACACTCTACGGAAAAAAAAACTTTTATCTAAAACGCGCGGAACTGTGCATCGGAAGTTCTAAAGATATACTCATTTTAAAATTATTTTGCGATATTGCTGTTGAACTGAATTTCATGTTTTAAGTGCGAAGAACATGATATTTAATAAATAAAGCTAACACACAAAACTTTAAACAAAGCCCTTGGAGACGTAATTTAACACGTTGACTGCCACGGCAATTTTCAGAAATATGGCCTAAAATAGCAATTTGATTTAATCACATTATATTATTAAAAACTCTAATTCTAGTGCATTTGTGCATAGTTCTCATCAAAAAGCATAAAAAATTTATTTTTTTTTTTAAAAAAAGGTCTTACGATTTATCTCGTGGTTGGCTTCTGTAACAGAAATCTCTTCGCGGAGGCCAACTATGAGTTAATTCGCACGCAGACACCTGTCGCCATGGAAAACTTTCCATGAAACCGATTATAATTCGAGATTACATAGTGGAATGCCTGGCATTGACCGATCAGATCAAATGCTTTCGTACTACTCATCTCTAAGAAAGACTATTAGATGGCCCAAAAAGGTTTCACTACATATTATAGAGATATATATATATATACACAATGCTCACAAATGTTTTCAAAAAGTAACTCCTTCTAAAATAAATTCGTCGTCGCGTTGATTGGAGAAGAGATTCAAGCAGTTTCGAAAAAGAAATTAGATTGCAAAAGCTCCATTATTTACAAAGCCTACCACCTACCAAGAAAAAAAAAAAAAAAAAAAAGCATCTGACAAAGTCATTTCGTATATGTACCCAAGCAAAAAAAAATGCCGAGAAACAAGTTATTTCTGTCCAACCTGTAAAGAGAAGCCAGCCTTTTGTGTGGAAGATTGTTTTAAGAAGTTCCACAAACAATAAAATATTGTTTTATTTCTTGAATTTGAATTAATTTTTATATTTATATATTTTGTTCGTTTTTTAATAAATTTTCTGTTCATGCAAGCCAGCACTGATTTTTTGTTCTTTTCCCAGAAGCCATCTATCGATATTAGCACTGATATATTCCGAGTTTAATCGTAGCTGCACAAAAATGGAAAGTAAACACAGTACGAGATAACTCGTAGTTGGCGTCCTAGAAAAGAACGCTATCTACGAGTTATCTCGTAGTTGGCAGTCAACATGTTAAAATCTGAAACCTTTAAGATTTTTTTTTTTTAATTTTTATTCATTTTAGTTTTTTTTTTTTTTTTACAGAAATGTTAATGCAATATTTATGCACAAGTCGATTTTATTCTTATCCCAAGAAATGAGACAAAATGCTTAAATTTCCTCAGAGATATTCCTACAATATTGAAATATCTCACAGCAGTTATATTTTAAACTACTCAAATATAAACAGAACTCAAATTCAAAGTACAGAGAAAGCTAATCTGATCTCACCGCGAATTCGCTACAATCAATAGCGGCACAAAGTAAACAACTACAGTTCGCTTAAAACAACTACTGAACTGAGATGTTTCTGTCTGGCTTTGTAATTAATCAATTTCAGTATAAATGTTTTTAATTCTATGTGATTGATTTTGAATAATGTTATTTATAACATTTTTCGAAATTTTATATTCCCACTGAATTTATTTAATAGCGTTAAAATTGAAGTATCTTCCTTTGTCCCAAAGTTTAATATTTTTGCAATCAAAAATTTCTAATTCGAAATAGTTAATTTCTTTTTGATTAACATTAGTTTTACTTAGAACTAAATTAAATGGGTAAACACTCTGTTCCTCAGTTTTTCTCCAAATCATTTACTTCAGTAATATCATTAGTATATCTAGACAAGGCCAGACTGCATTTGCTGTACTGTGCTGACATTTGTTGTTGCTATTTGCTATGGTGATTATGCATATTCATAATAAAATTGAAATAAAAAGTGCAAATACAATTAAAAATACAAATACAAAAATACAGTTACAAAATAATAGAAATAAAATACAGGCTCAGAGGTAAAAAACATTAAGTACAGGTTACAGACATCGGTGGAATATAAAACTCTCATAAGGATTCTGTGTGTATATATATATATATATATATATATAAGAAAAGACATAAAGTAAGAAATTTAGAACCCATTTTTCACAAAGAATAGAAATTGAAATTCATAACTAATAAATTTCAAATAATCCTATAAATGCAATAAAGAATTTAATAAATATTAAAACCAAAACTCTTCAAACAAGCAATACCCCAATTAAAAAAAATCAATGAAATTTAAAGCAAAAAGAACATAATAGAAGAGGAATTCAATCAACCTCAATGCCACTTCGTCAGGAGGAGGAACACTGAAACCAATTGAAATTTCTTTTCCACAAAAGTCCTTCCTTTTCTGTATCCAGAACTAGCCGATGAACGATTTCAGTATATTTTAATTATAATAGTCCACCTGAAAATTCTGGCCTCTGCCCAAAGCAAGGAAAAAACAGAGTAAATTCAATGTTTTGTCGTCACTTGTTCATAAAGTAAATTGTCACACGTGACATACAGCCATCGTTCTCTAAACAGTGAAAACTTATTGTGGAAACCCTCAATCGTGCTTGTTCACTGAACAATCACTGTTGAATTTTTAGATCGAAAACCTTACCACCCGATGTATATAAGTTCGCTGGAGACAAAAGCTTTTATGAAAATTAATTATTTCAATATTATAATCACGCGGTCGGAAGCAATATGGCGTTTTACATAATACAAAATAATCGTAATTTATTGTTTGTCATATTGTTTCATGTTAATATGCTACCCTTCTTCTAGCAGTGCATACTCTACAAATAGTTCTGAAATATTACAAAGGTCGCACTGTCTATTCTCTCTTTATTAAAAGATGAAAAAATATGGAAAAGCTTTTAAATGTTACCCTTAAACCATTTGCTAATATTCTTTGTGAAGTGAAAATACGAAAGTGGAACTGAAAGTAATGCAAACGTAAGCTGAATTTACTAAAACAGATTGACAAAACTCTGCATATTAAAAGTAACTCTTCCTCTACACAAGTGTTTGATAACACTACACAAGCTTTTCCTCATTCAAAATAAGTAATGGATATGAAGCGAAAATTAAGTGGTGTCACAGAGTTCTTCAAGAAAGAAAAAATTTTATGCAGATCAGCATAATTTTTTTTTTTGTCATCCACAGAAGCCACAGAATATTTACAGAGACCATACCTTGACAAGAAGTGCACAGGTAGGATGAAGAAATTTGATAAAAGAAGAAACTTACATTGAAACTAAACCATGCAATGGAAGATCATCAAAGGCAATCAGCTAATAAAATATCAATCCACAGTCCGGCGCTTGGCTATCTACTACTAATAATATGTCACCATCTAATGGCAAAGTAACAAACTATGATGGTACTGGTGTCACTTTTGAAAATAACTTGAACAACATACAGAAAAAAGTTTATAATATAAATTTTCAAATAGTGCAAACTAAAATAAGAAAAGTAAAGAGGAATGTAAACGTTACAAATTCTAAATCACGATTACATTATCAATCCGAAATCAAAGTTATGGTAAATGGCTCCAAGTCACTTTACAATGCTTCCTACCTTTGGAATTTGATGCTGAAATAGCGCTATAACTAACAGCTGGATATTACGAACAAAGTTGGGGGCCCTGTCCAATTTCCTAAAGAATTAATCTTATTTTATACGCCCATAGCGAACTTCTAAACATATAAAAATCGAATACAAAGAGCTCTGTGAATATCTTGTAATGAATTTGTAAGGTTTATCCTAATTTTATTAACAGTTATTTTAAGTTATGCAACTTTCCTATCTATTCTAAGTTCAGCTTACAATTTCCTACCAGAATGTAATTTCGGAAGTGCAGTGAGTGCAAATGAGAGTCTGATTTTCCTGACTAGCGCGCATTTGCCTTTTGGCTACGTTCTCTCTTAGCTACTACGCTCGGCTATACTTTACGCCCTTGCTTGGCTTCATTGATTTAATTAATATTTAGGGGCCAACTACTTAGAATCCTAACAGCTCCGGCTACATCTTTCAGATAGCTTTAGTTAAGCTTAGTTTAGTTTAATTTCAAAATTATTTAAGTTCAAGCCCAAGTGGAGGCTTTGCTGTATACTCCGAGCTAGGAGTTGATTGTAATTATTCTCAGAAATAAAGGGTAGTTAACCCTTCTTAAGTCTTACGTGTTTATTCACACACTTAAGCGATTATTCGCTTGTTAGTGTTTGTGGGGTTCTGTGATTGAAGATTGGAGATTTAAATAAGTAAAACCCCACAATTAATTTTTTTTTAATTTATTTTCATAATTTCTCATCGGAAATATTACAAACGGTTAAAACTTCTCACATCTAAGGCATTAGAATAACGGAAAACACCTTTGTCTACGGTTAGTGAACTCAATGTTGAAGACTGATTCTTCTTCATAATTGGAAAGCGCATTTTAAACAGAAAGATGTAAATGGAGAGACGAGTCAAACTTTATTCATCTCACATTTAGGCCGGTACGCGGAATGGTATAGAAGCTTTTCCCTAGCATGTGTATAACGATCCACTTTTATATATTGTTGGCTACTAACAGGCTATACTAAGAAGAAAGCGTATAAAAATTTTGAAAGTTGCATAAAAGTTAAAAACATGTTAGGATGCGCAAATAATTAGCATATCATGACATGTCCACATCACAGGCAAGAATAATGACATCTCAAAAAAAAATATAAAAAGGCGGACAGAAATGCCGATTTTTAATTCGCAAAGCGTGTTTATTCATTGTTTGATATTTTGGAGGTTGTCTTATGCATTATGTAAAAAGCAACTTGTACGCTCACTTCTCAGAACTCGATAGTGGGAGAATGTAGACCTTTCCGAACCTCAAAACCATCCGCGCACAAAATGCTTAAGCACCCTCCACTTGTTCCCATCGCTGATAAACATCTTTCAGCCATATTATGCCTCCAGGGCCGGAAAGGTAAGTGTTGCTCAATGGGAAGCATCCGCACGACGCTTGCAACCACAACACGGATTGTCAGCAAGACGACCGTTGTTCTGCTTTTCGTTAACGCTACAGCACAGGAATCAGCGCCTACAAATGTGAGTTCAACAAAGCATATGGATCCATTAATGGCGTAACGCAAGGTTCACATTAGGTATTTTGTCGCCGAGTACAATATCTACAGGTAATAAAATTCTGCCGCCCTGTGCCTGCCTAAATTCTACAGATTTTGCAGCCTCTAAATTCTGTCGTCCAGTGCGGCCGCAAGGGCTCTGCGTAGCGGTATCTTTTCTGAAGAACTCTGCTATTGCTTGCAGCACATCATTATAGCCGTATCTTTGTGCAGAGGCATCTACAGGAACAAAAGTTGGAAGCTTGCGTTTTTCCTCATCATATTGACCTACCCCTGGATTTCTCCCACGGAGTTCAACTGCATGCACATCCCGCTCACTTCTAGGCCCTGGTGGTCTGAGCGGCCATTGTTCCATTACTGAGGATTTAATGCCCATGGCTGTGCTTTAAATTCAACGAATCTGTCGCTCTAAATTTTAACAGCACAGTGCGGGATTACAAATTTTCCATGCTCCTCATTTCCTCAATTCACAGGATATTCGACTCCTGCCTTTACCGGCCCGTTTCTGTTTGGTCAGTTTTGCAAAATGACTTCATTACAGCAATTCCAGCTAATAGAAAAAATGAACTCTGACATATAACTGAAGCATTTTATTATATAAACATATAACAAAATGCTATCCAGTCTAGTCGATTCCACGTCCGGCTTTCAAATGTTGCTAGATTGTAGCTAAGAGATTCTATTGCTGCTTGATGCAGATACTCGGAGTGCAAATTTCCGTGTGTTATATAGGCGGCCCTCGATTTCGCACATAACTGATTGCTGAAAATATGAGCGAAATGTTGAATTGTTCGAAAATAGAGGGATGTAAAAAGGTATGCACACAAAAACTGTGTTTTAAAATATTTATTTATCAATATGTATACATAATGAAGTTAACGAGACGATTTCAAGTATTTTCTTTATAGACTTGCCATGAGTTTACTTGAATACCTTCTTTATTTCTTCCTTTTCTTGATAAAGACTTCTGTAGCATGTTATGTCTTCACAATAGCCCTACGTACTTGACAGAAAGATGCGTGAAAGCTTCAAACTGTCAAAGTCTGGATGTTTTCATCAGCTTCTCCTTCCTCACTGTCACTGTATTTTTGTTGTTGCTCAATTAAATATTCATTTGACACAGGTACTGAAATTCAATCAACCTAATAACTTCGTCATTATTGACGTCCAAGTTTAGTTCATTCATTAGGCTAACTATTTCATTTGTTATAGCTTCCGGTGTTTCTTCAAAATTTATAAAATCACTCATCATTTGTAGGCATAATTGTTTAAAAACCTTTCAATGTCGACTCTTTTATTTCAACCCACGAGTCTACTGTGTTGTTTATTGCCTTCCATATATTATATTTCTTCCAAAAATCTGTTAATGTTGGCCCATCTTCCCTGTCAGTTGCCTTAATGGCCTTAGTCATTACTGTCCTCATATAATTCCGCTTAAAAGTAGCTACTATTGTTTGGTCCATGGGCTGTATAAAGAATGTAGTACTGGAAGGAAGAAACACAACTTTGATTTCCAGGTATAAATTCTGCAGCGATTTTGTGTCCTTGGAGCATTTTCAAAGATTAATAATGCTTTAAATTGTAAATTATTTTTTACAATGTTGCTTAACTGACAGTACGAAATGAAAAGCGAACCAATTTTTAGATTTTAACGCATAATATTTATTTTATTTCCAAATGACTGGAAATCATTCGTTATCTTTCCCTTTCAATGCTCTGGGATTTTCCGCTTGGTAAACTAACAGTGCCTTCAAATTTAAACCACCAATTAAGTTTCGACCAAGAAGCCTTGGCAATGGGGTTTGGAAAGGGCAACTCAGTCTTCCTTCGATAAAAATATATGATTACGGATTTTTTTTTTCAAAATAAACTAGTCTCATCTACATTAAATATTTGCCTGGGAGAATATTCTCCATCTATAATAATTTAAGACAATGAGGAGATAAATACTTTCTCAGCATCTTTGTCTGCATCAGCAGATTCTCCACTGAATTTAATATTATGTACAGAATATCTCATTTTAAATTTGTCGAATCAGCCATTACATGCTTTGAAACACCACATTTTAATCTGCATTTAATCTAGTCTTCCAATCTTTATGCAAATTAAGATCCTTAGCTTGAATAATTGACGAATTCGGAAACATTATTTTGATGCTGATCATCAATCCGTGATGACAAAAGATCTTTCCATTCCGTTCTCACCATGCTGTGTCTTTTGGAAACTACGTTTGAAGATATATTTCCACAATTTTGAACGTAATCCTTAATTTTACTTTTCAAAATTGAACATATCGTAGATTTGGTTACAACTCGCAAACGCCCGATTAAAAGATTAACCGTTATCAGAATGTTTAATTATTTCCACCTTTGTCTCGATCGCATGAAGTTTATAAGCCCGTAATTTCCTTTTCTTCGTATTAAGACTGCAGTTTCTCAGTTTCTCATGTTTATCAATGTATAAGAGCGAAATATTTGAACATAAACAAATAAATTGGCAAAACATCCAGCACATTGACGCACGGCCGTAATGCAAGACAAGCTATTTTAACCCCTTACTTGGAACACAGTGATGATTACAATTTCGAGAAATCCGATATTGCAGGAAGAAATGTATGTCTGTGACTTATGTTAACCCCATGGAGGTAGGAAGTAAGAAGAGAGGCCCTAATCGGTTTTCCCCATTCATTGCTTCGAAGCAGTGGCGATCACCTGAAGACCAAAACATTTTGCGACTTACCATTAAGATCAATGGGTTATGACACGATCGGATGTAAGCATTTTGTAGTTGCGTCGTAAATATACGTATAAATATATATTTTTCTTTTTCTACAATATGTCAGAATCCTAAGTATGTGAAAAGATTGCATTTTTAAACAACATTTCATTCTGAACGGAATTAAATGCTATACTTTTTTCAGAATAGTTTAATTTAAATGAAATATTTTCACAAGTTTCCGTTAATTATACCAGAAAAAAATATAAAGGTTATTCGATTTTATTCGGTTAAGAATTACAAAAATTAAGATCAAAGTTTATTGTATTATTAATATTAAAATTACGCGTTATTTCTTTTCTTTTTAAAGCTTTTTCCTAAAATACTTTGTGAAATATGAGACTATTTTTTAGCTTCTGAAGCATCATTTAAATCGAAAATCTGAGTCAATTTATAATTAATGCTCTGTTCGGTTCATTTCGTATTAGAACACCTTTTATTTTAATAATGAAATATGCTAATTATTAATGCTGATTTCCATGTACTTAACTTTCTATCAATATTTCTGAAAGGAAATAAAGGATTCTTTTTTGTAATATTATTTAAAACTTGTAGCTGAGTTATTATAAATGTACGGAAATAATTCTTTTAATACTTATCAGATTTTTTTTTTACCTCTAATTTCAACAATATATATTCTAAAAACTCTTCTTTACTACTTCCTTCATGATGCTTTTTTCATGTCTTGAAACGCTTTCAAAAATAGCAGACCACTACTCAAGTATATGAATGGAATAAAAAAAAATTGCCATTCATAATTTTTCATTACATTAGCCATCAATTAAAACATGTTGCTAAATAAAATTTTAAAAAGAGAGACAGAACTTTATTTTTTACAATTTTTAGTTAATGCAAAGTGATTATTTCCCTGTTATATAAAATTACAATGATAATATCTGGATGACAAAACATGCATTTTATTTAAAACATTTTGGTGTTTGGAACATAAAATAAAAGTAGCGAATGCTCTATCAAGGGTATCGAAAGACGTACACAATTTAAAGGTACTGCAAACTCGCTATTGCAGGTTATCGAAAAATATTCAAGATGCGATTTTTGGGTAAATATCATTAAACTATACAAATTTCTATTATCCATCCAACAATGAATGCTTCTTTTATACAGGAGTGTCCCTCTTTTCGATTTGTATGGAACTGTCGCGTGTGGAAATACTATGAAAGCGCTGTCAAGGAAGCTCTGAATGTAAACAAAAACCACCCTATCTGGAGACCACAGCCTGGGAGCAGTGCTTAACTCGTAGTGCGGGGCTGGACCCTCCTTTTACTCTTCCCTCATGGTTACCCCCTACCTCGTCACGGCCGCTAGCGTCTCCTACTAGAACTTATAGCAATTTTAACAACCAGCAGTGTTTATATAAGACTGCTTGCACAAGCACTATGAAACAGAAGGTCCATGTCAGACAAAAACTGTTTGATTACTATCTATATGTACATTTACGCTCAAATCAATTTTAAATTCGGAAAGTATTCTATACGAACGATTCTTGAGACAAATCTGAACAGTAGAATTAGATGGCCTTGAGTATAAAACACCCAATTTTGACTTGAAAGTTACTTACTGTTAAAATTTATTATTGTAATTAGTTAGAAATGCAGCATAAAATTCAGTATTCACATGAAGTAAAAAATTAACTAAGCAAACTATCTGCGAAAATTTACTTGAATCGTCCGGTAGATGGCACCACCACGCGGTTCATTCATATTCGGTGATTAAATACATGGAATAAAGAACGTCCTTTATCCGAAATTAGTATCGAATCCGTCTAGGTCAGAGCTATTTCATTAATCTTACCACCAGGTTTGTTTTCAATGGAATATGAAAATGGCTCATATTTCATCAGTTTCGAAATTAATATCTTTCACACAGACTTTATCCTTTATATATTTTATTTTCACTTAAATAAAATTAAAAGAAAAAATATATGTTTGTAGCACAGATCTAATTTATTTCAGTAGTAGACAGACAGATACTCCTAGCTATTAAATAAATATCTCACAAATAAAGTTAATTACGAACAGGTGCATGAAAACTATTAATAGGTTATTTACGAATTTCAGGTAATACGTGAAGGTAATAAAAAGATTGAATTTAAATAATAATAACATATATTAATCGGAAGTTTTGCGTTTAAGCTATACCTATCTAGAGCAGTGATTCTCAATCTTTTTTTTCCCTCGCTGTACACTTTTAACGATTTCAAAATTTGGCGGCAAACAGAGAAAAAGATAAGTTTAAAAGTTGTTTACTTATCTATAATACACTGCGTAAAATAGTTTATGATAATAATTTTGAATGTACAATAAAATAATAGATACTACAAAAACAGCAGTACGTTTATTAAGGGATTAATTACAAGTTAAGAATACCTTTAATGAGAAATTTGAGCTTGATATTTTTTGATAATTTCATTTCTATTTGGTAATAAAAATCACAATGCTACTTTCATTTCGTCTCTACATTTAACAGTCTCGATCTTTTATTCGTTTTTATGCTGGTTAATATTGAAAATCCAAATTCACACAAATAAGTTTTAGAAAATTGTAATAATAGTTTAAAGCTTTTTTGGTAATCATGGGATAATCGCATCTAATGTTAATCCAAAATGAATTAATTGATTCGTCCGAATATTTAAAAATTAAATCTCGATTATTAGAAAACGAAATTAGTTCTTCCTCTTTATTAATTCAAGTACAGAACTGTTCATTATCACAAATGGATTACAAACCCAATCAAATTTTTCTATTGATTGTTTCGAATATTTTAAAATTAACTTCCGATTATTAGAAAGCGAAATTCTTTCTCTTCATTAAGTTAATTCAAATACAGAACTATTCATTATCACAAATGGATTACAAAACCAATCAAATTTTTTTACATCTAAATTTGGGAAATAATGAATAATTCTCTCTTCTAATGTTGTTAAATCATCAATAACAATTTTATGAATAGTTCTATTAAATTCTTTTGGGACTGTCTCAAATTTTTCCATAGTGCCTTCCTGAGCTTTATTCTTCCATATTTTTTTTTTCTTTTTTTAATCCCACCAGTTTATCTGTTGAGTTTAATATATTTTCTTTCCTCCCTTTGATACTTGAATTTATGTTATTAAAAAAAATTTATGATAAGTAAGCTAGTTTAACACACCATATTTTATCTTCCAACTAATGAACAAAACCATAATTTTTATTTTGTTCAAAAAACATTTTCATTTCGTCTTTTAATTCCAGCACACGAGACAAAACTCTTCCTCTGGACGACCACCTTACTTCCGTATGCAAACAAGGATTCGTACTTAGCTTCCATAGCTTGGCATAAATTACTAAACAAGTGACTCTTTAATGGCCTTGATTTTATATAATTAATCATTTTAACTCTTGTTTCAGAACTATTCAATTCTGATGGCAAATAGCACCCACCAGCGGCCGAGCGGTAAAGACGCTGAACACTGGTAGTTCGGTCCGAGGTTCGAATCCCTCGAACGGGCTGGCTGCATGGGCGTTTTCGTGGTTTTCCCCATGTGTAACGTGTATACGAGCCAGTTTCCCTTAAAAAGTCCTCCACGAAGGCATCCCTCCCTTTAGGCAGATAGTCCTCGTGTGCTTTGCCATAATTGAATAACCTAACCTAACCTGATGTCAAATATTTTGTAACAAGTGCTTCTCGATGCAAAAAACAAGGGTAACTAATATATCCCCATTCAATTCTTTAACATGTGCTACAAATCCTTTTAGATGTACAGTCATAGCTTAGCTGCCATCTGTGCAAATGCCAATGCATGAATTCCACGAAACTTTCTTCAAAATATGAATATTAAGTACATCAAAAATATGCTTTCCAGTTGTAAAATTAGGTAACTCACAACATAAAAATTGATTAATTATATCATTTTTGTGAAAAAACCGAACAAATGCAATTAATTGAGCTTTTCTCGTAATATCTGTTGTTTCATCGATTTGTAGAGCAAAATTTGAATTTCAATATTTTGCGATATATTTTCGATTCTGCGATGGATTGTGTCATTCGAAAATGGTATTTTACAAATATCAATCTGCTGATCCACCAATTATTATTTTTATAATTTTGCAACAAGTTAATATAACTTCTTCAGCCAAACTGTGAGGTTTTAATTTAACAGCAATGAATTCAGCTATTTCATAAGAAGCTATTTGAGCTTTTTCCCCAATTCTGATGTGTACCGTATACGAGGATTAAAACCATTATAATTTTTACTATATACATTTCTAAAATTTGGCGTCACGCAAAAGTGCCGAGGCACAGTGGTTGGGAATCACTGATCTAGAGTTTCGTCAATATCAAGTGATCAATTTAGTCAAAGAATGGCAAAAATTTATTTTAAATGTGATGCAAAGTTTGTTTTTTTAACATGTCATTGTATTTTTTAAACTTTCGTTTTTATTAGGTCTTTTTCAGAGAATTCCCTTAGCAGAAGGCAGAATATAAGACACAATTCTAATAACTGATACAGATATTCTTATTCAACCAAAGGTTTTGCAATTCGCAATTTAAAATGAGATACTGTTGTTTTCTTTAGAAAGCACTTTTATGTTCTGTTACTTCAGGCCATTTTCCTCACTTTGCCTCATAACCAAGGTAACAACTGCTACAGAAAAATGTCAAGCGTTAATGAATGATTGGTTTGAAATCGTTTCATACCCGAGGTTCAGCAACATTTCAATTCGCTTGGTTTAACTGATGACACAAAAATTAACCTGATTGTAGTCAACTACAAATCAGGCTCATACTTTGCTTAAAGTTTTAGTGATATTGTATCCGTATTATTTTTTCTCCAAAACTGTACGTCCATCATTCAGCCAATGGACATCGGAATAGTGCGCAGCTGAAATGCAAACATCAAGTAGCATTTTTAAAGTCCATGTTAAATCTCTTGAATAATAGCAAGACTATTCAAAAATTTTTTAAATATTTTAGCATAAAACCTGTGTAGAGCATCGCAAGATCATGGAAGGATGTGTCTCCAGATACTTTAAAAAATGCTTGGCATCATTTATGGCCAGCTACCATATTTCATGGTGAAGATGATGAATGTCGCGAGCAACTGCGAGTTCTGAAAATTACTTGTCATGTTTTGGTAACACTGTATTTTAGTCTATGTTTAGAATAGTAAAGATAAAGGTGAAAAAAATGCGTCATGCTTTCGTACTAAGGTGAATTGCCTACTTCACTCAATCACAAAGTCTTCTTTTACGTTTTTGTAATGGAGAACCGACCGAATGATTGAAATTCAGGTAGTCTCGCAACAACGATGATACCCGCGAATTTTCCGATATCGTAAACCAAAAGTGAAATTTTCCAATTAATGCATTTTGTAAAGAAATGTGAAGAAGCGGTAATAAATAAAGATGATATAACAGAGAAGTTTTTCATTACGATGACAAAGCCCCACTTATTAAGCAAGTAACGGACGATGAAGATCCAGAAAATTTTGCTACCGATAGTGAAGAAAGTGACAGAGAGGTTATTGAAAACGAAAAAATTTCGATTGACAAGTTAGTCGGAATGCTCGACACAGCACTCACAGAACTTGAAAAACGGAACTTTGTAATTGAACAAGAAATTATGTCTGCCTACATAATTAAAGAGAAAGTATTAGACCAAAAAACAAATCAACTTTAACAACTTACATTAAAAGAAATGTTTAACAAAGAAAACATAAATAAATATTAAACTTTTTTTGTAAATTTTGATACCCTTTGTATCACAAATCACGATTTCATATTTTTAGTTTTATAATTTCCGCATGCCATCTTACTAGATTTAAAAAGATGATCCAATATCTGGAAAAATCACAAATCCGGTATCGCCGAAGTCCAAACCAATCCAAACCTCGGACTTTGTATTCTACTATCATGCAGTGACTTAACACTGTCTAGCAGTGATGAAAGGGGTGCATGGGACAAAAAAAGGCTGAGAAACACTGCATTAAGTGCCTACCCCAGATAAGATTTTTCTTTGATGTCAGGAATTTATTCAATCAAGATTTGGGGAGAATCATATAACAGTTCCATCAAACATTTTCTAGTAGCATGAATTATTGCCAATTTGAAATGGCACACCAGAGATAACTGTCTTCATAAATTGGCATTTTTCAAACAGAAAATACACTGGTAACCCAAGGAAATACTTCATATTAGAGATTCTCAAACTATTTTACCCCATGCATTCATTTCACCATTGCTGGATGATCCCCCCCTTTTCCTTTTCCTAACTCGAAAAATACAGAAATTTATTTAAAATTAGATTACTTTTTAATGTGTTTTAAAAATTAAAGAAAACGTATAGAAAATGCTGGTAAATACCAAAACTTGAATAAAAGTAGTTTTTTATATTTATAAACTAAAACTAAATATTTAACAGGTAACTAAAAAGGCTGACTGCATTCCCCACTGAAACTACAAAATTGCCCCAAGGGGAAATACCCCCTGGTTGAAAACCCTTGTTTTATATAATACTTGGTTTGAAATGAAAAAAAAAAAAAAATAGAGAGAGAACAAACATTCAATTTTGAGCTCTTTGAAAAAGCCACTCTAGTATTCGATAACCCTGAAATGGATTTTCCATGGGTAAGGTTAAAAGGAGAAAATTTCCTCTAGAAAGTCCTCCACAAAATCATTGTCGGATACCGATTTCGAAACTCTGCAATAAATCGATAATCCTAGAAATCAAAAATCAAATAATGTACAAAGAATTAACACAACCCTCTTTTTTTTTCTTTGTAACATTAATAATTACACGTTTATATTTTAAACATTTAACTACGGATATATGAAGACAATTCTCTTTAAATTCAAAACATTAGAATACTCTTTTCAGTTACCAGACTTAGAATTACAAAGTTACAAACGATAAACAGTAAAGTTACATTAACAAAAATACGCATGCATAAATTTAACACTCAGTTTTCTACATCCTCCCACCTTGAGTTGGATGACTTCACAACTCAATAATTAATAATGGCGTTACAAATCAAGTTCTGGTACTTTGACACCTCTTCCAGATCGAGTTGTTACAGTTCGTGTAATAGGTTCCGCAGGGTCTGCTACTCATGCTTGGGATACTTCAGAATGAGACGCTTTCTTCGCATTTTAGTTAGCCATTTCACAAGTAATCTCTAACGGAAACAGCCGTTGTATCGGTCTCGTTATTTCACCGTGAGCTGTTCGAAGTTTCACGAGTCTGGTGATTCCTTCTTTTCAATATAAAATCCAGAAACGTTCTCTCAGAAAATTAAGTAACATTTAAGTCCCCATATGTCCATGCCTTTTATGAAAAGAAAATATAAGCAGTTTTACAACCTGGTGTTGAGAACGAAGAATTACAGGTCTTCTAAAAGAATGGCTGTTTTCTCGATAGACAATTTTTGTTCTTAATCTGAGGAGATCCTCTTCATCTTTATAAACTTTGAGTGTTTTCCAATTTTTTATCTTTATCATCAAAGAATGCTTCTCTTTGAATGATCTTTATTACTCTTTTCTCAGCTTCTGAAAATTTCTCTGCATCTAGACTTCCATGTTTTCTCAATTCTTTCGATTTTTTGCAGTTTTCCAAAAAACTTAAAATCCAGCCGATCATGCGTACAGTTTTTTCATACTGTGAAAAGTAACGATAGTACCAAACAGTATCTAAAATTTTCATCTGAGTAGTCAAGCAGCTAGTTGAAAATGAAGCAACAGTTTTCATCCCTTCCTTACGAACTTCATCTTCATTCACAACAAACTCTAAAGAAGGCCATTTCTCAGTAGATAAATATAACCAACAAGGGCCTTCCCACCATTTTGACTGTATCATTTTCTTCGCAGGACAGCACTTGCTTGAAAGATCAGCAGGGTTTAATGTTCCAGTACATGCCTCCATTTCTCCTTGGAAATCAAAGTACTGATTTCAGATATTCGATTTTGAACAAAGGTTCCCCAGGCTTCTCCTCCTTTAATCCAAGTAAGTACAGTAGTGCAGTCTGCCCAAAAGTAAACTTCTTCATGTGGAATCTCACATATAATTGTAGAGGCAAGGCGAGAAGCAACTGTAGCTGCTAGTAACTCTATTCTAGCGATAGTTGTTTTCTTCTTTCCAGTCGGGAAAACTCTGGACTCTTAACAACTGTATTTTAACACATTCACCAGTTTCAACTCGAAAAAAGGCTGCTGTCGCATAGGCATACATGCTTGCGTCACAGAAGAAATGTAAAGAATATTTTTCATTGTCATTACAGATTTTAAAATAACGAGGAATGTGCATCTTTTCTACATAAAAAAAATTTTTTATCCACTTCAAAAATTCTACTTTAGTTTCAGAGTCAATCTCTTCCTCCCAATTCAACTTCCTCTCCCAAGTTCTCTGCACTAACAGTTTCGGGAACAATGCAACAGGGCAAGTCATACCAATGGGATCGAAGATTCAATGAGCAGCAGAAAGTATAATTTTCTTCGTAACTTTTTCTACACAAAGCTCTCTCAAACTAGTCACACTGATATCTAACGTATCTGCATCTTTATCCCACTGCATCCCCAACACATTTGTAACGAGAGTGATTTCATCGGTGAAATTTGGACATTCCCAACCTCTGAAGCTTAATTTTCGTTCAACCATAATACTGGTTGCAACTTTAATGAAAAACTTTTAATTCTAGTTCATTCGGCACACTTGTTGCTCAGTTATCCACACAGAAATTTTCATCAACAATTTTAACACATTCTCTGGATATCTTTACGATCTAAAACACTTTATAGATGATGTAGAATCACAATTCCAAGCAAGAAAGGGTTACACGACACACCAGACACTACACAGCGATGTCGAAAATGCTTCAGTTGGCCATTTTCTCCAATCCACAAAAACCGCAAATAGTTTTTATCTGAAGGTGAAATACAAATTTGCAGAAAAGCTTTTTGAATGTCGGCTATAACAACAACTTTTTCCAAATATAAAATATTTGCTATCAGCTGAATCAAATTTACTCCACGCTCAAAACAATTATTGAGACTCGGTGTACCTTTTCGTTTTGCCGAAGCATCAAATACGGGAAGGATTTTGGTTGTGTTATTCTTCTTTAAAACAGAACGGTGAGGTAAATAATGTGCAGAGAGTCGCAATTCACCTTTGGGCACTTCTATAATATTTTCCTCTAACCAAACACTTTTCCGTATGATTCAAACTGTCCTTCTGTTTTAAGGCTTTTTACAACTTTGTGTAGTCTTTTCTCAGAAAGTTCAAAGTTATCAAGAAGTGGGAGATGACCTTCAATCCAAGGTAAATTCATTAAAAACCTTTCATTTTCTATCTTAACTGTGTCCAAGAAATGTAGTTTCGCTGCTTCTCGTAATTTAATCGCTGTTTTCTTTTCCAATGGATCAGTGATACCCAGAGTCTAATGTCCTCAATTCTGAAATGCAAGTACTTGCTGTGAGCATTGAAGTAATTGATAAATTTGAACTCTCATCATTTGTGCGACCAATGACTATCCAACCCAACTTTGTTTCAATTGCAGTAAATCCACTCTTTAGTTGCAGATGGTTTCCTGTGATTAACTTCCCCGCAATATCTGCTCCGATGAGAATTTCAATCGGACTATCTATATCTTCTGTCAGATGAATACCATAGTTTTTAAGTTAAAGTGTGGCCCTCGCTTGTTAGCTTATATTGTATCACAAATCACTGCTTGTCCAAATCCTTCAAAATGGCAGCTATAGTCCTCCGTTAAACTTAACAAGTATATCGTGAACACATCATGCTGGAAGCCACCGAACAAGGCATGCTGTATGTATTTTCCGTTTGGAACCGTACTTCATTTCTTCCGCCCGTTTTGAGGATAAACGATCGTTGAGAGCCAGAATCTAAATATTATTGCTCGAGCTTTACGTTTAATATTTTTTCCCCTTACTAACACTGTTAAGGTCTGTAAAAAAACATTGAAAGATTTAGACAAGTTGGCTAAGGCTTTATCACTGGTTCGCACGGTTTATTGTTTTTGTTATCCGTGGAAGAATTATGCCCTTGTGACAAAGTTCTGCACAAAAATTATTGGTGCTTTTTTTCCAGACAACTGGCAATGCATTTTGGAATGGCATGTTTTCACCCCATGTCCATCTCTTAAACACAGAAAACAACAACGGGCCTTTTGAACAGCATTTTGTATTTCTTGTAATGTTAACTTAGGAGCACTTTTACAGTTCCACGATTTATGTTCCTCAGAATAAAATATGCAGAATTTCTTAATATTTAGATTCGATGCCAAAAGTTCTGTTGTTGATGATATTCTGGGTTGAATTTTCCTTTCAATAGTCTCTCGACGGTTATTAAAATAGCTTGTCTTTTTACACTGGTCAAAACTTTGAGTGGCGATCAAAATTCTCTCCTCCCCTTGCACTTCATCATGAAGAAAGCCAAGAAGGCGATCTAGATCATTAGTAGGCGTTATCTTAATTAAGGAGGACGTTTCCTCGGAGGATTCTTCCTTCGCTCGTCGATGGGCGGTTCTAAACCGTTCCCATGCTTTGAAAGTTTCGTCCGGAAGGCTGACTCAACAAGAGAGTAAAGCACTGCAGCATATTTGTCTTTTGTAACTCCTGAAGTCTCTAAAGCTCTTAGTTTCGTTTCTAACTGATCATACAATTTTCTAATTGAAGCCTTTTGTGACTTATGTTTTAACAACACAATGGATAACAGATCTCGAAAGTAAACTTCGATGAGTAACTCCTTTTGCCATAGCCTAACTGCAGTTGCTTTACCTCCGTATCATAGTTTTCACCGCCAGGAGGAAAACTTTTAATTAACTCATCAGCGGATGAACTCTTCTCCATAGATTGAGCTAAATATGCATATTTATCATGATTATCAAGGTTTGAGTCTTTATCAGTTTTTTGAAATTTTCCCCAAAAGCACAGCCATTTCTTGATATTCCCATCAAAAATGGGTAAATTAATTTTAGGGAAATGTAATAAATTATTAGGTCAGTACTTACAATTACTGGAAAAGTAGATGCAGCAGAATGTTGAGTTTTTTTATTAATGAGATCCTTTAATTTCTTCTCTAAAACTCTCCACTTGTCAATATAGCTCTCTGATATATCGATTGCTTCTTCCATAGCTTCCTTTTTCTCTTGGGACGTAAACAAAAGGTCTCTAAATTCATATTCGCATGCAACCATTAATTTCCGTTTCTCTTCTATAACTTTTAATTTCGAAATTTTATCTTCGATAGATAATTCAGTTTCATTTCTATGAAAGTTACTGTAAGCAATCATAAATAATCTCCTATATTGTTTACGAGAAAGTTTTAATTTTTCCATCACAAAATATAATTAGTTCAACAATTATAATTCACTCAAATCGCAGTAGATATCCTGTCCAAGGACGCCAGATGTCGGATACCGATTTCGAAACTCAGCAATAAATCGATAATTCTAGAATTCAAAACTCAAATAATGTACAAAGGATTAACACAACACTCTTTTTATTCTTTGTAACATTAATAATTACAAGTTTATATTTTAAGTATCTAACTACGGATATATGAAGACAATTCTCTTTAAATTCAAAACATTAGAATACTCTTTTCAGTTTTCAGACTCAGAATTACAAAGTTACAAACAATAAAGAGTAAAGTTATAATGACAAAAATGCACGTGTATAAATTTCACACTTAGTTTTCTATAATCACCCTTTCCTCTTAGCAAATTTGCTGTGGATATGATATTCCCAGAGCACATTCTCTGGCATTAAAGCAATATTATAATGTTTCAACTTGCATCTTTCATCTCTGTAAAGTAGTGGTTCTCAATTTCTTATGCTTCACTAGAAATCTGTAACTGATGTATATCATCTTGAATAAACAGGCAGAATTGCAGTTATATAATAAAGTGACTAGAACAGAGAATACGTGGCCACAGTCATTGAATTTCGCATTCATATTACATATATTTATACATGAACAAATAGCAAACATTTTATCAAATGTCTAAAACTCAATAACTTTGTTACTGTATTTAGAAAATTTGAGTTCTCTTTACAAACACAACAATTTTTTATTGGTAATTATTATTGAGCATTATATTGAGCATTGAAATGAGAACCACCAATAACGTTATCAGTAGTTTTCGACTAGGTATTTATTACCATCTAATGAAGGCGGCAGGTCCGGGATGGCAGATTACTGGGATGATCACGTAAATAATAAAAGCTGCCATGAATAAGTTTTGCTGCATGCCATAACAGCCACAAGCTAACATGCTTGCATGTTCAGTATCCTGAAAAACTTTTGCAAGAATATTGACAGGGGCTGGAGTCTATTGTCATATCTCTTATTAATTCGAGAGCATTCTCACAGCACACATTTACTCTAATGTCATGCCATGAAACTTTGAATGAATTAAACTGAAAATGGGTCTTCAGCAATCAATTAGAGTTTGAACTGAGCCATATGACTCAGATGACATGATAATACACGCATCAAAAATGCCTAACAAACGGCATCCACCCCAAACATGTGAAGTATAGTTCCTCATTTCCAAAAACTAAAAATTTAGACATGGTGTACATTAAAATGCTAACTAGGCAAACATTTTTTGCTCCTGAAGAACAGAGGCCTATATCAGATTATGCTCAAAATAGAGGACATTCGTATGATTAATGAAATTTTTTCCTACATGAAGCATTCCCATTTATGTGGCCAAAGTTATTGCCCTTTATTAGCACAAAAAGGGTGTTAGTCTGAATGAGCGATTAGTCTCAAAACAGGATTTGACAGCATATAACTTTAAATGTCTGACTCACTTTTCAAATTGTTGCCACAAAATATTATAGCCCTGTATTACTTTTAACGAAATTAAATAATGAAGAAGCTGCACGAATGTATATATGTTTCACTGAAAAAACGATGGTATATAAAACCAACAAATTTGGAAAAACACAGTCCTCCACCTGAACATGTGCCCTTGGAAGCCCAAATTTTGAATGTTATATTTCATATTTTGTAAAACTTTAACGAATTTTTAACAAACTCAATGATATGAAAGCAAGCAGTGACAACACTGTACAGATTAAAACATTGTTATCTCCAGTGCACGAAACTGTATTCTAAAGATATATAATTTTCAAAGATATGCTGATTTTAAATATTTCGTGATTCTGCTATTCAACTGAATTTCAAATAGTGTAAGCGTGAAGAATATGATATTTAATTAATATATTTAACCCCCAAAACATTAATAACAAAAAGACAAAAAAAAGTTTTGCAAACCATCTTATTAAGAAAACTGTACATTGATATGATAAATTGAGAAAAGTCTGAAAAAATAGCAAAATGTATGCCAACATTTAACACAGGGAATTCTAAACAAATTCTGCTTTTAAAATTTTTGTATGTTTGCTGTTGAATTGCATATAGCACAAGCGCAAAGGAAATGATTCTTAATAATAAAGTTCAAAAGACAAAAAGAAATAGGTTAGCAGGATTGAGTGCAACAGCAACTCTGAGCTCAGCAAAAGCATAGAAAAACCTTAACAAACCCTTCTGAGCGACTGTTAAACCCTGAAACCTTTCATATATATATATATATGTTTTTAAATTGATTTGCTTTTATAACTATTGATCCTAAGTATATTCTAGTTAATATATGTCTAGAATTAAAATCCACAAACACTTTTGTTAGATACACTGTACATCTTTGCTTTCTTAATTTACATGACATTTTCCATAAAATTAAATATTTTACAGGGCCAGTCAAACAGGAGAATGAAATTCCTCAATTTTTCAGATTTTCCAGGTGTGTTTTAAGAAAATTCCAGTTTACCCATAGTGCATACTGGCTGTGCTGAAAGTAAATTAATTATGATACCACTTGAAAATGCAAAAATATGGCTAATTACATACAAATCTGATTTAAAAAAAAAACTTACTTTTGAATTTCCAAAACATTACTATTAAAACAATAATAGCATTTGTTCTCCACAGTAACTTTCAAATTAAGTTTTTGCCAAACTAAGAAAATTTGTTATACAATAAGCTATATACTAAACCAACATTCTCTTCAGCAAACAATTTTATCACAAAATTATTTAAGTACAAATAAATTCCCTTTTTAATTGCATGAAAAGAGTCTATAACACCAGAAGTGATTGTTAATGCATTTGAACAGGAGTGATTATTAGTGCATCTAAAATATCTGAAGTAAACAACACTAAAATACATTTATAATAAAATGTCAGCACAAATATAATTACTGAAAGGTATAATTTAAAAATTAATTTTACATGCAAAAACATACATTTAAAAATGGAATTAAATACTCATAATTTTTTTATCAAAGTAGAAAAATAAAACCAGAAATGAAATTCATTGATTTTTCAATGTTATGTATAAACTTTTAAAAACCTTTTTCCACCATTAACTATGATAAATTTGTCATTAATGGCAGCTTTATTGTTTTAAAAACACTCAAAAATAGATTTTTTTTTTTTAATCAGGAGAATTTTCTCAATAAAAACTTAAGTAATAAAAACATACAGAAAGAAAATATATTTTTTAATAATGAATTAACTTTTAATACCTGAAAATTCTGCTAATAATTCTTAAATGCAAGTAATATGAAAGTTTAGTTATTATTTCATTCTTGCAAATAATGCAAAAATACAGTTTTATTACTTGTATCTTTTAATAACAGAAAAAGAATTTAATCAGTTTCACTAATCATTAAATATACTTTAACTAGATCACAAATCATTGATTGCAAAAAAAATTAATGGAATTCTGCACTCTAGAATTGTGTTAAGAACACGAAATGATAGCAAAACGGAACATACAAAAAAACAAAAACCTTTGTTAAGGTCTGATGACAAAACATCAATACTTGACCTTCATCAAAATAAAATTATAATAATCAGAAAATGTGTCCCTTAAGTGATTTTTTTTTTCCAATTTTAGCGGAGCTTTATGCTCATATTTTGTAAAATTACTTTGAGAACTTCAAATTAAATTGCTCACAGGTGCGGAAATTACTTAATTTTTCTCAGACCTACTTTTAATATTGGAAGTAATAACTAAATCTCCATTTACATATGTATTTTATAATTTTAAATAGAGCCTTTTATTTTAAGTCTAGAAGCATTTACTTCTTCCTTAAAAAATGCAAGTTCCATTGGTTGTGAATTCCACATAAACACTTTTCTGAAGATAACTAGTGTGTACACACGTTTCAGATTTTATCTTATTTCAGGATTATGCAGCTGTTGTAATTGTTTCAATGTTTCCTTCCTTTTAGAAATCTTTTTAAGATAACAATAAATATCAATTTTTTCATCTTTTCTTGGTAAAAAAGCTGCCCCTTTTCAACTGCTAAATTTAATTTAATTTGTGCATGTCATAATTTGCAAATTTGAATTTTCTTTTTTTAAGATGCCAGCAACATCAGTCTTCAAGCCTGCCTTTTCTAGTGCATTGCTTTTTTTTTATGTACACTGATGATTTTGGCACTAAGCAATTATTTTCTCTTAAAATTTTAGTAATTAGCTGGGTTATATGTTAAAACCTTACAAATTACCTTTAAGTAAACTACACTTACTTTCTGACTCTGAAAAAGAAAAAACAGGGTTCGTACACATTTCTACACACGGAAATTAAGTACTCTTAAGGACTTTTAAGGACCATTAATGAAAAAAATTAAGGACCTATGAGCAAACGGGAACTGAATAAATTCAATTAAAAATATTATCTATGCCTGAACTTCACATTTGTAATACCATCCTAAAAAGGAAATAGATCTGTAAGTAGGATGAATTATTATTAAACATGAATTAATTAACAAATTATTAATAAGTTTGAGAATAAAATCAGGTCTATAAAATGTATTAAGTAGCATTAAATATTTTACATTTATAATAGTTAGACATATTTGAAAGAAGATAAGTGACATTTTATTTGTTTTGCTAACAGTTAGCTTCATGTTGAATTTTTCGTTTCTTTTTTTTTTTAATGTTTCATTTCATTTTTTTTAATGTTTCATTTGCTCAGTCTAGAGGTTTAGTAAATAGCAAGTAGATTTTATGTCAAGTGGCATAGATTAAAATGAGAAGTAAGATCATAATCAGCATGATTCATAACAAAAGATCGCCCTGTCACCACTGCTGCTTGCCTAGAGAGAAACCTGCTGATTAGAACAAACCTAAAAGGCCTGATGCAGGCATGGTTGGCAAGATTTAAAAGTTAGTCGGGCTCTGTCTGTCTCAGTTAGTGTCTTAGCTTCGTGTAGGTCCAATAAGCCACTAAAGCACCACAGGTGATAAGTTGTTTTGTACTGTTTTAGGTCTCACTAGATGCAAAGAATATGTTTTACATGAATTTCTACATTTTAAGTGTTTTATCTTGTGACCACGGTAAGGATTAATAAAAGGCAATAACTCGCTTTAATATGCAGAGATAATTTTTAAGGGTAAGCAGTTGGTTATAAATAATTAAATTAGGTAGTTAGATAACCTTAGTCATTATGGATTTACGTGGCCAATATGAAATTTTATTTATTTTTTACAATGTTTGTTAAAAAAGCCCTATTAAAATCACAATTTAATAAAATTTCACAGTTTAAAATGGATGCAATTTATGACATTGATTCTTAATCGGTATTAGGATAATTACACATTAAAAGCTACAAAACATTTATGTTCTGTTGTTACAAAACATAACAAAATTCAACAAAATATTTATGCGTCTTTTTAATTTGAAGCCTTCCCAGACATTTTGGCTGATTTAAATCGATTTTCTTCTCTTTAAGCATCTTTTTTAACAATCAGAAAATTGTCTCAATACGCAAACCAGTGTTCTCACTAGTTTCTGCGTGCTTTATCTCCTAGCTTGTCAATCTCTCTACAATATACCTATAAGGGTTTATAGATCTGGTAAAAGTTAAATAGTCCAGAACCTCCCAACAGAGATGAAGCAAATTATCGCTATGTCTGAAAGTAACTACAATGTCAGACAAAGGTTTAAATAAGCTTCCTCACTTAAAAAGAACTTAGAACATAAAAGCATGTTCTGATGCTAACAAAATCAATTACAGCTCGTTGTGATGTAATTAAACAAGAACAGTCAAATTTAAACTAAAAATGTGGACTGGTGGTCAAAGACTATACAATTTAATTTAAGCTCACTCAGTAACTCTATCATATGAGGAAATAGAAATGGGAACTATAGTAAAGGCTACATCATAAACTGGGTAATTTACATACTGTACATATCTTTGAAGAATAATTTTCTTTATGTATTCAGTTTCTTTCTTCAACACTGCTAATTTCATTTCTTTAGCAATATCAAAATTCATAAGAAATATGAAATATATATGGTAAGGGCTGGTTATAGAGCTAATGTGGCAGAATTTTTAGAATTTAGTGACAATAAGCAACAAAATCTAGAAATATAACTTTTAGAATTTAGAGTAGGCACTGGAAGCAGAATTTAGGTTTCACAGAGATTGCATCAGCTGGGAAAATGCCTCGTGCCAATTCTGTATGACTTTTAAATTGTCAGTTTTTAATTTCCTTATTAATAAAAACATGCATTTCTATAATGCCTGTCCGTGTGATAAGATCAGAAGCATTTTTGATATTTCCCATGCTTATGTCCAGTGAAAAGTAGAGAAAAAATAAAGGGAAGTTAAACATGCTAAGTAAAAGATTCTAGTATCAGCAGTTAAAAACATTCAAATATTATGTTTTCATTGTTCTTCCAGATGTTCTCCAAAAAGTAAGAAATTCATCACAAATTTTCTGTAAAATACATCCACTATGTGTTAATGTCATGGAGACATTTTTCATTTTGTCACATATTACGAGAATCTTCTAGAATCGTGGGTCTATAACTCTTGCCTTCAAATTCTTCTAAACTTTCCAAGCTGCAGTGTCTAAAATCCTATAGAAAAATGATCCCTACCAATTCTGTAATAGCCAAAAGCCAGAAATATTTTGAAAAAAAAAAAGAAAAGTGTAAAATTACTTTTATAGAGAAAACTGATGCCTATTCTGAGAATTCTGAGTATCTTGAGACAATTACATGGGAAAAACTATGAAAAAATTAAAAAAGAAGACATTTTTAGTTAATTACATAGCTAATTTCGCTTTTAGTAAGAACTGTTTCGTAAATTATGTTTTATAGCATTATATCTTGTATATTTTTTAGATTCGAAATATTGTATAATAAGTTGTTAAAATGGAACTTTATAATACGACAGCGAAAAATAAAAATATTTTATTTTAATGTTATTTTTTAAATATAATTTCAATAGATTAGCATTATTTAATGAAATTTATCAATGTTACAATGTATTAAAAAAATCGTCAAAAAATTCCCAGATCTAGGAATTAAAAATTTTCTATAAAAATTGATCTTAAAATCGCCAAAATGTTGATAAGTCACCAAATTTAGAACCGTTAAATAAAAAAGTTCAAATCGCCAAAAGCAAAAAGTTGTTTAAGAGCTCTTAATTAGAAAAAGTGAATATTGAAATGCTTATGTTTTACTTCTTGCTTAGAAACTCTAATAGCCCACTATTTATATTAGAAATAGGAACAAATTATAACACATGAACCCATTCAAAAGATAACCATATATATGTCAATGAATCGCCAAAAATATTCCTCCAAAATGCTAATTCACACTCAAAATGGCAGTCGTAAAAACAGACAGAAATTTCAGATGATTAAAATTAAGGACCTTCTGCCGATTTTGGCCAAAATTAAGGACTTTTAAGGACCAAAAATCGATTCCAAAAAACCTAAGGACTTTTAAGGACTCTTAAGGACCGTACGAACCCTGAAAAAGAAAGAAACAAAAAGAAACAAAAATGGGATACAGTTTTTGCATTGATATTATTGCTTAGAGAGGCAAATCCACAGAGAGACAAAATGGAACTGTTTTAATGCAATCAATAACCGAAAAAAGCACATGTTTGAAAATGTGCCTTTCCACTGAGCGAAATCGAAAAATCACAATAACAAATGGTACACATCGCAAATATATAACATTTCCTTGACGAAATAATAGAAGGAAAGCCATATGTGTATGGTTTTTGAAAAGAACACTGCACCATCCTCCCCCCAAAAAAAGGTCAGTTCTATGTCTTAATTCTACTGGGCTAATTGATGAAATTCAACTTGTGTGTTCCATGTCTCAAAAGCATGACTTAGGATATGTATTAGATTTATATATAGCATTGTTCTAATATAGGTATTTTGATGCAAAATCTGACTTTTTCTGAAATGGCATGCCAACTGTTTTCTACATTTTAATTCTATGACTCAAAAATGTTATTTCAGAAAAAATCTGATTTTGTCTCTTTCGAGACATGAAAAACGTAATTTGATTTCATCAATCGGCCCAGTAGAACGGGAGATACACAACTGTGCCCCCTCCCCTTTTTTTTGGGCAGTGTACATAAGTACGTTAGATTTATTGCAGACATAACTATGATAAAAGGTCACAGTTGCTTAAACTGTTTCTGGGAAGTCCGTAAAACTTACACTGCTCACTGGCGAGAGGAATGAAATAACAACCTGATCTTGCTTTGTGCTCAGTGGCTAATATATGCTAGATGACCCATAGTGGCACTTGATTCTCATTGGAGAACTGGAACACGACGTTTATGAACATGTTTTATACTCTCAAGCACAAAGCAAAAGCACAACATGTCTCACTGACGAAACGACTTCGGTTTTCTTTTACGTATCTAGAGAAAAATCGAGCCCTTTCAGACACCAAAATTTTTTTGGCATGCAAATAACAAAATATTACCATGAGAAGTTTTAGGAATAAAGAAAATCAGGAGCAGGTTGGCGGGAGTATGGTCAGAAATCGAAATAGTTAGTAACTCTGATACAGTATATGCAGTAACCTCTCCATCATTTTCTCATATAAAGACTCCTCAGAAGTAATCAGTTTAGGATGAAGAAATGTATTTGACTAAATTATACTTAAATGGGTTATTGTTTATGCAAGTTTAACCAAAAAGGTTCTGCACTGAGTTTTGAATTCTCTTTTCTTCAGATCAGTCACTCCACTTTTAGCCAAACTTGCACCAGCAATAATATCCACATCTATATCTGCAAGAATGGTTATATGATCACTTGATAATAAATGATGTAATGATAATAAATGGTTTGATGCAGAATATCTATTTTTATCAATTTTTCAGGCATTTTTGCTTCTAGGAGTAAATTTTCTTTGGCAAAATTTCAGAGATCCTGATTTAGCATACTATGGAAAGTTGTGTTCAGAAAAGGACACATGGGATCAATTGTCTGACATAAATTCAGAAATGGATGTAAATTCCACAACAGAAATACAAAAAGATTTTTGCCAAAAGAAGCTTACCTTTAACAGCTTCTTTGTCTTTCAACTGTCAATTGGGACATTTCTGTATACTTTTTCATACGATGAAAAATATCAATAGCTTTCTCGGCAACAAGTTAAGCTTTCACACCATCCTAATTCCCAAAATCATAATGGAAACATCATACAATTAGTAGCGGCAATATAATTTGTTAGCCGATTAGGACTATCTTTAAATACTCTATGCATGTCTTTTTATAATGCACTTGGACTCTAGTCAATAGCTGTATGCCCAACTCTGAAGGCACTGTCAATGACATGCAAACCACAGGGACCAGTATCTAATATACACCAATCATTACTATCGGCAAAATTTTTTTTCAAATTTCTGAGGAATTTGATATCTAGTCCCTCTAAGAATACTTGGAACAATTTTTTTTTTAATCTAGTCTTCAGGTTCCATCGAAAAACTTCTCAGAAGGCCATTAGCAGGAGCATGTCCCAAAAAAATTGACGTGAGGTATCTTGTGCTCGCTTCATTCCTCACATTGTCCTAAAATATAACAAAAAGGGCCCATTTGACCGCTATGAACAATTCTATTTAAAGCTTCATCAAACCATATCACGAATCCGGTGTTCTTAAGATCTGAAAGCATCTTTTTTAAGTATGGAGCTAAACCAAATGACACTAAATATGACCTTTTTATACATCCCATGGTCATAGCTTTATTGCTGTCATCAAACATTCCCTGGAACAGAACGACAGCATCATTAAATGCATTAAAAGAAATATGTGAACACACATGTTGCATAGCTCACAGTATTCAGCCATGAATTCCACTGCCATTTGTTTCTTGAAAATAAAATTTTAAATGTGGATTATCTAAAACAATGAAAAATCAAGTTCAGAACAAATAAATATTTCGGTATTTGCCAAAGTAAGTATCACGTTTTCGTGCATAATTTTGAAGTCCAAAAATCATGATATAGCCCTGCTGCCAATTATGTTGAAAAACTTAACAGTTCAATTTGATTTTTTTAATAATGAACAATAATATGATTCAAAAACCATCAATAGATCTCTTAACTTTAAAAACCCATTGCCTAAATTCTTGTCATTTTAACAAACAAATACAACAGCATGTTAAGAAGACATACATTTTAAAAAATTATTTAATAATGTGGAAAAGATTATAAAGTTTAACTTACCAGATATTTTAATTGAAGATGACAATAGAAAAAGAAGTTCTCAAAATCAAGAGGCAGAATTTCAGTTCAACGTGTACAGATTTCTTGTTCTTCACAAGAAAATGCAAATCACACTCTCTGGATTCTGTACGTTATTTATAGGAAACCAAAGGTGCTGAAAACTTGCTTCACTTTTCTGAAAGACAATCTGACTGGTCCTGTGAAAATTGGCTCTAAGTCAGCTGTCGGAATGATGCTCAAGCAATACATAATTTGACAAGAAAGTGATTCGATTCACCCATTAGTACAAAAATCCCTGTTTCATTAGATTGGCATATGAAATTCCCTGACTTTTCTCTAACTTTTTGGTCAGAGATTTCTGGCTCTCTAAATAGCATAGCAACCCTTATTTTATCATTATCATTTTTTACATGATTTCTTAAAATAAATCAGTAAAAAAATAATTCTGTGCAAAAATACATAGCATATAACATTAGACAGCATCTTAGTAATTAATATATTACTACAAATGCTCAATAACTATAAAAAATGTTGAAAGGTTTATAATCATCAATGAATATATAATAAATTAAATGCATTTTAAATTAACCAATTAAATAGATTATTAAAAACAAAAGATTTAAATTATTAAAAAGCAAGCTCACTGTTTTTAAATCGCTCACTTTGTCGAGTTGTTATGTATTTAAAAATAAATTAAAGCATTCACACAATGCAAATGGTAACACTGTGAGCAGGGACTACTTGTTAAGCAAAATTAAAGATCTTGCATTTTGCACAGCGGCAACCCTTTCCAAGCTAAATGGATGATAAATTAATTATAACTTATTGTAATATAATGGGCCAAGGATTTTGGAAAGTCTTCACCAAAGGTGTCTTCGATATCAAAACATAATACACAACAGATCTGTTAGTTCATAAACGAGTTTTATGATATTTCAAAAAATAAAACTTCAACAATTATTTTACTGTAAAGATTTTAATTAGAATGAACATAATTTAAGTGACTATAAAGTAATATACATTTTTAAGTCTCTTTAAGGAACTTCATAACCAGAACCTAAGAAGTGATTTAATGCAATTGAGATCTCATCACAAGTCAACTGATTATTCCTTCAAAATAGGTATGACATTTTAAAATTAACAATAATTAACAATACATGGTGATGTGCAGTGTTTACAGACAGTCCAAAAAAAAATAAAAATAAACTCTAACATTTGTACATCTAAAAATTTAATAACTCTGATCTTTTGGAAATGCTATTTGAGATTAAATCCACAACTTTCTGCAGCTTTTGCTTGAGCTTTTGCTGCTAGTAAGAGAGAATATAAATGAGCCAATTCCGTTTCTGTGTGGGCAGTATCGACTGCTTTCTGGAATAATTCTAATCCTCGATGGAGATTCCCTCTGAAACAAAAAAAAAATCATTATATAGTATATTGTCAGCCATAAGTGCAACACTATAAGAGACTTATTTTATAAGTCTTGTCTTATTTATAAGCATAATTTTGTTTATAAATAACACAGACACCACAGTAAAATGATTACGATTACAACTTGGTTCATCACACGATTCATATGGCCATTATGAACAACAAAAACTGCTATTTCATGTACCAACATACAAAACAGAAATTGAGCAATGAATATGTATTTAAAGTACAGCAGTATTGCTGAAGATAAAACAACTAACTTTATGGTTTTCTGATCCTCTCCCATTTGCAACTGCAACACATACTGTCATCACTGTACAGCACTCATTTACTCTATCACATCTGAGACTATTTTTCAAATCAACCTTCTTTTGTACAGAGTCCCATAAAGCAAAACACATACTAAAAGGAAACAAATGGGGGGGGGGAAAAATAGTAGATTGAACCATCTGCCACAGCTGTTATTACTATGGTTATGAGGCACATCAGGCTTGAGAAATGATCTCAAAGTGTCTATTCTAGACAGACTATAATAAATTGTCTTAAAGTGTTAATTTTTGTTCAGATTCGTGAAATAAAATTTCAATATCCCTCTAATCTACAAAATCAAGTTCTCCTTGCTTTTCACTACTTTCAACACCAATAGTTTGACAAGAAAAAATTTAATTTTCTAGAACTGGTTAAACAACCAAAACTTCTGATATGCAAAGATCATTAAAGCAGACATAATAAAACAGATAAGCGAAACTCAATAACAATCACAGTAGATATGAAACCTTGACTGCAAAACTTTGTCAACAAAATGCTCCAGCTTCTGAAGAACTGATTTTTGAGGACTTTTGAATGCAAACACAGTTGTTTGCATTGCAATGTTCGATAATGCAAAAATTGTCAATGATAAAACAATCATATATTTCTGATGCCTACCAACACTAATTACATTTAATCATACATTTATGAACATCTAATTATGTAGAAAATAAAAACTGTTCAGTTTCTTGAAGCCTTTAACAAGTAAAGGCTAATGCATATTGCATTATTCTATTTTTTAATTGCATTTCTACTTATACTTTTAATTTTATAAATTGTTTTAGTGACCTGTAGGAGTTAATTAATAAAATCGAGAGTCCATTATACGGAAGCATTGAGGCTGAATCATATCAAGAATTAATTAAATTTATTTAGTTCACAAAAACCAGTCAAAATAAATTTAATGTCCAGCCATGTTAGACAAAAAGGCATACATGACGAATAAAACATATTAATAAAATAACATGACAAAAAGACTACAGCAAGATGGTCAACTTCTAAAAAAGTATACATAAATGTAGATATTATATTACACAGCCATAAACTGAATTATTTTTACACATAAATTTACAAATTAAATAAGATAAACTAACATAAAACATATACCTTTGAACTTCGATACTGCCTAATGTTTCATAACCAAACTGGCATTTTTGGTCCATTTCAATAGCTTTATTAAGTAGTTCTAGAGCACCATCAACATCCTGCTTCCACTGAAGTAAGAGAATGCTATAAAAAAATTAAAATTTATACACACACTGAAATTTTAAGCCAAAATGACCATAAAATTCTTGGCCACCAAAACTTTAAATTTTACTTTTTGCATTACATATAAACATATTCAAAAATCTGACACACTTACAACAAATATTTGAACACCCACACAAACAAAATATTTTTTTTTAATTTTGTTATGTAACCACAAATATCTATAAATATCATTTACAGTAAATCAATAAAATAATGTTTACCTTTTAACTAAATGGTGAGACTGAACTGATAAGATTAAACACCCTACATACTATTCTGAAGATATCCTTATGCAATTCTTTTTCTGCTGTTGTTCTTCCATGTACACTGTGAAATGTTTATGTTTAAAAAAAAAATAAAAGAATTGCACAAACTCAGTAACACAGGAATTTTGATATAGAAAATTTAATCGTTTATGAAGTACAACTTCATGAAACATGAATTTTGGCATTCTCTACATTTAGGCAAAACAGCATATTTCTGAAAAAAATCCTTCTTTTCTATTACCCAGCAAACTCAACAGTCCATTACAGTTCCTCTCAAGAATAAAAAATACACTCAATTCGATGAAAACAAGCATTAGAGACGGTCAAATCTGAGGATGAACACTGGCACTCATCTGTCGCAAGCTTCTGTATACCTAGGTTGCCAAATAAATATACTTTGGTGAAGTCGTGGGTTGCCTAGTCTGCCTACACAGCCTTGTAAAACACTTTTCAGGGTTGTTGTGGATAAACAGAATGTATCATAATTTAAAATTTACGTTGAAATTTGCTTCATGACTAACGTGAATGTCCGACAGATGCCTGGCATATTTCAAAACATCCGAGATTCCATGCGGTGATA
This sequence comes from Stegodyphus mimosarum, assembly GCA_000611955.2. Lineage (NCBI taxonomy): Eukaryota > Metazoa > Arthropoda > Arachnida > Araneae > Eresidae > Stegodyphus > Stegodyphus mimosarum. The sequence goes on along the minus strand of KK112619.1, from coordinate 541,929 downwards.
TATGTTATGAAATTTCAGGCAACTTCGTTATCAGGAAAGTCATGACTTCATGATTTTTACTGTGGTCTTTAAATGTCAATTTGAGATCACACAATGCATTCATATTTTCCATCCTAATACCTTTGTAAGTGGCTGTCGAGGTTTTCCCATGACAGCACATAACAAAACTCCCTATCTCATTAGGATTGCATTTCTGACCCTGCATTGCTGGCGGATTTCAAGTCATCTCGATGTACTCTATCCCTCTTAGATGTGTGTTCTAATTTTGAATCACCTTGTATATATATATACCCATTTTTATATTTTTTAAGTAATTTCGAAGTATAATTTTTTACGTTATTTAAGATTCAAAGTGCATCAAATATTTTCACCACAATCTGAGTTCAGATCTGAAATGCAATACAACAGTCACAATGAAATTGAGTTGACACTCACTACTTATTTATACACATTCAATATAAATATCAGTAATTTTCTATATGATGATTACACAATAAAGCCATTATCAAAGTAACTGGCTACACATTTTTTAAAATTTACATGTGATTTTTAAGCTCTAATTTTAAAAATGATTATCAAAATGTCTAAGTAAAAAAATTAATTGTATAAAATTAAAAAAAAACCTAAAATTTCATTAAAACCCCTCAAAACATCCAACAGAATTCAGATTAAATAATACTGACAAACATGAAAGCAGATATTATTTCTGACTGGTTAGTTAGCTGATTTAATTGAAGCAACATATGTAAGGGCTATCTACCAAAAAAGAATGACCATTCTGGAGTCCTATCTGGCAAGAAATGACTACCACTCAAGATACACACAAGGAAAATTCCATATAGCAGGCTATCTGCCTGAGATAAAACCTGAGACAAATTAAAAGCTTTAGCCACTTGACTATTAGAAAGCATTTATTTGTGGCATGGAAGCAAATCACTTCACAAACTGTATTCCTGCACTATCACCTTCCATATCAGTCATCAAATCTTTGATCATAAGATATAAAACCTTTTTTTAGATGCATAGTTCAGGAAAATTTTTGCAATCATGCTGAATTTTTCTCTGGAATTTGTTGCTTTGTAAATAAAGAGCTTAGATGAAAATTTAACAAAATTTTTAAGAAACAAAATTGCATAAACATACCCCCTATGAACAAAAACATTTGGATCATTAGGATCTAATTCACCAGCTTTCTTGAAACACATTTCTGCTTTTTCATAATCACCACATTCAGACAGTACCTAGAAGAGAAAAGAACATGATATTGATATGAACAATAAAACTGGAAACCAATTAAATGGAGTATTAGTGTTTAAGGATGTTAAAAAAAATTTCCATGTGCATCTTTGTTCACAGAAAAACTAAACTATCTGACAAAGCTCATGTAGAATAAAGGCAAATTTTCAATTTAGTATACCAGTCTTCATGTATAGATTAAAACTATTTACAAGCATTTCCAGAAAACCATTTAATGCATGGGTAGAGAACATTTTTAGATTAGGATACATTTCTAAAGATCCATGCATTTAACAGCAGAGCAGTGATGCAACAAATGGAGGATGCTGACGCATTTGCTCTTCCAATAACAGCCAGCTGGAACATTAGACATATATCTATTTTATGTATATCTTTAAAAACTATGAGAAGTATCATATTGATTTTAATAATCTTTCCAAACCCAAATGTTTAAATATTAGAAAAATTCATGACTTAATTTATAGAATATGATCACTGTACCAACCCTTTCTTCAACACAAAATTTTAATTTCATATCTATTTTTAAAAAAATAGCACCAGGCATCTGAAATTCAATATAAATATCAGTAATTTTCTATATGATAACTACAGAAAAAATATTTTTGATCTCAATAAAATAATCACATTGTCTGAAAAAAAATTAAGTATGCATTACTAAAAAAATACAATTAAACCAGCACATAAAATTTTCAAAACCAGTTACAGTAATGAAAACCTACAGCAATTAATATGCAACTGAGTGCATCTATACTGTATTATGCTTCATACCACAATACAATGTTTGCAAGCTGTGCATTACAACATTGATTTATTTAGTGATTCATTTATTCAATGATATGCCAGTTCAAAATAAATATTTATTTTGCATTTTAAACCTGAGAAAAATCCTACCTGAGCATAAAGGAAAAAACTTTCTGGACACTTGGGAAAACTTGCTTCAATCTCTTCAAACCCTTTTAAAGCAGCTTTCTTTTGGCTTTCATCATTAAATTGGATTCCACAGCGGTACTGAATATAACACTTCTGTGCCCTAGCAGATGGAAAATTTGGATTTAAGGAGCAACTTTTCTCCATATCCTTCAAGCCATCACTAATCCTATCCATAAGGAGATACACCTGAAGTCAATAAGCATTATTTAGTTACAGTTATAACACTACCTCTTTACCTAGCACAATAAACAAGAATAAATAATTCCATAAAACAGTTATACAACAGAATCTCTATCTACAGTTTTTCAGTGGGGTGGAAAGAAAAAAAAAATAAGGAATGCAAAGAATTATTAAGTCACATTTATTACTTTCAACATGAATAGGCAAAGAAGACTCATTTAACTCTCAACAATTCTGAACAGTTCTTCCCAAAAGAGAGAACTCTTTATGAAGAATATTTTCACAATGCAAATAATAAATAACAAATGAACAATTGTCCACTTTTGCTGCTAGTAAAAACTGTAATCTATTATAAAAACATTTACAGTCACAAAGATATTATATTCTATAAAAATAGATATAAGCAAAATTATGAACCTGCCCCCTGTGCAGATATATATCAGCATTATTTAAATCTAATTCTATTGCTTTATTGAAATCTTCTAAGGCTTTATCCATTTTTTCCATTTGCACTTTTAATGTTCCAATTTTGATCAGGCAGTTAACTCTCACCTACAGAAACAAAATTTAAAAATATAACAAAACTGTTATGATTATAAAGAATTATTTTTTGGTTATATAAAAAATACCAATAATAAAATGTATCTGCTAGTGATATTCCTTTAAACAAATTTTGTTCCATCTCTTGACTTATTTCCATCATTAAAGCTAAACTTTCTTTTTTTTCTGTTAATGGGATGCCGCTTAGCACCAAACATAAATATTAATGTGATATCTAACTAGATGGCATCAACAATACAAAATATTTCATAAAAAGAATAATTATTTTATAATAATGATATATTGATTTTATAATAATGATTATAATAATGATATATTTTATAATAATGATATTTATAATAATGATATATGATGAATATAATTTATCCAACTTTTATATGAACAATGCCAAGGCCATGCATGAAGCCAAATTTGGAAAATTCTCTAATTTTTAAGTGAAAACAGATCATTGTGTACATCAGTGATTTCAATTTTTACTTTAAAAATTGAAATAATTTTAAAATTTTTCATCAGATTTTACACTAAAAAATTAGAAAAACTGAACAAA